>OY987256.1:36538142-37040628 GCA_963920725.1 Rhamphomyia laevipes
ATTCAACAGAAAAAGAGTGAACATAGTATATCCAGAATTATATTTTAATGGACATATTATAGAATTTAAAGATAGCGTCAAATTTTTGGGGATGATATTCGATAAAAAATTAAACTGGTCTGAACATATAAAATACATCAAAGCTAAAGCAATTAAAAATATGAATTTGTTAAAGTTTCTATCTAATCCAAACTTTGGCTGTGATAGGAAATTACTTCTAAGAATACATGAATTATATATAACTTCAGTTTTAAGTTATGGGTCTTTGTTATATGATTCAGCAAATAAATCACTAAAAAGATCTTTACATTCAATATATAACCTGGGTATTCGGTTAGCTACTAGTGCTTTTAGAACAAGTCCGATAAAAAGTTTACTTGTTGATGCTAATAAACTACCATTTCAACTGAAAGTTGATCAAAACTCAATGAAATATGTCACGAAAATTATGTCCTTTGAAAATCATTTATTAAAAGAAAATATCCAAAATGATACAAAATATGAAAAAATGAAAAACAAATCTGCAAAATATCAGCCATTTTACGTTCGTACAAATACTCTACTGAAAATCATAATATAACATACAATATTAATTTTAATCCTAAAAAATTTAGTATAGTACCACCTTGGTTATGTAATATTACTACTGATATAGATTTATCTTTTTGCAAAAAAGCAGAAACAATACCAGAAATCTATAATCAAAAATTTCTTGAAAAAATTAACACTAAATATAAAAATTGGGAACAGATATATACCGATGGTAGCGTGTCTGGAAATTCATGTAGTTGTGCATTTAAATACAAAGAAATTGAAGAAAAAATACATTTACCTGACAATACTAGTATCTTTTCTGCAGAATTATATGCAATTTTTAGAGCAATTAAAAGTGTATTAAATAACAACAACAATTTGTTTATAATATTGTCAGATTCTTTAAGCTCTATAATAGCAATGGGTAATTTATACTCATCCCACCCTATAATAAATGATATTAAAGAACTTATTTACAGAAATTCTGAGAAAAAATTTGCGTTTATGTGGATTCCAAGCCATATTGGAATAAAAAATAATGAAATAGTTGATAAATTGGCCAAAAATGCTATAACTGAACCAATAGACCCTCATTATAGATTTATATATACTGATTTTTCTAGAGTAATTACAAGCAAAATTATTGATATCTGGAAGATAGAATGGCTAGAAACTACAAACAATAAATATAGGGAAATTAAACCAAACATAAGTAATGATTGGAAATTTTTAAATTTAAAGAAAAAAGATGAAATAATCTTAACTAGAAGCAGAATAGGTCACACAAATTACACACATAGTTATTTGATAAATAAAAATGAAATAAATAAATGTATTTGCAATAACTATATAACAATAAAACATCTGTTTGAGTGTAACAGTTTAAATTCAGCTAGAATTAAATTCAATATCAAAGATATTTCAATATTAAATTCAAAAAACATAAATGAATATCAAAATTATTTTAATTTTCTAAAATATATAAATATGTATAATAGCATTTAAGTAATAACTAAAATGAAAATAATTTTAATTTAAGATACATTATACTTATACTTGAAATAATTTCTAAGTTTGTAAATTTATTAAATGGGCCTTACATAATCTTTAGGTTGAAAGGCCAATAAAAACTTAAATAATAATAATAATTATTATTAACGTAAATTTGCAAACCTATCACAAATAATTTTAAAGATAAATATTTTTCTCAATTAAATTTGTCAATTCATCAATTAATAATTCATTATTACTGAAAAAATCACATATTTATGCTTATAAGCCTTACAACTAATTTATTTTAGCTATTGATTAGTTGAAAAGTTTTGTGACTTTTACCGGAAAGTTGATAAGTATTTGTGAAAATGAAAAAATATTTATACTTAAGTTTAAGTTTTATTTTTTTTTACTTCCTAAGTTCAATTCAATAATTATTATTAATTATTAAGCATAATACATTATTTCATTAATGACGATTTCGATAGTCTGCCTGCATATATGAAACCAAAAATTAAAATATAAATCCGAATCCTCAAAGTATAATATTTTTATTTAGGAAACTTCAGCGGGAATCATTCTGAAATTTCATAGGAAAACGTTATAAAGTTCAAAAAATCATTTAAGGTAAGTTTTACCCGTTTTCAATTAAATTCGATACTAAGATTAGTTACGCGATATATCTGTTGATCTTAAATTAGTACTTTCAGCAGATTCCTGAGCCTGTATAAATTACATTTTATATTTTTTTTAAACTTATTGATACTTCTTCATAAAATTGATTGTTTTCCAATTATATAATACTTTATGAGTAAATTCAAATATTTTTTTTTATTTTCTCTCCATCACACTTCAAATTATGTTATTATTGCATTTATAATCCGAGTTTCATACTATTTAATGAATTTTATTTTCCTTGCAATGGATTTTCTTGCGATGAATTTTCTTAACGATTAATTTTCTGCGATGAATATTTTAGGGGTATGAAGTTTTCTTGCGAAGGATTTTCTTGTGATCAATTTTCCGCGATGAAATTTAATTGTACGAATTTTGCGAACGATTAATTTTCTGCTAGGATTTTTTCTTGCGATGAATTTTCCTAGCGATTAATTTTCTGCAATGAAATTTCCTGCGATGAATATTCCTAGTGATCAAATTTTCCGCGATGAAATTTACGTGTACGAATTTTGAAAACGATTAATTTTCTGCTACGATTTTTTCTTGGCTATGAAGTTTTCTTGCGAAGGATTTTCTTGTGATGAATTTTCCTAGCGATTAATTTTCAGCGATGAAGTTTTCTGGCGTTGAATTTTCCTAACGATTAATTTTCTGCGATGAATTTTTTATGGTTATAAAGTTTTCTTTCGATAAATTTTCTTAGCGATCAATTTTCAACGATGAAATTTACTTGTACGAATTTTGCTAGCGATTAATTTTCTGCTATGATTTTTTCTTGGCTACAAATTTTTCTTGCGATGAATTTTCCTAGTGATTAATTTTCTGCAATGAAATTTGTCAGCGATTAATTTTGGGCGACGAATTTTTTTAGTGATTAATTTTCTGCAATGAATTTTTCTTGGCTATGAATTTTCTCAGCGATTAATTTTCAGCGATGAAATTTCCTGTGACGAATTTGCCCTGTGATCCATTTTGTGCGATGAATTTTTCTTGACTATGAATTTTCTTGCTTTAGATTTACTGCGATATATTTTCTAAAAACCTTAAAAAAGACCTGAGTTAAAAACATTTGAACCAATTAACGGTAATAAAAATGTTTAATGTTGAAAAATCTTTTGCAGATCATAAAATCGTTTTGCTTCTCGGGCTTAAAATTTTGCGTAAACAATTAATTTTTTTGCTTTTGACTTTTCATGCGATTAATTTTAAACGTCCGCCCCATAAAAATCATGCCATTACTTTTAGTGAATTAAGCGGCGCTACTTTAGACTTTTAATGCGATTACTTGTAAACATCTAAAGATCATGGCATTACTTTTAGCGAATTACTTTAAGCGGCGCTAGTTTCGACTTTTAATGCGATTACTTGTAAACGTCTAAAAATCATACCATTTCTTTTAGTGAATTAAACGGCGCAACTTTTGCCTTTGTATGCGATTACTCGCAAACGTCTAAAAATCATGGTATTGCTTTTAGTAAACTACTTTTGACTTTTAATTCGATTACTTTTAAACGTCCAAAAATCATGACATTACTTTTAGTGAACTACTTTTGGCTTTTAATGAGATTACTTTTAAACGTCTAAAAATCATGGGATTGCTTTTAGCGAACTAATTTTGACTTTTAATGTGATTAATTTTAAACGTCTAAAAATTATGCCATTACTTTTAGTGAATTAAGCGGCGCTACTTTTGACTTTGTATGCGATTACTTGCAAACGTCTAAAAATCATGGGATTGCTTTTAGCGAACTAATTTTGACTTTTAATGTGATTACTTTTAAACGTCTAAAAATTATGCCATTACTTTTAGTGAATTAAGCGGCGCTACTTTTGACTTTGAATGCGATTACTTTTAAACGTCTAAAAATAATGGCATTACTTTTAGTGAACTACTTTTGACTTTGTATGCGATTACTTTTAAACGTCTGCTTTTGATTTTGTATGCGATTACTTTTAAACGTCTAAAAATAATGGCATTACTTTTAGTGAACTACTTTTGACTTTGAATGCGATTACTTTTAGTGAACCACTTTTGACTTTGTATGCGATTACTTTTATTTTTGTTTATTTTTATTTTTATTTTTTTACTGCTTTTACAAAAAAATTACAATCTTATATATTTCAAAATTTAATCTTAATAATTCATAGTATTTTACAAAATGTTTTCCAAAGAAATTTATAATTTAAAATTTTAAAAGAAATACAATTTTTCTGTATGATATAATGTAATATTATTTAATAATTTAAAGTATATTTTAATTTATAAGTAATTTGATAATTCAATAATTCAATATTTATTTCTTTTTTTTTTTACTGTGTAATAATATAAAATTTTATAAATTCAAAATGTATATTCTTTTTTTTTTTACTGTGTAATATGATTTTATTGATACTGTATACAAAAATTCTTATGTTGATTTTTTTTTTTTTTTTTTGTATTTTAGTATTTTTTCAACACATATAAAACATATTCTTATACCTTTTTCCTTCCCCTTTACACTTGATCAATTAACAAATATAATTTTTTTATTTATTTATTTTTTACATACTAAAATTTAAAACCTATATTTTATAATTTAATAATTCTTAATTTACAAACAATTTAATAATTCATATATTTTAATAACCCCAATCATTTTATAGTTTAATAATTTTTATTTAGAAATTAATAATAATATTAATATAATTGAATATAATTTTAAAAACCCAAAACAAAACTCTTAGTTAATAATTATATTTTAAAACTTAATATTAATTTTCCAAATTTATAAGTCAACTATTTTTTATTTTTTTTTACCGTGTAAATAAATTCAAAAATTTCTTTTGACAGTGTAAAATAATTCTTATACCCAAAATTCCTGATGTAAACAAAAAAATCTTATTCTAAAAATTTCTTATCTTTTTGTTTACATTCAAAATTCTTTATTCTCTGTTTTATTTTTATTTTTTTATATGTATGTATATTAGTGATTGACCACATAAATTAGATTTTGTCTACATTTTTATATTTTTATATGATTGACTACATAAATTAGATTTTGTCTACATTTTTATATTTTTATATGATTGACTACATAAATTAGATTTTGTCTATACATTTTTATATTTTTATATGATTGACTACATAAATTAGATTTTGTCTACATTTTTATATTTTTATATGATTGACTACATAAATTAGATTTTGTCTATACATTTTTATATTTTTATATGATTGACTACATAAATTAGATTTTGTCTACATTTTTATATTTTTATATGATTGACTACATAAATTAGATTTTGTCTATACATTTTTATATTTTTATATGATTGACTACATAAATTAGATTTTGTCTACATTTTTATATTTTTATATGATTGACTACATAAATTAGATTTTGTCTATACATTTTTATATTTTTATATGATTGACTACATAAATTTGATTTTGTCTATACATTTTTATATTTTTATATGATTGACTACATAAATTAGAATCATGAATTACATTTTGACTACATTATACAACCATTGACTATTTGAAAAAAAAACCTTTATAAATTTATTTTAAAAACTTATTCCATACCCTTACCTCCCCGTTCAACCTGTTGTATATTCTTTTTTTTTTTGTAATCCGATATATTGCAACAACATTACCTAATGTTTTTAAAAAATTACCTATTATTTACTTAATTACAAAAATGTTAATTAAGCAATTACATTTCCAAAAAAAAAAACTTTATATATATTTTTCTTTTTTAAAATTGCAATATAGGCCCTTTTTTTCCTACAATTACTTATCCTTATTAACTTTATTATTAAATTAATTATTCGCAATTCAACTGTTGTGCTATACGGATTAGTTAGAAAATTATGGAAACTAACAGAAGAATTATAATTCGGATATCTACATCTGCAAGGGTGGTGCAATTTGTTCACCCTTGTGATTTGTGTTACGAAACTTTCATAAAAAAAGATGATTTACACCAACATTATCTGGCCACTGGGCACAGAAAAGTGTTTTTAAAAAAACTATGGTAAGTAATGACTTTTTAACTTAATTAATTTTTATACTAATAAAAAATTTTTTTTTTCAGATTTGAACATGCTATATTTTTTTTTTTTATATATATACTATAATATTAAAAATAAAAAAAAATAAAAAAAATGTACTTAAATTTGGTATTGTTTTTGAAAAAAAATCTTTTTTATATATTTTTTTACTAATAAATTTTAAATAAAATAAAAAAATTATGGTTTATTAAAAATTACAACTTTTCTTGTTATTATTTTTTTTCCTCAGTAATTCACTCAATTAACTTCCCTATATTATTTTGTTCCCTTTAAGATTCTAGCTTCCCATAGGAATCTAAATTTGTTGAACTTAATTGTTTTGATAATTATTTGCCGACTTGCTATTTTTTCTTTTGAGTTTGAGTAAAAAAAAATTTAATTATTAACTGTGTTCGTGATTTTATTTTGTATGACATATGTTTGAAATGTATATCTCATAAATCATATGTATGTGGTAGTAATTTTTAATATACCTATATGAAATCAATAATTTAGTTTTCCTTCACTACTTGCGGGCGACGATCACCATAGGAATTTACGTTAAATATATAAAAATTTATTTGATGAAAGGAAAAAAAAAACTCTGATTACCAAAAGTTAAGTATATATTGCGTTTGCTATATTTATTTCATTTGTGTTTTTTTTTTAGGGTTTCACCATTTTCAGGCGACGTTACATTAAAATTTTGAAATAAGTATGTTAGTTTTTTTTTTTTATATATATATTAATTTATTTATAAAACAAATTTCTTTTTTAGGGGGTCACCATTTTCAGGCGGCGTGTTTGTTATTTTTTTATATATATTTTTTTTAAATTTCTTTTTAAAATTTTTTTAAATATATCATTATTTTTAGGTAACATCAAATGGATAACAAAAATTATGATGATAACAACAAAAAAATACAAAAATGAAGTTAAAATTGGAGGATTCAAAAAAAAACGTGAGTAAGTTTTTATTACTTTTTTCTCTCCTTACTTTTTTCCTATTAACTAAATAATTAAATAATAAAGTAAACCGAGTTTTGTTTGTTTATTATTTTTTTTTTTTTATATATAAATATATATTTAACGTAAATAAAGTAACGTAGTTTTATTTTGTAAACTTGTTTGTTTTGTAGTAATTTTAAATTAATATACTCGGTATAAAAATACTCGAATTATCAATATAAATTTTGTGCATATTGATAATTCATAACATGTTAGGTGTTCTTTACTAATTTTCCTTAATATTACTATCTACGGTTTTACAGTTTGTGGTAGACTGTAATTCCAACTTTTAATTTGTTATATACCACACAAAAAACATTTTTTTTTTTTTTTTTTAAATAATAAAAAAAATACAATTTAACTCCTAACAGATAACGTCTGTGGGATTAAAGACAAATCGAGGGTTCGATTTTCTTTTCCCATCTTACGTTTTTCTTTATGTTGCTTTATGAAATTATTTGATGGTGGGGTTACCGGTGGTACCTCCATTATTTTATTTATTTAAATGTTATTTCCCGGTTTTGGCCTAAAATTTTCTGTTGGTATCTTATACGCTACAGGTCCTTCCACATATTTTCTCTTTTTACAATTTTTTTTTACTATTTTGTATATACTATATACACTGACTATTCCTATTAACAACCCAGTTATTATGGAGGTTATTGCTGTTGCGTTGCCTATACCATTTATTCGTTGCTGTCTCTGTTTTTCTATTTTAATTTCCTCCCGTATTTTAGATATCGCTTTACTTCTTTTACGGAACTCTTCTTTTAATTCTTCCGGTCCCCAGGATTCAATGTTATTTGAAACTTGCTCTTGACTTATCTTAAACTCTAACATTGCATCCGTAAAATTATGTTCTACCTCAGGCATTTGTCCAAACACATACCTTGTGCTGCCTGCTACTGTTTTATCTTGCTTATCAAAGTAAGGCATTTCCATATTACCTACTATAAATGAACATTTTTTATTAAATTTTATTATTCCTATTCCATTTATTTTCTGTTTATAATTATTTGGATTGCAAAAACTAGTAATTTCTTGACTAGTTGTAAACATGTACAACCAATTATTTATTGTATGTAATGGTACTATGTGATTCTGAATTTCTTGTACTACATGATATTCACACGTCTCCTGTTGTTTCACTCTTTTCAAAAAATTACTTATAACACAAGATTCAGTTTTTGAACCTAAAATCTTTGGATGCAATTGTTTGCATATATAAATTTCTTCATTCCTGTCATTTTCTATTTTTTTACATGCTGTAGCCAATTCCGATGTTCTGTATAACAGAAATTGATTAACAGAATTGTTTGCTATGTAGTCCCAAACGGGTTCTATTATGGTAAATTGTTGCTTCGCTGCTAATTTTGGTAAAGCGTATATTTTAAAAAGTTCAAATTCTTCATTTGGCAACGAACTAATGGTCACCCTAATTCCTATTTCCTGTTCATAGTAAGCTAGTTCAATATTAGCTATTTGATTTAACACTGTAGTAGAGTACAAATAATGATGCCCTATTCCATTTGTCATATTTTTAACTATTTCGACCAAATACTGTGAGTCGAAAATAAGGGGATGAATTCTATGTTGTTGTAATGCATTGATAATTTCCTCCTGCTCCAACATATGACCATAAATTCTTTCTAATTCCGCTAATGTATAAATAATTAAACGATGCAATTCTAATTCTGCCCAAATTAAAGCTATTTCTTGATGTACCCCTTCCAGTCTTTTCTTTATTTCTAATTCGATCATATCTAACTTGCTTTCTAATTCCGTTGTTTTTGCTGTTAAATTCCCTGTGACGCTTTCTAAAAACTCAAAATTGGAAGCTACTACTGCGGTTTGTTTGTCCAACAGTTCAATAGTTTTTTCTTCGTTATTTTTAAGTTTTTCAAGAGTATTATATATTTTTTGTGAATCTTCTTCATCCATTGTCCCAAATAACATTTTAGATACTGTTCCAATTACATTAATGGCTCCTCTTTTCTTTCTATTATTCCTTCTAAAAAAATGATTTACCCCTTGAGTTAATTTAATTAACTTTTCATTCCAAAATTTGATTTCTTTCTTAAAACTTTCACATGTATGTAATTTTGTATAGTTCTTTAATTGATAACAAGTACTATCTACTTGTATTTTTATTAAATTTAAGAATTCTTCAATTTCATTTGTTGGCATTATTCGCAGTTTTGTATATAAATGTAAAGAATCTTGATATTCTATTACTTGGCTTATTTTCTCAAACAGTACTTCAGTATTTGTTATTTCCTCGATGATTACTGGATTCCCATTTACTATTGTTAAAAAAACAATAATTGTTAAGATAATCATTTTTCTAAAAAAAAAACAAAAAAAATCCTTAATTATTATTACCCTATAAGTATAAATTTTTACTATTATTTTTATTTTACTACTATAAATATAAAAATATAAAAATGTTTATCCTATAAAAAAAATGTAACCTAAAAAAAATTATTTAAAACAAATACTCTTCTAGAATTATTTTATTATAATTTAAGACTAAACAATGTCTTCCGACCATTTCTTTATACGATTATTATGTACCTTCCGTATTTTATTACCAATTTTAATTGTAGTATTAAGATTATTTGGTATTTCTACTATCTCATATGGTTCCAACCATCTATTACTTAACTTATGAGGTTTATTAGCGTTTGTTAACAAAACTTTGTCCCCAATTTTATATTCTTCCAATATTTTGTTTTTATCATAATATTGTTTCGACTTGTGTTTACTTTCTAATAAATTCCCTCTAACTACTTGATGTATTGTCTGCATTTTATGTTTAATTATATTACAAATATCTTCATAATTATATACCGGCTCTGGTTTTTTTTGTAATATACTAGGTAATGGTTCACAAAATCCATATAGCGCATATATTGGTGAATATTTAGTGCCCTCATGTGGTGTATGATTATGTGAAAATGCGGCTTCCGCTAACCATTTGTCCCAGATATGTGGGTTCCGATCCGTTGTCATTTTAAGAGCTTCCACCAATGGTCCGTGTCTTCGTTCAAGGGATCCATTTGACTGTGGAGGGTAAGCTGTAGTATGAATCTTTTTTATTCGTAACAACTTACATAATTTTTTAAACAACTCGCTTGTAAAATTTGTACCTTGATCGGTTATTAATTTTTGCGGTATTATTGAATATTTTAATATTATCCCTCTATAAAATGCCTCAGCAACTGTTACTGCTTCCATATTTGGTATAGCAATACAATCTAAATACTTAGTTAAATCATCTTGAAAAGTCAAAATGTATTTATTTCCATTATTTGTGATTGGCAATGGACCCACTATATCTAAATACACTTTGTCAAATGGTTTCTTAGCAGTGTCTGTTATTGCCATTCCCATTTTCGTTATTTTTCCACGTTTAGTTTTTTGACATTTTTGACAATTTTTTATATAATTTTGTATCGTTTTTACCATATTTTTCCATGAATAAAATCTCCTTATTCTATTGTAAGTTTTTATTACTCCTAGATGTCCTCCTAACGGTGTATCGTGATATTCTTTTAATATTGTCTTAATATCTTCCAATTCAGTTAGTCTAATTTTGTTCATTGTTCCTTCCATTATATCCTCCGAGTCATCTTCTTCGTCTATTACTATTTCATCATTATTTGTTTGTTTTTTGTTATGCATATTTTCCGTTTGTGCTCGTGTTACAGCATTAATCCATGGACTTCTTATTATATTTGTTACTTCTTCTACTTGATTTTGTTCATCATCATATGGTATTCTACTAAGAGCATCCGCATTGGAATTACGTTTACCAGGCTTATAGTTGACTTTATATGAGTACTCAGATAATCTCATTTTCCATCTGTTGAGCCTACCTTCCGGATTTCTTTTATTGAACTCACAAATCAATGGTTTGTGATCTGTATATACAACAAAATCTCGACCAAACAAGTAACATCTGTAATTTTTTATAGCCCAATATATTCCTAAAATTTCTTTTTCTATTGTGCTATAATTACGTTCCGCTTTGTTGAGAACACGACTTGCATAGGCTATTGGGTAATCTTTTCCAACTTCTCCTTGTGAAAGTACAGCACCTAGAGCGGTATTACAAGCATCTGTAGTTAAAATAAATTGTTTATCAAAATCTGGGTATTGTAAGAGTGGTGGTTCTGTTAATAATTTCTTTACACTCTCAAAAGCTTCTATGCATTTTGATGTCCAATCGAATTTTTTACTTTTTGTTGCTAATTTATATAATGGTTCTCCTATTTTTGCTAAATTAGGAATACTTGAACGATAATAATTTATTAACCCCAGAAAGGATTGTAACTGTTTAGTTGTTTTTGGTGCTGGAAATTCTTTTACACATCTAATTTTATCAGGGTCCGGTAACACACCCTTTTCTGTACATTTATGTCCCAGATATATGACTTCTTTTCTTAAAAATTTACATTTTTCAGGTTGCAATTTTAAATTGTTTTCCCGCAATCTTTCAAGGACTATTTTTAGCTTTTGTTGGTGATCTTCCAATGTTCGACCATATATTACAATATCATCTAAATATACAAAACATTTTATTCCCTGCAATCCTGTTAGAACATAATTCATCAATCGTTGAAAAGTTGCTGGTGCACCTGTTAGTCCAAAAGGCATTCGTTTAAATTCATAATGTCCAAATACTGTACTAAAGGCAGTTTTTTCTCGATCCGTTGGGTCCACCAGGACTTGATGATAACCGCTGGCTAAATCTAATGTCGTAAAATACCTTGAATTACCTAATTGTTGCAATATGTCTTCAATTCTAGGTAATGGGAATGCATCCTTTACCGTTACTGCATTTAATTTCCTATAGTCAATGACTATTCTAATTCGTTTTTTACCGTCTTTCCCTGGTTTCTTAGGAACTACTAACAGAGGTGCGTTCCACGCACTTTGGCTTGGTTGTATAATATCGTTATTTAACATTTGTCCAACTTGCTCGTGTATTTCTTTTCTATAACTTTCTGGAAGTCTATAATTAGCTTGTGCAATTGCAGGCGTATTATCCTGTAACTGTATTTTATGAGCTATCGATGTAGTATAACTTAAATCATCTCCTGGTAAATGAAAAATATCATTAAAATCTTCACAAATCTCCTTTACTGCTTTCTTTTCTTCTGAATTCCAATTTTTGTCAACTTCCAAATTTTCCTCTAAAAGTTGTATTCTTTGTTGTACGCTATTTTCTATTTTATCAAGAAAAATGTTATTTAAAGTTCCAAAAATATCGTTATTATTTTCTTTGTATATGTTTTCCGGTTTTTCGTCGAATTTATAGTTCCTATACGGTAATAACTCCTGCGATTTTAATTTTTTCTTAAAATTGAAAATATCAAAATTTTGTAACGGTACCAGCTCAAGTGTAGGTTCTGGTATTTCTATATCTTCCTTATTTATATTCATAAGGCTTACTGTTACATGACCATTATTTGTTTTTACTATGCAATTCCCAAGATAAATTCCAGGATAAACTTCTTTTTTTATACATATGAATTCCCCATTTTTTTTACTCGCTACGTTGATAATTTGTTCTGACCGACCTTTTATTAAATATTTAACAGGTATAACAGGTATTTCTTCTTTTATTTTATTTTCATTATTATTATCCACTATTTCCTTCTCATCTTCTATATAATAACTTTTATTCTCGTTTGACCCCTTAGTCAAATTATTTCCTTTTTCTATAATATATTCCTTTATTTTAACTTCATCATTCACAATTTCTTTTTTTACATAATTAATTTTATTCTCTTTTGACTCCTTAGTCAAATTATTTCCCTTTTCTATGTAGGATTCCACGATCCTTTCTATATCCTTTTTAATTATTTTTCTAAATTCTTCCAACTTATTATTTATTACCTTAACTTCTGTATTTTCTGTTATTATTGACTTTTTCTCTAAAGGTCTCTCAGTATAATTATACATTATTTCTTCATTCTCTGTTTCACTTGAAAATGGTATACTAAACTCATTTGCATTATCCTGTGTAACTGGAAATCGTAATTTTTGTTGTGGTCCTAATACGTCACAATTTTTTGACAAAAAATCATTCCCTAAAATACCATCTACTGGTAATTTCAAATTTTCATTCATAACTTGAAAATCACAATCTAATTTACTAGAAATCCCAAATTTTCCTTTACAACTTCCCATTGTTGTACTTTTATCATGTAATGTTCTTATTGTCATTTGTTTTCCTTTATTTATTTTACTTATGTCAGCAACGCTATCTTTATTTAATAAACTAACTTGGGCACCTGTGTCCACAAGTAATGTAACTTCTTTTTTGTTACTAATATCTAATGGTAGCGTTACTAACGATTTAGGCCCGACCATAACATTTTGTGAGCCTACCCTGTGCTCTTGATTTAGGAACGACTGGGGTTTTGAGTCGCCCCTGACTCGTTTCCCGACTCTAATTGTTGTCTAGCTTGATAAATTTGTCTTATTTCACAATTTAATTCATTATGTCCTTTTACACCACACCATTCACAGTTTTCCATTTGTAGTATGTTTACTGTTGATGAAGGAATTCTTTGAGCATTACAACTTGCTGCGTAATGACCGCAAATTTGCTACCGCAAATTTTACATTTTATTTGAGGTATTTGTCTGTTCTGATTATTTACTATGTTATTTACTGTACATTCCCTACTAATGTGTCCCGGTTTTCCACATTTAAAACAAACTATTGTTCCAGTATTCCTTGCGCCATTAAAGGATACATGCGGATTAGTATTGTTAGTATTGGGATTACGAAAATTACTTTTGAGGTGAATTATTTGTGTTAAATTGGTTTGGATTTTGATTTTGACAGGTAGACAAGAATTTTTGGAACATTTGTTCTAACTGTGTGGTATCATTATTTCTTGTAGGTGCTACCTGATCTAAATGATTTGCAAAATTTTTCGCGCCTCTTAAAAGATCCTCGAATTTATTATAATTCTGTCCCAAAACATATTGTTTTATTGATTCCGATCTTAAACTTCTAATAAAAACTCGTTGCGCAGTTTCCTCTGCATCTTGTAACATTGATCCCGGTTCTTTAATATATTTCTTTTTTATTCCTAAAATTAAACATGCATATCTGCGTTGTAATCTGTCTGCGAATGTATTTATGGATTCATCAATTGTTTGAAAACAATTTTCTAACTCGTTTTTTAACTGAGCAATTGATTTTCTAGGAAAAAAGTTTTCTTCCAAAATTTCTCTAAATTCTTCAAAGCTAAGTATCGCTCTGTCTTGAAATAATTCGGCTGCTCTACCTCTGAGCTTACCCCGAATTAATTGCCTTAGAACCGAATTCCTATCGATCTCGTCTGTCCTGTAATATGCTTCATTAGCTAGGTCCAGAAAACTTTGTAATTCCAAGACTACCCTATCTCCTTCCGCAGAGAAAATTGGTACTCCCGCTAAATATAATCCAAAAGTGGTGCTTAGTGGTAATATCATGTTGGAACGTAAATCGTAAGTATTATCCTGATATAAGAAATTTGTAGTAGTTGGTTCTGGAGTTTTAGTAGTTTGATTATTATTTTCTATATTATTATTATTTAATAACCCGGCCCCAGGGCTCTGATTTTCTATATTTTCTAAATTGTCCTCGTTTTCTTGTGGTACTTCATCATATATGTGTTCGGCTTCGTTATTTTCCATTTCCTTTGTTACTGCCGATTTTAATAAATCTAATCTACCTCTTGTAGGATATCTATGATTAGATTTTGTTTTTTCGAACTTTTTTTTTCCCAAAGTTTTCTTTTTTTCTTCTAAAAAGGTTACTCTTTTCTTTGTACCACTAGTACTTGCTATTGGCACCAAATTTTGTGGTGTAGAAGCAATTGGGTTCCTAATTTCAATAATCCGGCTTTCTTCCGAATTATTTGAAATGGTTGGAATAAAGTTATCAAAAGAGAACGAATCAATGATTCTAGAAAACCTGTTAAGCATAACTTTATTAAATCTAACTTCCAACAGAAATATTGGAGCTCTGACACTCCAAAAAAACTACCAATTTAAAGAAATTAAACAATTAGTGATGTACAATTACATCAAAATTTCGAATTCCTACCATTAATATTATATATTCAAAAAAAAAACAAATTAACTAATTAATTTATGTTTTATTTCAACATGGATTAATTATTATAATTTTTTTTTATATAAAAAAAACTTATAAGCCCAGAAGTACAAAAAAAAATAAATAAAAAAAAAAAACTACAAAAATCCAAATAATAAAACTACCCATATCAAACAAAGCGAACTAAGGATATAAAATAAGTTGGCAAAAATGCGAAAGAAAAAAAATAAACTACCCAATAGTCAATGATTGTTTTTTTTTTTTTACAAGAAGAATAGACAAAAAATATTATTTATTTTTTAATCATGTTTATTTTTACTACTAAATACTACAATGTTATTCCTTTCAATTATTATTTCTAAATTTTCTGATAGTATGAAAATACAAAAATATAATAATTCATCCTCCCTTACTATTTTCATTATGAGATAATAAATTAATTTATTGTTTAAAAACAGAAATATTTAAAAAAAATCTTTAACTACAATTTAATGCTAATGCTGCTTCTGCTCTGCGAATGCTTTCCTCAAATATTCTACTAAAATTCTTCGATGTTATGTTCTCCTTTTTCTTTTTTCTCGATTCTTTCTTCAATTGTTTTATCTGTGCTTCAAACAGGGTTTTATGTTCGTTTGAACACCCCAAACTTATTACTCTCCTTAAATCTTTTATTTGCTGCTGCCTGTTTACTGATTTCCCTCCTCTTCGTTTTTTCTGCTGCTTAACTTTTTCTGCTGGTAATTTCCTTGTTGCTCTTTTCTTATACTCCTCTATAGTTATCGGTTTTGGTCCTACTCTGTTGTCTTTACTAATTTCCTCAAAAACCGACTCCTTATTTTTATATGGTGTTGACATTAAAAAGATCAATTGAGTCTAGCAAAAAAATGCTTCTTACTCCACCTTAAGCATAAGCTTTTTAAGGTGATTTTAGATCTTTTTATTAATTATTTTTTCTTACACGTAGGTTTGGTTAACGTAAAAATGGTAATTTTTACGCAACCGGCTGCGCCATATGTTATATTATTAATTATTTAATAATATAATTACTTTACCTATTTGTTATTTGTATTAATTCTTTATAATACAATCTCTCTTTGTTGATAAAAACAATATCCTCCTTTATTTATTTTATATATTTATTTAAATAATTAACTACTTATTCAAATTAGAATCATACAATATACTATTTTCAATAAAAACAATTTGAAACAATTTCAATAAAGCACAAGCTTTTTCTTTGAAATGGTTCTGTTTGTTGTATATTGATCAACTGACCATTTAACCATCGATTTACATTTAATTTATATGATTTTCAGTTATATTAAATCAATAATAATTGATTTGTAATAAATTCTTTTACCTTTAATATTAATATAAACATGCTTAGTTAGCAAAATTGCTAATTAAGCAATTTTGAAATTAAATTATATTTAATTAAAATAAATTTATTGATTTATTTTGTCAATTTGACAAAATAAATTAGGTCATTAATTAATTATAAATAATTTTTTACAGAGTGTACCATTTTGTACACTACAGGGGGGTTGACAAAACAAAAATTGCGGAATAGACATACAGAAAAATGTGCGTGCAAAATAGATAATAAATAAATCTTGAAATAAATAAATAAATAGACGAAAAAAAACTGAAACTACAATAAGTACCTAGTTTAGACACATAAAGGACAAGATCTTTAAAATTCTGTGGTAGAATTAAATAATTTTTTATATAAATATGCTTTATATAAATAAACGCAAAAATACAAATAAATTCGTGGAACATGGATGATTTGTTCCAACTATTGCCCTCCCGACCATGATTGACCATATGTACCAAAAAAAACAACAATTTTTTGAGGTCAATCCCTTGATTAGCTTAATGAATTATAACAATTTACATTATTATGTCATCATCACCACTCTGCAAGCATGGGTAAATTAGAAGCTTTTACCACAAAGAAATATATCCAGAGTAATCAAACCATATACCTCTTTTTGGAAAAAAAATATTTAAAATATTTCAATTTGTAGTACACCAGAAACCACGTGTTTAGCTAAGGTTTCAGAAAAGTTTTAGAATTGAGTTTCTTTCAAATCAAATAGCTTTCAAATTGAGTAAATTTCACATCAAAAAGCTTTCTAATATTTTTTATGCTCAATATTCAAAGCAAAAATCCATATATGTAAATATATGGAATATATGAATATTTTGCATATAAAATTTACTTCATCTTCTAAAGTAAATATTTCCATTTTTTCAGCGATTACCTTTTTTTATATATATATTAATAAAGGTTGTTCAATTTCCTACAAAAAAGTCCGCGTAAAGGGTATTTTCCGACCAGTAGTTTAGGAAATATAAGCATTATTGTCAAACCATCTTTTGATTGATTACAATAACAAAATCTAATGAAATGAGTATTGCGTAATAGTATTTGTGTTTGAAAATATATAAATTATGAAAGTATGCGTACCGAAAATTTCTTGAATTTAAATTTCAAAAATATTTTTTTTTTATATTTTCAATTCTACTGGATTTCAGCATCCTTAGCTAAACACGTGGTTTCTGGGGTACTACAAATTGAAATATTTTAAATTTTTTTTTCAAAAAAGAGGTATATGATTTGATTACTCTGGATATATTTCTTTGTGCTTTTACCACATCTTCATTTTACAAAAACACTAAACTAAACATTTTCTCCTAACTATAACAAAAAAAAAATATTAGGTATTAATAAATAATTAATAAATGAGTATAAATCTACCATATGTTTTCGACCGAATTACTCTAAATTTCTGGTAATTTTAATTGGAGTTCGATGACCGCCAAACTTTGAATAGTGCGATAGATTGAAAAAAAAAACTTAATTGTCGACTATCGATACAAAAAAACAAATCGATAAATTTTGGGCAACTTAACCAATTTTCTTATACAATAAATAAATTTAATAAGATACAACAAAAAATAAATAAATATAGATTTAAACATATTATTTAAATAAAAAAATATAAATACATAAATTTTTGGTTATGATGGTCCGTTGATGAGATGTTGAATTTTGCAGATTTCAGTTATTGCTGCACTATGATGTCCTTAATGATTCTGAACTAGGATTGCTGAACTAAGATGTTCTTAATGGTGCTAGATATTTGGGTTTTTGGTATCTTCGAAATAAAACGTCAATATTATTTATATGTTTATTCTTATTTATGTTTTTTTTTTTTTGTATATTTAATTTTGATATATACTATATATATAAATATAATTAACAATTTTAATTTTAATAATGTCACACGTTTTATTTTAATATTTAATATAACTAATGAATAATTTCATTTTTAGAAACATTGTTTATTGTGATAGTAAAATTAAAATTTTATACTGTTTAAATAGTTATATATTTTTAATTTATTTTTGTGTTCAAAATTATAAATTAATTATGTATTTACTTATTAGAAATAATCCTTTTAAATTTGAACTACTTTTAAATATTTTAAATTGTAACATTAATTTTATATTTTTTTAACATCAATTTTTATGTCTATAATTTAATATTGTTATTTGCACATAATATATTATTTATTTATTAAATGTTCGATTTTACACAATTTTATTAAATTTTTTTTTTATTAATTTTATCACAAATATCTTTAATCCAAAAAAACATATATTTAAAAACTTATATTTTATCAAAAAAATTGGTTAACTTGAAAAAAAAATTATCAAAAAAACAAGATACAAAAAAATAACGACTATCGCGGATCAGAGTTTTCAACATTCTCTTCTTATCAAAATTTTTCTCCAACTCTTTAACTCATCATTCGACTATCAAAATTAATCACGCGAAATTACCAACAAATCAGAATTAATTTTGATATCGAACGATATTTGAAATTAAGAGTAAATAATAGATCAATTATTATAATTAAAAATTGATATATTAAAATTAAAATAACAAAAAAATTGTATGACCGCTCTATTAAATATGGTCTCTCCCGAAATTATATAGTATATGTGCATTATATACAATGTGCATTATAATAAAAAAATGCTAAATTTATGCTACCGTTACAAAGTGACTCAGCCATATGGACCGCCGATGCTCGGCCACAATTTTGTGGATGCCCCGAGTTAGCTGAGTAATGCTGGCATCGATTGGATCCGTATTTCTAAGGTTATCGCGCTGTTCTGCTAGCCTGGCGGCTGAAGGCGGAAAGAATGGGATAACCTTTTTAATTCTGCCAGCTGGAATGAATCTCTTGACGACTCGAGTAACAATGTCACGAAAATCTTTCTCACCAGATACAGCATTCAGTGGGTTCGGTAGTATAGACAGTTCATCGTCAACGAAGTCCGCAAACCTGGGCCAATCAGCCTTATTATGGTTCAGGTAGATTCGCTGTTCGGACGAAATGAAACTCAGGCTCCTCCACTGTGATCTCAATGGGAATGTGATCGGAGCTGAGGGCTGCTTCGGCTCTCCAGGTCACCTTGCTTAGTAATGAATTACTAATAAAAGTGATATCTGGTAAGCTCGAACTTTGGTTCGTTAGTCTGGTGGGAAAGTCTTCATTAATTGTTACAAAGTCCGTTTGTTCGAGTTGGTCGACAATATTGTTTCCCCTGTTGTCATTGGAGAGCGGTGAGTACCAGAGGGAGTGATGAGCATTAAAATCACCCATAACTATGGTGTTATCCCCTTGGAGAAGGAGCTCAATAGATGTCTGGTAATTGCTGCCAATGCTGTTTACAGGTGGTATGTAGACATTGGTGAGTAGTAACTTTGAATCACCTGTTTTAATCGCTATGCTAATAGCTTTGAAGTGGGGATCGGTTGAGTGTGCGCTATTGACCGTGACCGGCCTATAGTTGACATCTTGATGGACGATGAAGGCTAGTCCCCCAGCTCTGTCGGATCTATCACAACGTATGATACGGTACCCATTGAATGATGTTAAAGGATGTGAAGTGGAAATTTTGGTTTCTTGGATGGCAGCGATGGTAATATTGTTGCGATCCATGTAGTGAGTAGTTTCTATCAATTTTTTTGCGAAGGCCATTGAAGGATTTTGAAAGGGTTCACAGTAATGGCCGATGGTAGAACTGACTGATTGTATATGGGATTTGGGATAGGTGAGGGTGTAGTGTTGGGTGTGGGGTTGGTTTTGAGGGTTGCGTTGGAGCTGGGGTTTGGGTAGGAGTTAGTATTGAGGTTGGGTGGTATGAAGAGGGGAGGGGTTTGTGGATAGAGCTCAACATTTTCCTGTGAAGGAAGGTGTGTACTCACTGGTATTCTGTAGCCCGGAGCAGTTCGTTAGGTGGCACCTGTTTTGGCAACTGTTGCACCGCACTGGCACTGAAGCTCTTTTGCGGATGGGATTCTTGCAAATTGAGCAAAGCCAGATCCTAGGACCTGAGTTCCGCTCGATACCGGCTCTAGTAAGTAGAATAAGAATCAGGCTCGCCGGTAGAGCCTGATCCCAAGCATAAAAAACATGCAAAAAAGCAGTGGCTGCTGTAATTCACGATTCACACTTTTTCTTTCTGAAATTTTTACAGATTATTTAGCCATTTTCATTTTTGTGTTATTATTAATTTTACTACTAATTTATAATTTTTGTATTTTAATCTGCTTTTGTTTTCCCGTTCGTAGCAGTAGCATTAATATTAATAATTTGCCAAATTTAATAATTTATCAATAAAATTACAATAGTATGAATTGAAACTCAACCTTAAAACTGGAAAATTTAATTTTATTTATATATTTCAATGTAACGTAGTGTTACACATATATAAATTACATAAGTTAAACCAAATTTAGTTTTTATGAAATTTGTTAATCTATCTTCGTTGAATTTTCCAGCCGTCGTTTTAATGTAAAGAGAGCACCGGTGCATCACCAATACTACAGCGTAAACATGCAGTGGTGCCGATTTGTCATTATTATAATAACCACTATACACTATTATCTATATTTATATTGTTCTTATTATTATTATTATTAATAATAATATTATTGTCATTATTATTATAATTATTTAGTTTAATTTATAGTATTTTCAACAATTTCAAAATTCTCAATTTTTTTCGTTGGTTCTAATAGTACTGAAATCAATTGAATTGAGCTCCTACTCAAATAGAGATGCACCTTCACCATTCTGTGGTGATTTCAGTTAGCTGTCCTTTCTGATTGATTCATATTTTAATTTTTTTCTTCGTCTGCAATATCAACAAGACCCAATCTAATTACAGCGAGTTCATCGCTAATGCAGATTAATTGATTCCTTAATTCGGTAATATTGTTCTGTTGAAGTATTGTATGTAGTATCTTATTCGAATGCTCTGAGTTCATAGACACATATTTTTTAATAACTGATTGATAGTTTATAGAACTGCTCTTACACGAAATTTTTTATCAAAATTAAAACTAAATTTTTCAATCATATAATTAATTAAATAAAAGTGTTTACAAATAAACTGAAATGGTCAGTTTGTGTGTTGAGTTTATTCTCAATTTTGTGAACCTGGGGAACTTATGTCGTCCACATGCTGCATTCACAAGTTACTATTTTCCTCAGCTTCTGAAAATTTATTCGCATATTATTGCGCATAATTGTTTTCTCAGTTTTATCTGAGAATGATTTTAATATCATTGTTTGATTTGATTGCAAGTTGCAAGCATAACATTAGTCTGATTAATTGATTTACATGCTTTGCAATAGTATGAAAAAGCATATTTAAAATCCTTTATAATTATATGTTTAATACCTCAACGTGAAATACCAATAAAATATGGATGAAAAAGTTTACTACAAATCCTATTACATGGCTATTAATTCAAAAATACTGTATCTTTAGGGTCAGTAGAATAATTTTCACCGCGCACTTATTCATTATAAAGAGCTAAAATGTATCAGATAACATTTAAATTTCAAGTTTACTGTTACGTTAAATGTAACGTATGTAAACAATAATATAAAATAAAATAACATCATATTTATGAATAAAAAATGCACAGAAAGTAAGTGGACAAAAATACGTTCACATTATTATGCACATGTTAATAATCTTTTCTTTGTGTACAATTATGTTGTATAAAAATAAAGTATTTACCAACACCAAAATGCAGCAACAGCATTAACGATTTGGTAATTGAAACAGTTATGAAGCACAGGTAAACATAGCGACCTGGTTGCACAATACGATATCAATAATTTGTTAATAATTAATTAACGTTAGCGTTAGTATTGATTTGCTGAAAGGACATTTTTACGGTATATAAGTCGTGGAAAGTTGGTATTCAATTCACTTGCACTTTCACTTACAATTCTAAACAACAATCACATTCAATAAGTATTTAAGTAATACTTCTTAGTAGACTAATTTTTAAATTAGTATATTGTTAGTCAAGAATTTAAAAGTAATAAATAAAGTTGACATTAAATTAATAGGAGTCTTTTATTTAAAGAGACGAACAGGTAATTAAATAAAAAGAAGAAAACAAGAAAAAGTAAAGGTAAGGTAAACACAAAAAAGTAAAAATGGTAACACAACATTTGATGCCGTGCAACATATTTGGTCCACATATTGATATGACACAACAGTATTAACAACACAAAAAAAAACATTAAAAAAATGACCTACATAAGATGAAATTAAACAATCAAAAAATTATAATTAAATTAATCAAAAAATTATAATTAAATTAAGGTGAAGAAATATATAAGTGATTCATAATTATTAATGAATGAATTAATTAATTATGTATATTATAAAATTTTTGCGGAGTTGAAGATTTTAACATTAAATTGATTTTTTTTTTTCAATTTTGCTGATTTTTTGTTAATTTCCCATTTGAAATTTTGGCTCTGGGTGGGTGGGTGCATTAGATTATGTTTAATTATTTATAACTTATTTTATATTATAATTTGTATATTATTGTCTGAATTAAAATTTATTATTTCCTTTTTATATTGTTTTTTTTTTTTTTTGCCATAAAGAACAAATTGCAAAAAATAAAAGAAACTATAATTTCTATTCTAAATAATCAAGAAGAATAAATATGTGTCGAAATTATGATGAACAAATATAAAAAAATAGTGAAATTTTTAGTTAAAGGTTTCCCTAAACTGGCGTCTTTTTATGATTTATACACTATTTAATTTAATTATATGGCGGCAATATGAATATGATCACACCAACGCGGAATTACTTTCGAGCACATGATTTTCTAGCAATCTAGCATATACTTTGGGCACATGTTTTTCGTTCGAGCAATAGTATCTTCGGGTACCACTATGTGCTATATTTGTACCTATTATATTTCTAATAGCATAAAAAGAATTATATTTGATTTTAAATTTTTTAACTTTACAAAAAAAAAACTAAAGTTCTAGCTAGAGTATGCTAATATAATTGCAAAATGTTATATAAAAACTGTATATGCAAAATAATCTACAGTATACCCATACCATACCCACATTATTCTGTTATCTCTTCATAAAATTTATTTGCGGTATATTGTTCAAAGAAAATTTGAAAAATTTTGAATCTCTTAATTATATTAGCTTAATAAAATTTGTAAGAGACTTTTATTCTCTTAAATTATTTTTCAACGAAGATTCTGGATTGCTAATTGCTACATTTTCTGTATTCTGTCTGTAATCTGTTCTGTATAACTTACTAAGTGATATTTTGTGGAGAAATATCTTTTATCTGAAAAATCAGAAACAATCAAAATATCATTATAAATCTGTTTTTATATACATATCTTACAGAAATATATCCAAAAATTAATTATGTTTATATCTTCTAGATACATTACATTATATTGAAATATTTAAATGTATGTATATTATATACTCTGGTTTTGTTGAAACTGAACGAAATTATTTTCTTTTTTCAACAAGGATTCTACAGTTTTCTAGTATTTAGTATTCTTTTTGTATCAATCGCGTACGGTTTAAATATTTATAACTCATCGGATATTAAAAGATTTTTGTGCATTATTAATACTCGACCTATACATAATAATATTTCAATTAAATATTTCTATTAAAAACTATAAATTATTGATCAATAATTGGATATACGATATTATTTGAAAACTATCATTGAAAATATAGAATGGTTAATCTAATTTTAAATTAGATATCGTAATTTTAAAATTATAATTTACATTTTTGTAAATATTTATATTTATAAATGGGTTTATAGTGATTATAATCAGAATTATTTATATAATTAATTATATTTATTAACTTATACTTAAAATTTATAATCAAAAAAGTATTATAACGATAAAATTATTATTTTGTTATTATATTTGTTTATCTTTATTCATATCAAAATAAATTTTCAATTAATTATATGTACAGCACATTCACTCTTATTTGTTCATGCACCTTTCTAATAATTAAATGAAATTAAAGATACAATATTATGTATGGGTTCTAAAAACTTTACTATGGTACTATGGAAGTTTATTATAAAAGTAATACAAGCTATAATTCCTAAAATCTGCAAACAACTACATTTACATGTGTCACAATAAAATGAAATACAATTTCATTGTATAAATTTTTATTTAAAAAAATATACAAATCGACCAAAAAGCTGATTTCAATCTTATTTTTCACAAATTTGAATATATTTTCTTCCTTCACTTTACAAATAATTATAAATTGAATTATATCCAAAATTGCTGAAACTACATTTTCATCTTACTTTATAAATATTTGCATGTGATGTATATATATCAAAATAATTTTGGCAATTACAATTTCTGACATCCTTTTATATAATCAATTTCAATTAAAGATATTTAAATATTATTTATAACTACATATTTATATGCCAATTTTATCTTATATATAGGAAACATATTCTTTGCCACAATTTCGAGCACATTTAGACTTCTTCATATGATTTTTTTTCTTTTCTTATGTTTACAATTTGTATAAGTACTTATATATCCGTCACCGTACAGCCAAATAAAAGTTGCTAATTAGGGGTGCTTTAGCAGATAATTCGTAATAAGTTTTTTTTAGTTTTTAAACAGTGATTTGTATCCAACAAAGTTTTGTAATTAACATGCATGTTTATAAGAAACAGTATTTTATTAAAAATGACTCCTATTAATAAATACATATACATGTAGTTTTTTATAGATTTTGTAATTTTGATAAGACCTACTAAAACTGCCGACCTTAAAATTTATATGCACCAGCCAGATTACAAAACTAATATGTGTACCAAATTTCATTAGAATCGTATAATATTTACCATTTTAGATCATAATAAATATTTATGGGAAATTCTGTCATTGACTTCTAAAGCCACTAAATTCTACTTTGGTCAACACATGCATAATCACGAATCCAATCTATGTATCAATTTGTTTTTTTGAAAACGGATAATAATTACTATATTTCAATTTTCCGGAGCATTAATTTGGTAATTAAGTCAAAATATGTGTGAAATATATGCTCTAGATAGCACATATAAAATTTTAATCCGAAATATGCACCCCCTGAAGCTACTGGACTCTACCTAGGCAAACAAATGCGTAACCAAGAATCCCATCAGTGTGCAAATTTTATTGACATCGGATAATAATTGCATGCTATATAAAACACGTAATTAAATAAATATGGAAACCAAAACTGACTATCTAAGAAGCCCCTGATAGCAGCGCCGTAACTAGCTCTTCCAGTGCACTGTGCAATATTTTTTTTTAGAGCCCCTATATTTTTTGGGAAAAAAGTAAATTATAGTACAAATATGATATAAAAAAGTTCAAAATAGCTTTTTTAAAAAACATTTATTATAGTCAAAAAAAATATCATCAAGGTTAGATAACCTATCTTGTCCGATAGTTGATCTTATATAATCTTAATTTTAATTTGCTAAAGGTTTTCTCACATGAATCAATTGATACTGGAAGAGTAAGAAATAGTCGCAGATCAATATTAATATTTGGATAAGTCATGTAGTACTTGTAAAATTTCAAATGGTGTTGTAGTTTTTAAATTGTCTACTAATATCGATGCTTCAAATTTAAAACTTTGAATTTCACATGCGAGCTCGTACATATTTAAATCTTTGCTGTACTTAATGGCAAGATCAGCAGCCGTTTTTTTAAATTTATAGCGCTGTCTGTTTCTAAAAATTAAAAATTTAATTTCAGGGCCCCTCCGATATCTGGGTCCTGTGCTTCTGCACATGTTGCACCTGTCTAGTTACGGCGCTGCCTGATAGTACAGACTCCAGCAGCCACCAAGTTCACAAAGCCAGGAGAGCCAACTAGTTCACCAAATTAATCTGTATATTAATTAGCATTGAAATCGCATAACAATTATTATATGCTCCAGAGCATATGAAATATACATAATATAAATCGTATGAAATGCCCCAAATTTCATTAAAAACTGACGAGGGATTCTAGGAGATGTTGCTGCCCATATACAAATTTCGTCGAAGATTGCATTTTCAGACTCCCCGATCTCACAAATGGCCATCAAGCACAACTCCACACTTCATAGGTATACTACAACTATTCTTAATAATAAATATATTTTTGAAAATTTTAATAAATAACGAATAAAAAAGACAAATTAAAATAGCAATAATAAAATAAATATTCAGATTTATAAAATTTTGTGTAAACCTGTAAACTATTTATATAAGAGCAAAATTACTAAATATATAAAACCACTGGAAAATATAAAAAGCGAAAATGTAAAATGATTAAAATATTTTCTACGTTAATGTACATATATATATTTATATAAGATAAGAACACTCAAATCCTTTTTTTTACAACTTTCCTTTTGACTTTTTCATGTTAATGTGAAATTTTCATATAGACTATTAAATTATAAATGAAAGTATTACAACAAATACAACATCATGTATCTGTATCTTATATTATAGATATATAAATAAACGTAAAGTTAATACTTATTGTTTGCCTAATTATTATTGAAGCTAATGAATTTGTATATAGCTGATAATTAAAGTGAATGGTGAATTAATTATTTTTTCCTTAGTATAATTCAAATAAAATATATAATTATTATGAATTAAATGAATTTGTTCTTTAGTATTTATTTAACTAAAGGCTGTATTCATTATTATTAATTTATGTTTAGCTAAATAGAAACGAAAACGATATAATAATAATCAATAAGGACAACGAGCATCAGTAGTTTTTAAATGTCGTTTAATTGTAAATTTAAGTATATTTAAAATTTCAAACATTGCTAACTAAAATATAACTTTGATTTTATAAACTTTTCAAGTTTATCATTCACGTAATGGAATAATATTGTAATTATACAAACAGTTTTGATTTTTCAAGTTTTATTTACACAAATTGGTCTATCTACATATAATAGTACCTAGTACATTTGATCTGGGACAACTGCAAATATTGAAAATAAATTCCATATTCCATACAAAGTTATGAACATTTTATTCATTTTTGTACATTTGAAATGTGCACATTAAATAATTTTCAACTTAAAGAAAGTTGACACCGCATTAACTTTCGATTAAAAATATTTATACTTTAATGTAATTTTAAATTTTTAGTGTACTTCCGGCTAAGAATAAATACATGATCTAAATTGTTTTAATTTTTTATGCTTTTCCAAAAGTTTTATGATTTCAAGGGTCAATGAATTGAATTGATGCACTATACATATATTGTTTTGTTTTTTTCACGTTTAAAATTTCACATAAACAATTAATTTTTTTTAACCTATATCTATTTAGCAATTTAATACATTTTAGCTGAAATAATTAGTTTTTTAAATCCATATTTAAGTAATTGCGGCAAATATTTAAGTTCTATTAATTTTATTTTATATTATTCTTAGTCGGAAGTAGAAAAAATATTTTTAAATTACACTTAAGTATTAAAATTTTTAATAGCAACTTAATGTGGTGTCAAAAAGATTTTCTGATCTATAAAAATAGCTTTCATCACCTTATCGAAATAGTATAAGATTTTAATAGCCCGAGTGGGTAAATACGAATTGGGTAAATCTTAAATTACTTAATAAAAAACTTTCATTTACATAATTATTCATTTTTATTACTGTTAATTGTCCAAAATGCATTTAACTCATGTCCAGGCCCGGTTCAAGCTGATTCGGCGCACTGTGCTGATTTTGAAAATTGCGCCCACAAGCATAGTATAAGCCATTTCCACGTCACCATTGAGGTAGACTATACTAACGCGCTTTTTTTAACGAGGTATCCCCAGTAGGCGTAGTCCTCAAATAAATATAACAAAAAAAAATATTTACATTTTTTAGTTAATTGAATTTATAAAAAAAATTATTTACATATTTATACAAATTAAATCTCCATAAACAGCAACTTTATACAAATTGAAGTTTTCTTGCTTTTAATTTTGCAAACTCTTCAATCATGTCATCGTACTCTAACGCTTCAACTAATTCCTTTTCTATCGATATCGATAGAATTGACAAATCTACCAATCTATCTTGTGTCATTGTCGTTCGCAAGTAAGTTTTTATGAGTTTCAATTTTGAAAAACTGCGTTCACCGGAAGCTACTGTTACAGGCAGAGTATTTAAAATTTTAATAGCTACTACCGAGTTTGGAAATAGTTGATCTAAGTTAGATTTAAATATAAAATTTAGTACATCTAAACTAGATTGATCTGCTTTAACAAGCGGAGATAAAATTAATATCTCCTGGTATAATTCTTCTCCATTCAAATCTTTCGATTCATTATTACTTAAAGCAAGATCTAATTGCTTACATAATTTTTTTAAATTTTCTAATTTGTGAGCTTCATTTATGTTGTATAAAAAAGAAAACAAATTATTGTGAGCTTTCAACAGTTCAAATCTTTCATTTATGGAAAAATTTTATAATAAAAAATTGATCAAAAAATTTTATAATAAAAGTTAACTTTAAAGCTTAGCTTAGGATCTAAAATTGTTTCTTCAGCTTCATCCGTATACATTCTTTTCCTTCGCCGAGAACGTAATGATGACTGCTCAGGAAATGTGGATGGTATTTCTAAATCTAAAGCTATTGCTTCAGCTGCACAAATATATTGGTTAAACTTTTCATCAGTTCTCAATTTTGCAATATGTTGATTAGTATTTTCAAGTATTGTAATACCTGCAGACAAGCTAACGCTTTAACCTTGTAAATATTTACTAGCTATGTTGACTTTTTCTAACACATCAAACCAAATCAATAAAATACAAATAAATTTAAAATCTAGGATCTTATTACCTAATGACTCAGCAGTGACTTTTACTTCTGCAGTACCTTCTTCGGAAATTTCAATTAAAGCCTCATATATATCACCCAAGTTATTTTTTAATGGTTTCAATGCATCAATTCTGCTTTCCCATAGATAGAGTTTCAGAAAGAGGTTTTAGAGTTAAATTAGGAACATTTTTTTTTATATATAGTCCACCTATTCGTTGAACTAGATACGAATACATATAAATTTTGGACAATATCAAAAAAAAATAACTGCATCCAACGAGCAATTCACGGAATCATTTACTACTAAATTAACCGTGTGCGAGGCACATGGAACAAAAAATCAAATCCAAAAAACACTACGACCTAAATGAAAAGTCAGTAAAATACAATGTACGCGATAAAGTTTTACTAAAAAATGAGATAAAAAATCATAAACTCAGTTTAGGTTGGTTAGGGCCTTACGAAGTGGTGGAGGTACCTAATGAATTGAATAGTGTACTTAGGGTAAGTGGTAAATTAAGAATAGTACATAATAACAGAACAAAATTATGGACTGACAGAAATAATATCGAATAATAATCAAATCATAATAATATTTTTTTTTTGTGCTTACTATACTATACTGTGTACCATAGTAATTTTATTTTTCTTCATTTCTTTATACTTATTTTTCTTTATATTTCCATTAATAACACAAAATTATACTAATTAATAACATCAATGTTTCGAATTACTAATAAGGCGAAGTTTGCATTGCATTCTTAATATTATTTAAAGATTGCACAAAGATTTAATGCAAATACAAAACATATTATTTGTTACAATTCTCCTTTGAAAAACCTTCAAAGGGGAAAACTTTTGTAATAAATAAACCTAAAAAAAAAAGAAACAGCAACAAAAAAGATAAATAATAGCAATCTCATCATAATTCTGAAAGATTTTAATGAAATAAAAAAAAAAAATCTTGTTGATAAAATATTTAATATAAAATTATTTCTTCTGTTTTTAACAGAGGTTTCAAAGTTTTATTATAGAATTACAAATTACATAGTCAAAATTTAGTAAAAAAAAATAATAAAAGTTTTAAAATTAAATATAATTCCTAAAGATGTAGTAATCTAAAATAATAAAAAAAAAACAGTAAAATTATGCAAAATTATCTGTAGAAAGATTACCTATTATAATAATTTAAAGAAATGGGATAAATCTCTTTTGCTATCATACTCTTTTCTCATATGAGCTCCATCGTGCTTACTGTTCAAGTAATATCTCAAAAGTTGCCGCCTGGAAAAATGATTTGCGCATAAATGACATCCAAACGGTTTCAACTCTAAATGCGTCTCCACTCCAGGTGACGGCGCATCCGGAACAGCTGATGACATTTGTAGTTACACTTACGGCAATTAATTTTTCTTTTGATATTAATTTTCTTAATGTTTTTTTTTTTCTTTAAGTAAATTTAAATTTTCTAATTTGATCTAACAATTCCGTATATTCACAACTTGAAATTGAGAAACACAGCTAAATTTAATATTGCATATCAATTTTTGAAATTTTCAAATTACCTTGTTTTGGTTTTAAAAGGGTGCTACTGTGAGAAAAATGTCTTTTCAGAGCAAAATCTAAAAAAAAAAAAAAAAATAGTATTGAAAATTCAGATTTTATATACAAAATTCTTTACCTTTGTACACATAAAATGAATGGGGACTTGGAGTCCATACCGGAAGGATTTCTTTCAAAGATACACCTATCCAAATCCAAACCATATGAATACTAACGAAAATAAAGGCAAATGACCGTCTGTAATTTTACAATTTAAAATGGAAATTAATTATAAAATTAAAGCGGAGAGTTGATTCGCGACGCTGTTAAAGTTAGGACGTATTTTAATTAAGCTAAGCTATATTAATAGTAAAATTAAGTTTTTATAAGGAGTTGTTTATACGAGTTAAATAAATAAATCTTGTGTACTTATTATAAAGATAGTAAAGTTAATAAAAGATTTAAAGAAAAGTAAGTAATATTTATGTTATCGCTAAATAATAGCACAAAAACATATTGTTATTGTAATAATATCAGTCATGAACTATTTAATTCCGAAAGTTTTTTCTTTGAACATTTTTCACCATCTGCGATTCATAAAATTCTAATGTCTATAAAAACGTCTAATTCAGCATCTTCTGAGAATATTTCGTAAAATAATAAAAAACATTTCTCTTCAAGTTGTTGATGTTTTATGTTATATTTTTAATTTTAGCGTATATAAGGGAATTTTTACAGATGACCTAAAAAATGCGATTGTAATTTCTTTACATAAGAAGGGTGATACTACTTCATTAAATAACTATAGACCTATTTCGATTTTGTCCGTTTTTTCAACAAAAAAAATCGAAAAAGGTATAAAGAACAGAGTTTTATCATTCCTAGGAAAAAAATTCTTTTTTAGTAACTTTCAAATTGGTTTTAGAACTGGTAGGTCAACTGAAGAAGTTGTATAATGCTGGATTCAGAGTTTTTTTTTAAATTAAATATAATTCCTAAAGATGTAGTAATCTAAATAAAAAAAAATATAGTAAAATTATGCAAAATTATCTGTAGAAAGATTACCTATTATAATAATTTAAAGAAATGGGATAAATCTCTTTTGCTATCATACTCTTTTCTCATATGAGCTCCATCGTGCTTACTGTTCAAGTAATATCTCAAAAGTTGCCGCCTGGAAAAATGATTTGCGCATAAATGACATCCAAACGGTTTCAACTCTAAATGCGTCTGCACTCCAGGTGACGGCGCATCCGGAACAGCTGATGACATTTGTAGCTACACTTACGGCAATTAATTTTTCTTTTGATATTAATTTTCTTAATGTTTTTGTTTTCTTTAAGTAAATTTAAATTTTCTAATTTGATCTAACAATTCCGTATATTCACAACTTGAAATTGATAAACACAGCTAAATTTAATATTGCATATAAATTTTAGAAATTTTCAAATTATCTTGTTTTGGTTTTAAAAAGGTGCTACTGTGAGAAAAATGTCTTTTCAGAGCAAAATCTAAAAAAAAAAAATAGTATTGAAAATTCAGATTTTATATACAAAATTCTTTACCTTTGTACACATAAAATGAATGCGGACTTGGAGTCCATACCGGAATGATTTCTTTCAAAGATACACCTATCCAAAACATAGGAATAACCGGAGGCCGAGAAACAACCGTGACGGGATCATAAATCTCGATTGGCAAAATAGGACTAATTGGCCTTAATTCACCAAACCCTGATGTTGGTTGAACACTTTTCCTTGTTTTTTTACATTTTTAATGTTGTCATAATATAACGATTTTACACTTAATTTTATTTACACTCTTTTTGTTTAAAAAGACTTATTAAATATGTATAATAACAGTATAAATTATGGCTTTTTGAATTTAATTGCAAGCAAATTGAAAAATTACTGGAACCCTTAACTTAATATTGGGTTTATAATTTTTAACTGATACAATTTTTTCTAGTTAATTAATAATTTGTTTTTTTTCGATTAAAGTAATTTATGTTTAATATTTTATAAGTTTTTATTATTTTTTATTATTTATATGTATTTTTGTAATATTTTTTTTTTATTTTATTTATATTTGTATTAATTTATTTGTTTTAATTTCGTCTTAAATTTAATATTGCCCCAACAATATTTTATTGCAATTATATCATTTTTTTCGGTACATTTGTCACTTATATACATAAAAGAATGTTCCTAGCTATTTCATATAAAATAATATATTGAAAGTTTTAATAATAATTTTGCTTTAATTAAACTTATTTATAAAAAATATTTTATTTTTAAAATTTGTTATATTTTTCCTGATATTTTATATGAAATAAAGAAATTTATTATTATTATTATTATAAACTAAATTAACCACAATTATGTTTGTAAAACTTGCTCAACATTCTCAGATCATTTTTTGGTTAAACTTATTCAGGTCTATCACAGATTCCACGGAATCGACAAAATATTTTGATTTATTGTCCGTCGGAATTTTTGATATTCCAGAAAACGACGGATTTGAAATCAAATTTCGAATTCAATTCCGTTGAAAAATAGTATTCAAGATTTCGATTAGAATCGAGATTTCATATGAAATTTCTCCGTCAAAAATTTCTAACGGAGTGTTTACTTTTTTTGTATTGTTATAAGTAAATTTAAATTTTTTATAAAAAAATCATAGTTCACAGTTACAATATAAATATATATGTGTATAAATTGTATAAATTTTCTGTTTTTTTATGAAAACAGTTTGAATTTAGTTTGGATTTAGTGCTTTATATATTTTTTGGAGGTTAGCGCGTTAGGCCCAAAATCTTGAATTACAAAATTTTGGAAAAGGGAAAGAATAAGTAAAACCGATTTTTGAAACGAATTGCACGTAATATAATTCTTTGTTAATTTTTATATTAAAAGATCTATGTCATGTCTTTTTTAGTAAAAAGATATTATTGCATAAGAAAATAATACAATACATATTAACATTTCAATTTGAGCTCGTATTACCACATTCATTACGGTATTTGCAATAATGCAATGCCGATAATAAGAGTCTTTATAATATGAATTGTTAAAATGCTATGAAAACAAGACTTATATTCATAACTTGGTATTAGAAGTTTAATTTTATATTCGTTGAATAATTGTTTATTTTTAAAGAAAAACTTTCTAATTCAATTATTAAAATTGTAAAAGAATTGTGCACGATGAAACATCTGTAAGATTCTAACTTTTTTTTAGACTAGTTTTTTTTTTTTTAGAGCAAAATATAGCTGTAGAATTCAACGATATCTTAATTGAATTCCATATTCCACAATAAAACTGTCAATTTTACTCCCATAATAATTTTTTTTTAACCTATCTAATTTGTTTTGTTATTTTAAAAGTAAATATTGTTAAACCTACAAGATTTTGTTAATAATTTTACAAGAAAATCTGAAAATTTATTGTTAAACTAACAATAATTTATAATCAAAAAACTTATTTTGTTAATAAATTATAACATAATTTTAAGGTATAGATGTTCGTATAAAGAAGATTTTATATTAATGTAATATATTTAAATTTAATGGTCTAAGTTGCAATTTATACAGCAACGTGTAACATATTATTCGCCGTTTCACAGTTATTTAAAGAAATCTAATACGAGCGTAATACAAAATTACTATAAAATTTATTATTTGGAAAGAATACCAAATTAATACCATAATTTATTTTACTCTGTAATAAATATTGTCAATGTAAGAGCACTAACTTTTTTCAATTTGCAGCATCATTGAAGAGCACATTTAAATAGGGCTAGAAAATTGATAAATTTTATATTATCATTATTTGACAAAATTAAAATCCTCTTCGTTGTTAGTCAATCGCTTTGTGATATTTGTTTTATTTCAGTTTCAGCTCATGTTTCATATAAAAATAAAATAAATTTAATATTAATTAAAAATTAGAATACCGATAAACTCAAGAAAATAAATATCCTAAAAATATAACCAAACTTTCAACTAGACAACTTGGTTTTTGTACAGGATAAGAACTTAAGGTTTAATTTATTGTAATAAAAGTTACTCCAAAATAATATCTACTATATCTATGAATATCAAGAAAATCATAGTATATTCAATGAATGTTTCGATGGAAATCAATATAATGAAATTATTAAAACGCAGGCTCTCATTTTTACTATTGTATTGTATTGTATTGCAAATATACACTATATAATTTTATTAATAATGTTCTTATAATTTTATTATTTTGCTTACCATATAATATAGATATAGACTATAGAGTCTATTTAAATTCAAAGAAGTAATTTCTTTCTTGATCCATTTACTAAATTATAAACCATTTTTCACGGAAACATTTTTATGATTTAAATATTTTTTATAGTTTTGAAACCTGCATAATAATATACTTTAAATCTGCTATAAATGTTTATTATGGCTTAGATACTTATAAAAATACAATTTTTTTTGTATACATGATATTTGAAATTTTTTTCAGAAAATTTCAGAAAAAACATCTTATACATTTTCCAATAAATTAATTTAAGTTACATATTGTTTTTTTACCAATTTAACCAAGTAGTATACTTATACATATAAAAAAAAATGTACTATATTCAGATAAGTTACTTAAATCCATTGAAATATGGATTATTAAATAATGTGAATTCGAATTAGTTAAACTAATTAATTTATAAATATCTTCTCTCAGTTCCATTTTGAGTATACCCGAAACAAACTAAAAATATTATATTAAAATAAAAAATAACTTTACCCTTCGGAACTTTACGCTTTCTAACGATTACTTTATGACGGACCATGCTATACTTTCAACAATAATTGTAATTAAATAAAGAATATATATTTAAATTTGTTTCAAACACAAAATTCAAATATACTTAAATTCACATATAGCTTTATTGTTTTTGTTGAATCTACCTAATATTGTTTATTTATCACTTTCGCCTTATTTCTTAATTGTATACATTTTTATTACTATATCATATAATGTATTTTATATAGTTCGAAATCCTGATACTACCAACCCCAAATTTTGTAGACATGCAAAACAAACCAACTAAATCTCGCAGCAAAACCGTCTATCAAATTTCATTGAAATGGGATTACAATTACTTGATCTAGAAAATATGTAATCAAAAATACTCTGAAAACTATAGCACAGCAATAAAGCTATAAGAATCCTAAAGGAAAAATTTCAATAAAATCGTACAATGAGTTGTTGGCAACATTTGGAGTTTATACGCACTTGACCCTCGTACACGTATGCGTATATGGTTTCTCTGAACTCCAAAACGTAAAAAATACACATTTGAGCTAAATCGATTTTTTGTAGATCTATAATAACATAGTTATTATAATTATACTTCATACTTGTAATATATATGTATGTGATTAAGTCAAACAGATACAAGTAATGAAGTCTGATTGCATTAAATTCAACAAATATATGATTTTAAATAACGAAATTTGCAGGACAAGATTATATACCCACTCAATTTATTTATATTTGAGGGGATCAAATCGAAAACCCCTTCTTTATCTAGCTCTGGCATTATAATACAAAATAAAGTTCCTTGCATAAATTATAGTTAATTGTTCGTTATTGTAATTTTTTTTTTTTTTAAGTTACAGAAATAGAAGAAAATGTAATTTATTATATATGTATAAATTTTTCTATGGTTCTTATAAACATATAAAATTTTGTATATGTATGTATACGCTACGCAGGCTGCCTGAGTGAATAAACATTGCTGCACAATAAATTAAATTTTGATAGAAATAACACTATCTATATTTAAGTATTACTATATCCACTGTTGTGAATTAGACATCCAGTCAAAATGAATTTGTAGTCAAAATTGTTTTGCAAATTATAGAGTTATTTAAAGGTTAATGCATAACAGCAGAATAAATTAACTGACTCAATTTTTGTATTTTTTAATGAATTACATATATATAATTAATGTTTTAAAAATCAGGAATATACATAGCTATATATCATTATTAACTTACTAACTCATTTATAAAATTTAGTAAATGGAAGGACAAATTGTTAGTTGAATTATCAGAAAATGTTTGGATTCAAGTATTTCATTTGGAAATTTTAACTCTACACGGTTGTAAATTTGGGTGTAAAATTAATATTTTTTTCCTATTCATATAAATCCATAAATAAATCGTTTTAAAATAATAAGTTGAATATTTATTAAAAGTAATAACTATTTATTAATAAATATAATAAGTTATTGGAATAAAATTATTTTATATTTAGCAATGTATTAATATGATATGTTACGCATATATTCAGATATACTGATACGAATAACATATCACTGTAATACTCTGTCGTATGAATCAAGTTCAAACTAATTTTGTATTAAATTAATATGATGAAGATATTTAAAATATGCATATATGGAATACATATATTAAATTAATAAAATTGGTACATATTAATATCAATAAGAACGTCATATTAAACCAATATGACGAATATATTGGAATTTATATCAAAACAATATTAAATTCATAAGAAAAAACGTATATGCATTTGATATTAGCTGTATATTAAATTAATAAATGTATTAAATTAATAAATGTCTTATATTAATTTATATAAAAATGATGTATTAAAATAATAGGTGGGCGATATGAGAATTAATAAAAAAAACATATACATTTTATAAAATTTGTTTATTAAATTAATAAGTATTGTACATACATTTCATCTGTAATGTGAAATGATTAAAAAAAGATTTTTATTTACAAGAATACATATATTATACGTACTTAAATTAAATTTAAAAGATAATATTATTTAATAAAATTTAAATTTCATAAATTATAAAATATTTTATAATTTTTAATACTTTTTCAAAATACATATAACATTTATTATTTCTTCTAGAAACTACTATTTCATAAGTATTTGCTTGATTTTCGTTGACACAAAATTTTTTTGCAATTAATTTACTTATACTTATATCCTCTTCGACTTCAAAAGAATTATGAAAATCATCAAATATATTATAGCATTAAACTTTTTACATAAAAAAAAAATATTCATTTCTAAACCTAATTATGAATTTAATTTGCAAAAAAATTAAAAATTCCCCTTCTGGAAAATCAATAATTAGATGTGGCCGCTGGCCGGTAAATTACAGCGAATTCAATGAAAGATACAATATTAATTGGTTCATTGTCAGTGGGATTTAAAAAATTTAAAGCTTGTTTTATTTCATTTAATATTTCGTTATTTGGATATATTAATTTACCAATTTTAATGTTATGTATAATGTTAAAGTTTCTCCAGTAACAGAAAACTTTTTTTGATGTCTTTGACATAGAGTTTTAGGTAAATTGATAAAATTTTTTAAATTAATTTTTAAATTTGAAATATTGATGCTTGGATTCATACCTCATTGTCGAATATTGACACAAAGCACCCATTTTTTCTAAAATATTTGGATAATGAATAAGAATATGATGTTTAGGAATTAGTTTAATTTTAAATATATTCATAAGAATTGATAAATGTTCTTCAATTAATTTTTCAAGTATGGTAATTGCATTAGTATCTATATTTTTTGAATAAACATTATTCAAAATTTTAAGCATTGTTGTTATACCCTTCCATCTAGAATCTGAAGATGACGTTATAAGATCACCAAATATGAAAGGCAAGTGAACCATTAAACAGAAGCATTGAGATGCTGAAAGTCCTAATGAATCTTTATTAACAGATGACGTTGGTATAACTTTTCTATATAAATACCCAAAATTAAACGAATGAATTCTATTATTAATTAGTTCTAAGTTTATTATTTTTGAGTCTACGAAATAATTAAATAAAGCCAATATTACAAAGGGTACTCTACAGTCTACACCCTCCAATAAATCGTGCATGGGATCAACGGTACCGTTTTTTAATGTATCATAGTATTGTAAATAGTTGAGTATAGACAATGATTTAACTTCTTTCTTTGCGGATAAACCAATTTCTGTAGAATTAAATTGTTCGGTAATGGTTTGGTGAGAACGCATTTTAACTTGTTTTTCATTAAACAAAACTTGAATATCTGTTTTTTTTATCTCACAAAATCGACAAAAATAAGTAGCATTAAAACCACCAGAAAAACCTAACATAAGGTTGGCTCCTAAATTATCATGGGTAAAACTTGTTAAACTGCCACGACTATTTCCTATATTAGTATTTATTCCTAAAGTTTCTAATATTTTAAGGTCGTCAACAAGTGGTTTAAGGATTACATTATATGATGATTCATATTTTAAATCATTAGCATTGAATAATATTACTAAATGTATATTTTCAATTCGTGATAAATATAACGCGGGTAGATTTCGAACCGTAAAATAAATTGCCCCAATTTTATGAATTGTCTTATGGCTTCCTAACGGGTTAGTACATTCAAAATCATCATAAAATAGCTGTATTTGTAAAGCATTTGGACATTTTTGAAATAAAGGACTATTTTTGAAATTAGAACCACAACAAAATTGCGAAAGACAAGATTCAACACAAGTGTGATGAGCTTGCTTTAGGAAAGTACTAAAGCTAGTATTTTGAAATAAAACTTTAATAGTTTCTAATATTGGTATATATTGATAAGTTCTTTGCAGAAGACATCGTTTATAAATCCGTGTTTTTCTACAAAATCTTCGATCCCAACGCCTACCAATAGATATTTCAATAGGTTGAATAAAATACTCCGATTCTTTGAAGTGCCTATTTCTTTTATATTTTGTAGTAATTTTTTTAAATTCAGTTTGATGTTGCTTGTTAACCACTTGTAGACTTTCTAATAACTCAGACCAGGAAATATTAATAGGTAATGTTTGAATTAAATTAATATAACTTGTAGAAATATTTTCAATTACATTTGAAGTTAAATTTAATATTTTACTTATCGTGGAGTCTGGTAAACCTAAAGAATCTAAATTGGAAATATAAGTGCCTGATACATCTAAAGTTATGTCCATTTGTGGATTTATTTCTACAAATTTTTCAACTGAGCCTTTTTCACCTATATTTTTTGGTGAAGATGTGTTAATTTCCTGTATATTTGGACCAATAATTGATTTCGAAGGACTTTGAAAATTTAATTGGTTTAAAACTTCTTTAGGAGCAACAGAAGAATTAAAACATTTTAATGAATGTTTTCGTAAACCCGTATATGTATTAAAAGTATTAAGACAATGCTCATTGACTACGCAATGTAAAACCAAAAACTTTGAATCCAGCAAATAGTGTACAAGCTTTAAATGTGTCATCATTTTAGAAAAAAGATTAAATTTTGTTTTGCATTTAAAGCAAATATATTCCATTTTTGCTTACAATATTATAAAAATAAAAATAGTAATTAGACAAATATTGAAAAATATTAATTAATTTAATATTAAAAAATTAGTAATTAATTTTATAGTAATTATTATTTGTAATTCAATTTACTGCAATGCAACTAAATATTTTTTGAAATTTTTTGATAATGGTTGCAAAAATATTATTTATTTTAATTTTAAATTATTTATAATATTGCTTTAATGATTTTTTAATAAGTTATTATAGAACATAGCAGTTATTGTAATATTGGAATATATTATTAATTAATTATTGGAAAACATTGATCATTTTTAAGTTTATAAATAATCACTAAATTTATATATAATTTTAATTTAGAAAAATATATTAATTTTTTATAGGATTTCGTTTTGTTTTTTAAAAAAGATATAATATACTTTAATATTGCAAAAATCTTTAAGTATTCAAATACTGCAAATACTAATTATTTCTAAATTCAAATTATTTTTAATATATATATTAATATAAAATACTTTAATTTTTTATAATGTCTTTTTTGAAGTAAATATTTATTAATATGTCTTTAAGTGATTAACTTACTTAATTTTGAATTTAATTCAACTACTGTAACTGGAGTATGTTTCATATCAATTTTGTAAATATACTTTTATAAAAAAGTATAGAACAGCCTTAAATTATTATCGTATTTTATGTTAAATAAGAAGTGTATCTTAAAAACATATTCCAACGCTTCAACAAAACTCGAAATCGATGGTAATGGCATTAAGTTACCAAGTTACCATCAATTACAATCATATATTGTTGAATTTCACTTTTTGTTGGTCCTAAAGCTATTATAAAAGGTGCCTTTTGAGTACAGCCCTCTAAAAGATCTTTATTTGGAAGTCCACTCTGAAATAAATTAATAAAAAAAATATTGCTTTATAAAATTTTAGAATGTAATATATATATATATATCTTACATATTTGAAAACTATTAGTTTGTCAACTGAATGCTCGTCAGATAATCGACTAAATTTAGCTCTACCAGCTGGCGAAGGTGGAAGAAGTCTTATTAAGTTTAAAAATGACAATGTACATGTATCCCAATCTGGAAATAAATGATTATAATTATGGAAAAAAAATTAAAACTTGGCTTAAAAATTATCATTTTTTCTCTCTATTTCTGTATACAAAAAATTTTTTCCAGAGTTTTTTACCGCTGTAAAAATATGAGGTTGATAACTTGGCCACTCAACATTTAATTGTGGTTTTAATTTTGATTGTAAAAATCCAGTGTTGGCAGTATTAAATAAAATATCCTATAAATATGATTGTTAAAATATTTGTAATTAAAAAATAATATAATGCAAACTAATTCTAAAGAAGGAAACAGCTTAACGCATGCTTTCGCCGATGCCAATTGTTCCTCTTTGGATGGTTTAAAACCAAAATTTTCTTGAACATACGCTGCCAAAAAAGAAATAATTTTTCTTCGATTTGAATCGGTAAGCAACTTATTTGAATCAAACTCCGTTAAAATAGTTGACTCACCAGCTTTCTTAGTTATATATACTTTTAGGGACTTTGTAAAAAAAATGAAGTAGTTAAATATTAATTTTCATTATGAAAATATTAAAATGCTTCAGAAGTAGCAATCAGGCTTGGACCAACAGTAGCATCTGTTCGTTTTAGTTTTCCCTTAGGAGTATCAGAGCTTGTTACTAAATTCAGTATATCAAAATCGGTACCATATGAATTATTTTGAAAATTTGATAAATTTTCAACATCCATATTTATAAAACTTTTTTGTTTTATACGTAGAAGCAAACTACAACAAGGATATTTGGCATAGTGCTTCATGAATTCCATGAATATATTTTCTTCCATTCTTGCCCCATGATTATTAATAAAACAATCAAAATCATGGAATGGAATGTCAGTATCTTGTAATGCTGAAATATGAAATTTTTGTATAATTCTAAAATTTAGCACTGTATGTTCTAATTAGAATTACGCATTGGCAAATAATTAATTTAGTATAAATATAAATAGCAATATCAAGAAAGAATGCATTAATTTTTAAATTAAAATAATATATTAAAAATTATGCATTACAAAAATAGTAAATTATTTAAAAATTTTGATTTAATAATAAAAATAAAAATAAATTTTTACCTGTATAAACATAGTCACTATAAACTAATTCATCAGTCTACAGTCTCCTGACTGAACTTTTGTACTTTAACAAATTTAGTATTATGATTAGTTGCAATTGATAAAAATATATTATTCATACTTTTATTATTACATATTATTATTTATTTATATTTATTTATAACTTTATTTTTGTTATATATATTTATTTATTTTAAATTAGTTATTCGTAAATTAAAAATATTCTATCAAAAACAACACTATTTTTATAAAAAAAACACCACAAATTTACATCCACTTTCTTTATTTATGAAAATACTTTTGGTTCAAATAGTGTACGAATTCCACTTTACACACGTTTCGTTTTCCACAAATTTCGTTTTTTTTTTATTTCCTTGCTATTTGTTCATATCCAATTATTATTAAATTTATAGAAATATACTATAGAAGGAGGCATCTTTCAATTCTAATAAGAAAATTGTATTCGTTTAATACTTTTGTATATTAAACTAATAATCTTTGGTGTGAAATTAATAACTAGGATATATTAATTCTATATTTCAGTTTAAAGTTAACTAGCCATATTTAAATAAATTTCATTTTCCACAAATTTCGTTTTTGTTTCCTTGCTATTTGTTCATATCTAATTATTATTAAATTTATAGAAATATACTATAGAAGGAGGCATCTTTCAATTCTAATAAGAAAATTGTATTCGTTTAATACTTTTGTATATTAAACTAATAATCTTTGGTGTGATATTAATAAATTCTTAATATCAGAACGCATGTTTTTTAATTATTAATTCTAATAAAATTATACTATTAAAATTATAAGACTTTTAGAATAAATATTGTATAAAATTAAATTATTAAATTTATAAATTCAAAAAATATATAATACTTTTCTATATTTTGTCGTATTAAAATAATATTATTATGTTATCCCTAAACATTATACTTTTTATTTATAACTACAAATATGTTGCAATTATAAATACAATAATGTTATTTATCAGATATATTTTAAGTTACATATTGATTCACATTTGATATTCATTTCATCTTACTTATATAGGAAAAATCCGATCAGAGTTGCTAATAATTTCGGAAATTATCATTTCAATATGAAAAAACGTATACATAAGGTTTATGCCAAAAAACGTATGAATCTTTATACTTAAATTTCCAACCGTGTAGCATAATAATAGATGGATGCATAAATCCTTAAAACATCAGGGCATATCAGTTTTTGAAGTAAATTTATGCAAAAATGTAAGTAACTAATTTTAATAAACATTTTGATAATATGTTGCAAAAATGAAAATGAAAATCAATTGCATTACCACATTACCAGTTAAACCCTATTTATTATATTATTAAATGCATACTGTTTCGACTTCATTTATATCTATAATCGTATAACATAGTGTACAAAGGCTGTTAATTGTGTAAAAAAGAAATTTATTCCATACTTCGATAATTTTTCCAGGACGATTTTATACAATATTTACTGAAAAAATTACGAATAGTATGAAATACTATGAAGTCTGGTGCTGGGTTGGATGGTCAAAAAAAAAGTTCGCTCAAAATTTTTTTCTAGGCGTTTCCGAGGTCGGGGAGTCCGAAAATGCAAAAAAAAAAAAGTGTCCGGGGGACGCGTACGCGTACGCTTTTTATGTGCGCAGCAACATCTCCTAGAACCGCTTGTCCGATTTTAATGAAATTTGGCACACAGGCTCCAACATACTTCGCGCAGGTGCCGGTACAAGATGAGATCGATCCTTTCAGTGTTAGATTTCCCCATTTATGTGGCAACCTACGTGTTTTTGTTCTACGGGAAAATGTAAAAAAAAAATTCATGTCTCAGATTTGGATGAAATTTAAAACATAGGTTGGTATCATGATTGTCCACAAGCCTACCAAGATACAGGTCTGTAACTTCAGGGGGTCCATGGTAAAATTTCCGATTAAAATTTCGTATACTCTAGATCTAGAGCATATAGTAATTTTTATCTAATTAGCATAAATTTTGGTACATATGATAGTTTCCGTATGTACTTGGTGTCTGTAAAACTTGAAGTCAATACTTCAGTGGGTCCATGTAAAAATCCGTAATTACTTTTCATAAGTTCAACTATCTATATCTACAGTACCTTTCACCCAATTTCAATGATATTGAACACACAGTTTCATTTAGTTATCTATTTGATACTCCACAAATTTGTAGTTGGTAAGTACAGTACGTTCATGGGAAACTAATATATTAGCAACTTAGTTTCCGAAGAATATTTTCTTTATGCTCTACAGCTTGTAATTATCCGATTTCAATGAAATTTGGTACACAGGTTGAGTTCATGATTCTGCATAGGTTGACCAAATTACAGGTTAGTAGGATTAGGGGATCCATGTTAAATTTCCGATTTAATTTTTTTTTTTTTTTTTTATATGTTCTACAGCATTATAGTAATTGTTAACCGCTTTCAAAGATATTTTATATATGTATAGGCTAATTTTGTGATCTAGTTGGCTCTCCTGAAATTTGGAGACCTTCAGGGGGTTCCTAGAAAATGTTTTAGTTTCCGAATTTTATATAATTACGTGTTTTATAGCATGTAATTATTATCTGATTTTAATGAAATTTGGTACAAAGGTAGACCTTCTGATTATGCATGTGTTGGCCATGATAGAAGTTAATACCTTCTGGGGGTCCATGCTAAAATTTCCGATTAATATTTCATATGTTCTAGAACATATGGTAAATATTATTCAATTTCAATGAAATTTTGTACACAGGTTGGATTCGTGATTACGCATGTGTAGACTAAGGTAGAAGTTAGGGGTCCATGCTAAAATTTCCGATTAATATTTCATATGTTCTAGAACATATGGTAAATATTATCCAATTTCAATGAAATTTTGTACACAGGTTGGATTCGTGATTACGCATATTTATACTTATTATAGTTATTTTAATAATACTATTTATTATTAAACAAATAAAAATATAAAATTAAATCAATAAATAATAAAGATGAGCAATTTTTGAAGAAACCACTGTTTGTTACAAAGATAATGTTAATTACAAAAAACTTTTGGACATAAATCGCTGTTAAACAACATACTATGAGTTATCTGCTCCCCCTAGTTAGCAGCTTTTTTACATTTAAAGCAACTGTATACCCCCACCAAAATATTGGAAAGTGAACTATATAATTATATTTATATTATGTTTAGTTAAATTTTCACGGTTTCACAAATATTTTTTTTTTCAGTACGTATTCTAAAATATACTATCATAAACGACGTAATTTTGAAATAAAATAGAGAGAAATATTCTCTTCCAAAATGCTATATGTACTTCCATTTTCCAACATTTAACTGATCCTATTCCATTATCCTATGTCCTGTCCTCCACTGATTAATAGAAATGATTTGCTGTCGGTTCAAATTCGTTCAGTTCTGTGCATGCCGTAGCCACAGAACCAGAACTGGTGACAAACTTACAAAATAAATAAATAAATAATAAATAAACTGTGAACTAGGGATGTTCGATATATATCTATATTTAGGAATATCGATATTTATAAAGTAAAATATCGATATTTCGCATCGATACGAGAGCCCTGTATCGTATCACTGTATCGATACAAAATTCGCAATATCGGTTATAAAATATCGGAGAAATTTTTACTGCTTTTCGAATGTAAATCTTTCAAAATCATCCGGACGATCCCTAATATTTGCAACTGAAATTTAATTTTTCGAACGCAAAGTTTTTATGTCTTGCTTGCTTGCTTCCTTTCCTTTTCCTTCAATGATCCATTGCAGCAGAATGTTCAGATCCAGAATCAGAATCCATTGAAGCAGAATGTTCAGATCCAGAATCAGAATCCATTGCAGCAGAATGTTCATATATCTAGAATCAGAATCCATTAATTTATTTTTTACTATTGCAAAATAGTTTTTTTTAGATACGATGAATTTTTTTTGCTTTATCCATTGGCGACGTATAAAATAACGGGGTATTTTTTAGCAAATATCTCCAGAAGGTACCCAGCGAAAAAATATTTGACGTAAAATATTTGAGCTAATTTCGACTTGCATATTTTACGTAAAATGAACGTTGATCAATCGACGTAACCGAGTTTTTTCAGTATAAAAAGTGTATTTTGTAGTTTTCGTTGGAGTAGTTTTGCTTGTAGTGTTGCTTTTCTTTGTTTGAAATTTTTTTTATTGTCAAATGTGATGAAATAAAAATTTGCTTTTGTTTATTGTTATTTAGAATTTAGAGTTCAGGTAAACTATTTTTTTATATTTATAATATAATTTATAATAAAAATATATTAACAAAATATTTTATTATAAATAGATAAAAATTTAATATAAATAAAATTATTTATTTATTATTTGTGGTAAACATAAGTAAAAATGTCGAAAATAAATATTTCGAAAAGGCATTTTAGACGTTTGGTAAGAAATCGTATTTTAGTGGAAAGACAAGCTTCTACCTCTACCATAATAGAAGAAAGAGGAGAGGAATCTGCAGAAATTGATGAAGATGAATATGCAGAAACTGATCAAGAGAATTCCGAAGAAACAGACGATGAAGAAGAAATTGAATACCAAAATGATAATGCAACAGAAATATTCGACGGAGATGCTGATAAAAAAAACAACAATTAATTAATAATTTAAAAAGAATTATGGTGTATCATAATTTAAGTGATTTGGCTGCAAAAGATATTTTATGTGCACCTAATAACTATGGAATAAAATTGCCAAAATCTAAAAAAACATTGTTAAAAGAAAGTGGTAATAATTATAATGCAGTGATTAATAGTTTGGGAGATGGAAAATTTTGTTATATCGGGATTTAAAAAAATTTACAAATGTGCAATGATGCAATTGTTTTAAGGAGCGATAAAATTATATTAGATTTTAATATTGACGGCCTCCCTTTATGTAAAAGTTCAAAAAAATGTATTTGGCCAATTCTTGGCGCTTTGGTGCAACATGAGCATGTCTCTCCATTTGTTGTTGCCTGTTATAGCGGCACTAGCCATCCGGAAAGCCATGAACAATTTTTTGAGGAATTTGCTAATGAGTGCAAAAAGTTAAATTCAGAAGGGTTCCTAATATCGAAACACAAAATTAGAAAATAATTTGAAGTTCGTCTTTTTTGTTTTGATACTCCAGCTAAATCTTTTGTGACATGCACCAAATCCCACAACTCCACAAAAGGATGCCATAAGTGCCAACAAAAAGGGGTATATTTTGCCAATCGCATGGTGTTTAGCAAAATTGCTGGTGTTCCAAGAAATAATGAAAACTTTAACAATAGAACTGATCTTGATCGTCACAATATTAAATACAATAGTTTAAAAAGTTGCCTGGAATTAACTGGTTTTAACATTGTAAGCCAATTTCCCTTAGATCCACTTCATTTAGTAGATCTTGGTGTAAGTAAAAAAATATTAACTCTAATATTGGATTTAAAAAAAGAGAATATTCTCAGATGAATTCTGATTTAATAAATTTATCAAAATTTATTCCGTCAGAGTGTAACAGAAAGCCAAGAACACTAGATGAACTACCTCGTTTCAAAGCTGTGGAGTATCACCTATTTATAGCATATTACGGTATAGTTTGGCTTAAACCATATCTTTTGGAACAAGAAAATACAGAAAAATATTATTACCATTTTCTTTTACTATTTTCCGCTATCAAGCTTTTGTCGCATCAAACATTGGCTATAGAAAATGTTAAAAGTGCCGAAAGCTTACTAAAAAAATTTGTGCTAGACTTTCCAGATTTATATGGCCAACAGTTTTTAAACTACAATGTACACAACCTGCTGCATTTACCAGACTGCGTGAGGCAATATGGACATCTACACAACTTCAGCAGCAATAAATTTGAATTTTTTTTACAAATTATAAAAAAAAGAATAAAACAATTGAAGGACATTTTACCTCAAGTAATAAATAGACACAAAGATCTATGGAACATCAATAACAATAATTTTGTTCCGAAGCCAAATTTCAGAATTACGGAAGATATAAAAGATTCATGTTATATGTTGGAAAAAAATATACCTTTTCGTATTATGCGCTCTTATATAAATGATTCTGGTCAAACTAAAATCGTGGGCCACAGATTTTTGAATTTAGCTGATTTCTTTACACACCCATTTTCTTCTATTACTTATTTTAATATTTTTTCAGCACAAAATTTATCTACTGTAACAGAAGAATTTTCAATCGAACAAATTTCTTTTCATTTTATGGTCTTACCTGAAAAAAATTATTTTATTTTAATACCTATTTTACATACAGTATAGTTTATCTCTATATTATACTTATACCATATAAAATGACGGATCGGAATACAAGTATGTTTGTTACTATTATGAATTTTAAATATTTTTAAATATGTAAAAAAATTATTGCAGACAAAGAAAATGAATTTTCTCAAAGCTTACTATCGAAACGATTGTTAAAACGGCCTGGAAAAATAAATAAAATTAAACCAAAAAACAATAAAAGTAATGAACAAGATAAACTTGAGAGTCTGGTTAAAAAAACAGGTAATTTTTAAAATATTAGCATAAACGTGAGTGTAATTTAAAGTTATTTTTATTAGGTATACCGACAGCACAATCGAAACCTAGTGTGTTTATTTTGCCATCGGCGTTCAACGCACCAAGTACATCAAAGATAATAAATAAACCAATAGTTTGTTCCCAAAAGAGACAATTAACAGGTAGTTGCAATTTTTATTTGTTTTATACAAACATATATAATTCATAAATAAAATAAAAAATATATATAATTAAAATGTATATTACATAAAAAAAAATTTTTGGTAAATTTTAAGATATATACAGCGAACCAACCAATGATGACCAACAAGTTTTAATTGTTAATGATAGTCAAATTAATTCTATAATGAGTGAATATGATGAACTGATTGATGAAAATATTTCTGAGCAACATATAAATACTCGTTTGACTGCCGATACAACCAAGTGCAACATTGATTATCGTAACCAGACTAGCCATCTAGATGTGGATGCTAAATTAGAAAGATTATTAGATGCAGTTGCAAAAAGCAATGTTCCAGCTCGGTTAGCTGAGGTAGAAAAAAAAGTCAACGTAGAACGGAGAGTAGCTTCGCTGGAAGTTATGTTCGAAAAATTTACGGAGACTTTGAGCGAACTGGTGATTGACGTGAAAACAATTAAAAACAGTATTGTTAAAACTGCAAAATATAAAATAATATTGCCAATAAATGACCAACTGGATGAAGTAAATGACAAAATTGAAAATGATCCAGGTTTTGCATCATATTTGGTATATAAAATATAAGTACATATATAAAAAATATTAATATTAAACTTCTAAAAACATTTTTTTTTTTAGGAACAAAAACTACAACCATACAAACCGACGCCAAATTGTTGTGCAAACACAGTTGGTTTAGCAAAAATATTTACTGATAATCTATTGTCTCAGTACAATTGGGATGGGTCTCATGGTCGAAAAGAATTTCGATCATTGAATCATTGATTAAATGATCGATCATTGATTAAATGATGTTTTATTTGGTAATTTATTTTTAATATATGTATTAAAATTTTTATTTTTAATATATTAAAATTTTCCGCATATTAATACTTTTTTTTATAGATGCTTGGAACGGAGGACAATATGATTGCAAGGCGGGATATGCTACCTCAATTAGAATGCAAATGCATGCTGCTAGGCAAAGGCGTTTTCAAAGAATGAAAAAGAGAGTGTAACAAGAATTAAGACTGGTTTTTTTTTTTTAATAGATAAAAATATATTTATATAAAGTCGATGAATTTTAAAAGACTATTAGTTTATAATAATGGAATGCAATTGTTTTTTTATATAATTTTTTTAAAGTCGATGAATTTTTAAAGACTGATGTTTTTATTTATTTGTTTTTATTATTTTATAATAATGAACCGTAATTTTTTTTTTTAACTATTTATTTTTTAACTATAAGAATTTTTGCAATAACTAAATATAATTAATCTGAAAATATGAATTCTGTATTTTTCATGTTTTAAAATAAAGTTTCAGAAATATTTTGAATTCTAGGTATTATTACGTTAAAAGGTCTACATACATGTAACGTCAACAATTAAACGTTCTTTTGATGTAAAATGGTTCAGGTTATATAACATCAACAATTAAACGTTCTTTCAACGTAAAATGGACGAAGTATATATGTCGTCAACAATTAAACGTTCTTTCGACGTAAAATGGTCCACGTACATATAACGTGAAAAGTTAAACGTTCTTTATACGTAAAATATGCACGTTGAAAAATTGAAAAAATGTACTGAAATTTGCGGACATCGTCAAAAATTTTATATGGGCATTTGACGAACTTTCGACGTGCGTTTGACTTGAAACCTGCATGCAATTGTTACGTCAAAAGCACGTCGATTTTCTCATTGGGTAAACCAGTGATGGGGGAACTATGGCCCGCGGGCCAAAAGTGGCCCTCGACAGCTATCAATTTGGCCCACGCTCTGATGCAGAATATGTTACAAAAAAAATTTAATCATTAAAAAAAATTAATAAAGTTATTAATTTCAAATTTTTTATATTTAATAATGAAAATAATACGATTTCGTGATTTTTTTTTGTTCATACATAATAAATTTGATGTTTTTGCTATATTACAGCTCCTTAAGCATTTACATCTTTTTCTTCTATCATTTCGATTTGAAATTTAGTTCGATATACTCCTAACGATATGCAAAAATCTGTAATTTGTCCAACCGTAATAAAAATAAATTTTAAATAAAATAAAAAATTATTTGAATTATTTTCAGATTCTATTCTGCCATCAGGAAAATGTTTTAATGTTTCATTTTATAAAATATACATGTTTTAGGTGTACAATCTATTTAATCAATTTAATAAAAAAAATTAACTTAAATTTAATTAATGTCCCATCCTTAATAATAGAAATTATACACTTTAAGCTATCATTGTTTTATCTAAGCTAACTAAATTTTTAAGGCCCCCACACAAATATCAATTTTGTAAAGTGGCCCGATCTATAAAAAGTTCCCCCATCACTGGGGTAAACACTTTAAGATATGTCAAAAGATGGCCTGCTAGAAAACATTTGCAGTATGTAAATGCAAAGGAAATGTCATTATGAGGTATTTCGTATCGATATTGGCTGTATCGATACTTTGGATACCGATATTTTGTCGTATCGATACTGAGACGTTCGATACGTATCGATACGAAATATCGATACATTTCCTAATATCAAACATCCCTACTGTGAACGATAATAATTTAAATATAAACCATCGCCGTTTAAAAATACATTCCTAGTTTTTTTAATTTTATTTAAAAATAAATCTGTTGGCATGTAAAAACCTCCTTAACTGTTGGCTCAGTTGGTTCTGGATACTGTTGCACGTTAGCTAAATGTGATTGCGAAACTATGACTTTATTTCAAGTCCTCCGATTGATCGAATGAACCCAAAAACTAATTCCAACACGTCCTGGCTCAGGCGATATGTCAGCAGCGGCTCGTCCTAATGGGCTAGGTGGGCTAAGCCCACCCTAAGAAATCTTAATTTAAACTCCACAAAATATCTTCCAAAATAAAAAGTATATAAACAGAAATAAAATAAACGGGTCATTTCCACTCCATTCATTTTTTTTTTCAAAGGGTTTTTGAAGCTTTTTAGTTTGCCCAGCTGTAAATATTTTTTGAATTTCTCTTTGTCCTGTTGAAAAAATAGCATTTTCCTTTTTCAAATTATTAATTTTCATATAAAAAAATTTATGATGGACTTTCAATTTTTTATTTGATATTTTAAAACTAAGTATGAAGTGTCAAATTTCCCAATCGCCCGAATAAATCCAAGTGGAAGAAGAAGACCATGTATAACATGGAAGAGAACAGTAGACAAAGAATTAAGGAGAGCTAATATAGACTGGGAAGAAATAACAACAAGAGCTCAAGATAGAGTAGGGTTGAGTGGATGTGTTAGCGACCTATGTTCCAACACGGAATAGGGGAAAAAAAATCGTATATTGTATTTTTTTTTGTCAGCTAAAATACTGGTTCCTTTTTCAAAATCATTTTTCCATTTCATTTCAATCATATCTAGAGGATCAGATTTTGTTATAATATATTCGTAGTCGATTAGAAAATCGACGTCTAAATAAATTAAAATTCATATAACATTCTTTAAAATAATACGCTGACTATAAGATTTCTGTGGACGTTTTGAAGTTTCTTGATCGTCCGCTTATCAAGCCCACTTCAGAAAGAAGCCTTCGATAGTTAGAATAGGCGTCGTATAATTTGCCTGATGGTTTTTGGTCGTTTAGGTTTAGAGTAATAAAACTTCTTGGACTCTGTTTAAAAATTTGAGCTATGATATCTGATTTATAAAAAAAGTCAGCGCGGTTAAATCTGGAAAATAAATAAATCTAAGTATACAATTTTTTTCAGTGGCATATACAATATACTTACTACCTACACCTACACCAACTTGATATCGTTATCAGAATTTTCTTCAACAACTTTAGCTATTTTTACTCTATCAGAATTTTTTAAAGGTTGTGAAATATTTCGCATATATTTATTGTAAATAATTTTAAAATCAATATTATGCATATCTTTTTAAGTTTCTGTAAATTAAACTAAATTAAATTATTTATGTATTAATGACTTATTTTGTATTTAACTCTTTAGTTAAACACTTGTGTGGAGGTAATTAATTCTGAAATCTTCAGGAATAGCACGATAATGTATGATTATGTTAAAAATATCTGATTCACTATGCTTTCTACAAAATTTTGCACTGAAGTTTCGCTGTTAACTATTTTGGATACGTTTATAACTTGTTGCACCAACGAAGATTCGTTGTGGACAGTTTCAGTTAAACCGTCGACTTTAAAATATGTTTCCGCTATTAAATATAATATACTTTTAAAATTAAATTTAAAAACTATTAAAATAAAGTTTGTAATTGTTATATCAGCAATGAAATAATCTTCTGATACAATTAATCTTCTGTTACTATCGTAGCATTATTTTCTGATGGGCTCTTTCGAAAATTCCACATATATTTTCAAAAAATAAAAATCACAAACGCATGCTACTTGAAGAACTAAAAATTAAATTATAATATGTACAAGTCCCCAAATGTATTTATTATAAATTGTATAATAATTATTTATTTTTCGAAAATTTTTGTTTATGGTCAAAATCCGAAAAATTTTAAAGTTCTAACTTAGCTAATGTTATGCTATGAAAGTATATATATGTATATTCTGAAGCTAATGGAAAACGTAAATTATATAAAAGCAACATTAAGCGGAGTTGCTACAACTCAATTACTCTTTCTTAGCAATTGATTAGCCTGTATATAATATTTTTACTTTGTCACAGTTCGATTGGTAAATTGCAACTGAACCGGTGAACACCACTTTGCTTTAGCATGTTAATTTTTTTTTTTTTTGTGGGGCGGCAATGATACCCGTGCATTATCAATTACCTCATTTAAAAAGAATTTTTTTGGCCAACTCAATAAATAAAATCTTGAGTGCCACTAGTTTTTTCCACCACAAAAAAACTATTAAAAAAAATTATCAAAAAAAAATAACAAAACCAAGTGCGTCTGGGTTACTTCACGATATTGCAGAGGAAACGCGATTTTACATTATGCGGGCGCCAGGTCTTGAGTGGTCCACCACCGCGGACCACCAAGGAACAAGACCGATTTTTTTAAGAACAACAAAAAACCTTGAAAGTTTCAAGGACTGATTGGGATTTCCTCCTTTTTGCTAGCTTATCTCAGTCTGTGGGGCGTGAGTCATCCAATCGATCCTACCTCCAAATAAAAATCAAACCATCATCAACAAACAAAAGGGGTCAAAGGAAATACGGCCTGACGTCATCAATCCTAGGTCGGTACGGTAAAATACGTCTCGTTCTTCATCTACTAAAGCTTTATTATTCAAAAAACAATGATGCTCAGTTTTAAAGCGAAACTAACGGGAAAACAAAATTCTGTAACAGTAACGTTATGCGGAATTTCAGTAACCGAATCACTGCAATAATTTTGTTGGGTGTGGTATAGAATATTTATGCAACTGAGTTGCTGCAACCAATAATTGTGGTACTGAGCATTCTGTTGCGGTTAACTCATAGGTAAAATTTATATTTTACTCAAGGAGTTGCCAGATTTGTTAAAATATAATAAGGACAAAATTTGGAAAATCTATAAACTTATTTTTCTAATTATATATAAAAAAAAGCCAAAATAATTGATAAAGCCAAACAATTGTAAGAAAATAGTATGAAAAGCTAAGTGAGTAGACGAAAAAATAAATCCTGGGAAAAACAGATCTAATGGGAATAAAACTTACACATTGTTAATCTTATTGTTTGTTTTTATTTTATAACATTTATTTTGAAGTGTGAAAACCTCATCCCATGTCAATAATAGCTCAAAAAATACATAAATATATTTTTAAACCGTATCCGCTCCATATAATTTGTTTATTAATTTTCCAAAGTTTGGCATATAAATCAATTGTATTTCTTTAATGATTTATAGCTGACGTATATTTTAAGATTTTTTATTTTTACAAACAAACAAAATTATTAACACAAAAAACTAAAACCAAAAAAATTTATAATATTTAGTTTTTTTTTATTATTTAATAACATTTTTAAAGAAGGTTATTGTTTTACATTTTAGTAATCGAATTTATTTGTGCTCTCATGAAAAAAGCAGGTGATGATAAACAAAAAATCAGCTTAAAAAATATGTATATGTACTTCGTTCTATATTTTTATTTGCTGTTTGTGTTTGCTGGCTGACAACAATAATTTACTAAGAATTCTTATGGAAAATATAATTGACGTAGGTCTTACAGATAAAAAAGATTTTGATCGATTTATATTCCATGGAAATGAACATTTTCTGTTTTAATAAATATTATTTTACTACGCTATATGTATTTGTATTTAACAGGGTGATGATGTAAATTTAATATGGAGTTTTATTTGATAGCTATATTAAGTTAAATATAAAATATGTTTATGTAATTAGATTTGGTATTTGGATACAGTAGAATATAATAGTATTTGTCGTAATACCGTATTCTTTTTTGTAATAATTTGTAAAATTACGAGAAAATTTAATATTTTAATTTTCTAAATCTCATCATGTGCGATCAGCGGTGGATCAAATATAAAAGCCAACTAGGCAGCTGCCTAAAAGGGCGTCAAATTAGTATAGGTCGCCAAACTGTATAAATATGTTAATATAATCCGAGGAAATAAAATACTATATAAAACATCTCGTTAACGTCACCATACCGATCATAGCTCAAAAGTATCTTTTGGTTCGTGGAAAAACGGAACAACCCTTATTAAAGCTCAGAGTTACATGGCTATTATAGTTTGTTTATACGTCGAGTAGTATTCTACACATATACATATATAGGCCACCAACAATGCATAAGCCCTTTAGGGTGACCAGCTATTACAAATTTATTGTAAAAAAAGGAAAAATCCAACAATCAACTTAATTTTTAAAATTAATATGTTCTTTTATTAAAAATAATTATATATTTATATTAGGTTTAAACAAAATAAAAATCTTCAAAAGAACAATTTAATGGATAAAGATAATTATCTAATTAATTTGGTTAATTAATATTATTTAAAAATGGGTTTTTGTAAACCAAAAATATCAAAATAAATAATTTAAATTAAATCAACCCAAAATTTCCAAATTTTCTAATAAAATAAAAATAGTTTAATGATTAAATATATTTAATCAGAAACATAACCTGGCGGTAAACTGTATTAAGAAACTGAAGCTTGAATTAAAATGGATTAAGATTTTAGCACTATTAATAAATAAGTTTTTTAAAGTTAAAATTTAATTTTCTAAATATGAATACCAATATAAATATAGCTTTTACGATGGCACTTAAGATATGGAAGTGACGGAATATTAATTTATAATAAATAGGAAGTTTTGCTTATTTATGAATTTCTTTAAATTCATTTTATTATATACATTTTTTTTAAAAAATTACTTATAAAATAATATAATCTTTTAATTTTGCATTATTTAGTTATGAAAGAATTAAAATGCGATAAGAATGAAACGCCAATTATATATAAATATTATAATTATTTTAATGATATTTTTACTCGTGCTTTATTACCACAATTACAAAAATTTGTTCACGATATTTTTGATTTATTATATACCGATAAATGTCCAATTCAAAATTAATATAAATTTTATATTATTAAATGAGCAAGTTTTTATATCAATCCAAAAAATCTAAATCAAAGTAATTTTTTCATCCAAGTACTAGTTCACACATAAATTTAATAACAAATTCAAATTTTTTTGACGAATTTATGAATTATGATAAAAGTGGCACCAAAAATATTAGTAAGTCAAAAGAAAAAACTGATGATTTAATAAATCACTTTATTAGCATCAAATTGTATCAGACATAACATCGTCGAGAGTTGCCCATCCTGTAGGATATTTTAATGGCCATTGTTACGTGAAAGATCATACATTTATATACATGGAAGTTATTAATAATTTATCTCCCAGAAAAAATTATTGAGATGAAAAAAAACCATACTCCAGTCAAAATCTAAATTGTGGCGACATATTCGACGAAATAGTAGAATAATACCATCACTTACCGGGGAGATCGTAAAGACGGTCAAAGCTGGAAACAATAATATACATACATATTTGCAAAAAAATTTTTAATCCACAACCTTTAAATTATCCTGCAGTAAGACATGGACAAGCCACTGAAAAAATCGCTTTTGAAGAATATAAGAAAATCTTGAATCTTGTTGGTAAAATTTTGGAAAAATGTGGTGTTTTCATAGATAGAGATAGAAAATATCTTGCTGCTTCACTGGATGGAATTGAAGTAGAAAGGAAATTTATAATAGAATTTAAGTGCCCTTAGAACAAAACGGATCTCAATACACTTATTTATATTAAAAACGGAAAATTATCAAGAACATCCAATAATTTTTATCAAATTCAATTTCAGCTTCATGTTACAAGAATTGAAAAATGCATCTTTTTAGTTTATATTTTAAATGTAGGTTTTATACATAATGAAACCATTTGGTATGACTGCAATTTTATAAAAGAATGTTTGATTCATATTGTCTTCTATTATAAACATATTTTTTCTCTGGAATATTTAAAATATAAATGGCTTAAAATAAAAAAATAAAATATATGTTGCAAAATATATTCTAAAAGAAAACAACATACATTTTAAATAATAATTATACATATATATCAAATAATATACTGTGAAAATTATTAAATCTATTGTGATTACAAATATATATGTATAAAATTTAAATTAAAGTAAAATGTAATGATAAATATGTAAAAGTTAATTGAAACTTAAAGTGATGTTATTAAAATATAAATGATATTAAAATGTGATTAATGTATTGAATATAAATGAATTAAAATGTGATGAAAATTACATAAAATTTCAATGAATTTCAATTTATAATTATAATCAAATGACCCTATTTTTAAAGTTACAAATCATAGTGGTATTGTATACAATTTCATTTATTTGTGGGCAAAATGATGATGGTATTATGTGGCTTAAAATTTGATTTTTTTTTGTTAAACCTATAACTCGCTCTACGTGAATCCTCCTGTTTGATATAACCCTTGTTTCCAGCACTTCTTCTGGGTCAAATTGTTGTTGACTTTTAAAGGCAGGTATATTTAATGCCACATTTTTTTCTTCTAGAAGATCTGTGATACAAAAACCTCTATCTGCTAACAAATTATCGCCAGAAGATCAAGAAATTTTCTTTCATCGACAATAAAACAGTCTGATTTTGAACCTCCATAAACATTAGAGCAATATATTATAAGCCCTTTCTCATCAATTGCCACTAAATATTTAAATGTATTAGTATTCTTATAATTTGAAAACAATTCTTGATTTACATTGGGACACTTTTGGGTGAATATTTCAGTGCAGTCAATAATTGCAGTATAAGCATTTAGATTAATATATTTTAAATACCAAAAACATATCTTTTTTAAATATGCATATATTATTTTTGTCCAATAAGAAAATATTTTTCAGACAATTTGTCGATTAATGTTATAAAGTTTTCCAATTAATATAAAGTCTATTCTACGACGATATTTGATAAGCGTTAACACAAGTTGATTTTTAGAACTTAGATATTTATTGTATACAGTATTGTTTTTAAAATAGAAAAACGAGCTCGATCAAATTCAGTAAAATATTTTGTATCGACTTCACTCATATTTAAAAATAACATATCTGGTGGTGTATTTAAAATAATAATGGTCTGCGTAGACTTTGTTATTTTTTTACATTCTGCAAAATTTGTCTGAGTATTTGAATCATTTTGTTTGGTAATATGTTCATTACCAGGTAAACATTGAATATTTGTTTCTTTATCAACATCAACTTTTGTTTCCTAATAAGTTTCAAAGTAAAATCTTAATTAACATTATATTTAGTTATAATAATAGCAGATAATATCTGCCGTGCAAAGTTTAAACATATAGCAACTTTTTTTTAAGTTTTGAGAAAATTGCATTTTACTCCATTTTTCGTGGCCTTTTAGTACTATTCGTATTCACACTAGAAATGAAATGTTGATATTATTTGATGAAGAAAATAATCCGAAATATAAAGAATGTATTTGTTTAGGATTATGTTAAGTATTATTAATAAAATTTAAAGAAAATTGTTTTAGATGAAGTAATTTTATATAAAAATCCATTCAAATCTAAAAAATAACATAGTATGTGTATATGTTACCGGTAAAATACGAAATACGTTAATGTCAACATTACCTAGTCAATGTAAACATTAACTAAACTTTCCAGTTAAAGTGCGAAAAAATCTTAATTTCTTACTTTAACTAGTTATTATTGATATTACCGGTTAGACGTTAGATGTTAGTTAATTTTTTAGAAAAAAGTTTTTTCATCATAATCAGAGAAGCCCATTCAGTTATCCATAAGTACAGTTTACCACTGCATGTAAGAATTTATTTTGTGGATAAAAATTAGTTGTCACTTGTCCTTCAGTATGAAATAAATTCCTCAGGATGAAATAACTCTACTACAAACTGCAACATCTTAGTCTTTTGGAAAAGGGCAAGGACACCGAAAATGTAACTGCAATTCTAAATGCTCTACAAGGATGTGTACTTGTCGTAAAAATAAAGAAAATATAAATTTTCTCAGATTACCTATCGACGATCAGTTAATGTTAACATTAACTAATTATAGTTGGAAATATATTAGTAATTTTCAACATTACCTGAAATCACCAGTTAATGTTAACATTAACTAGGTATTGTTAACATTAACTGAGTTCTGAACTTTAACGGTGACATATATACTAGGTTTTACACATTTTTTTGTTATGTTATTTATTTTCGATGATAATCCACATCCACAATATAATAGTAAGTAAAGTTGCTGTTTTTCTTTTTTGGCCAATATTTTTAACTTATTTTAAAATATCTTAGAAAAACAGAGCATGTTCCAATAATTTAATATTGACAAAATTAAAAACCATTTAAATTTTAATAAAGTTTTAGAAAAATATATTTCTTATTAGAAAACTATGTAACATTTCTATATATAAAGGTAACATACAAAAAAAAATTTAATGTTTAGAAAATTTGCACAGATCTTCTGGATTTTCATTAGATTTTAAATTATTCAAAATTATTATTTTTTTAGGGTGCATATGAGGTAGTAATTAACTCTTTATTTTTAATAGTTTTCTTGCATTTATCCCATTGTCAACATCATTTTCTGCTGGAATTACTGCATTGAATTTTTTCTTCAAAAACTTGGTTTCCTGATAAGCACCATCACTCAAATTTTCTTTAAAAAACATACTTCTGCTACCTCTACGAAATTCAACTTGTCTAATATTTTCAGGTACAATATTTTCAAGTTTATCGGTTTTACCTCTAGCTTTACATCCATCTTAAAATTTTTTGAAATCTTGAAAAGTAAGAAACATTATTTCATTTGATTTGTGTGCCGCTCGTTTTCCATACTGATCCGATTCGTCCATGCACAGAATCACACTTCATAAAGGAGTGCCCTGGTTCATAATATGCCGAAGTAACATTAGGAGCATTGCGGCCAATTATACCTTCATGCCAAAGTACGCATATATTTTTCTTTCCATGCATTGCAGCAAAAGTTTCATTCATGACAATTAAACGGCTAACAAAATAGCTGTTCTTGATTGGCATTTTTGGAAGAATCAAATTTTTTTGCATATCTACACAATATACATTATGCGTTGCTGGGCCAGGATGTTTCACCATCTACTTTATATGCAACACGAGCCTCAGTGTATCGTTTTTATGGTGTGTATATAATAAAATTAGCACATTTATTTTCGTCATGCAAGATCTCCAGCTTCTAGAATATCACCATTATCGTCACAACTATTTCCTAGAAGATCACCACTATAGTCAGAAATATAATTTCAATTTTGTTGACTGAACAACTTAAATTATTTATTTCTGTATTTTAGACCTTATTTGACATACAAATTCAATTTTAATTTTATTAAACAAAATTTATTGGGCTTAATAATTTTTTTGTAACCATACTTAAGTAGCTAACCATATACTGCAACTAAACAAAGGTTGTTTGTTCCCGAAACAGTTAGTAAATAGATTTGTGTCCAATGATAAAATAAAAAACACAAACAAATTTTGGGTTGCCAAAATTGGCATAATGACTCTCTTAAAATATACTATACCATTTAAATTCTATTAGATTTGTGTAAAAATTTCATATTAACCTATACAAATTGCTATTTTGTGTTACAACTTACAAAACATAATAATGAATGCTCAAATTTTTCAATTTTAAATACAAATTGCATTTGTATTGTTACACAGTATTGAAAATATAATATAATAAATTGCCTACACCGTAGAAACCACAAAATTTTACTATACAACCTTATACAAAGATTATACCTCAATTGGTTTTTCATAAACTGAGGTTTCTGTGGATGCTGTAAAAAAAAAAAATTAACCGAACATGTAATAATTACTTTATGTACTATTATGTTTTATAATTATACAGTGACGTGTCGTTCATATGTGTATATATAGTGCCCGAGGCACGAACCTTCAAATCTTATAGGGCTAAAAACGACTAACATACTAGTTATGAATTATTTTATTTTATTTTAATATATATCAGGTTGTTTCATTAAGTCATTTATTCTAACTGGTATTTGGTCAACTGCTCCCAACCGAACCGAATAACGTGAATAATTTGAGGATACTTAGCTGGTGAGTTTGATGTCTAATGACTAATGCAAACCTTAACAAAATATATTATTAGTTAATTTACACAGTTGTGCCTCTTGAACCTGTGAAATCTTTCTCCTATCACCATTAAAATCTGCGAACACTGGCCTTATACCATTATAAAATTACAAAAACTTATCGCGCTACTCAATTAACGAAATCAGTTGCTATTTTAATAGTATCGTTCCGTTTATCAAGCAGTGTATAAACTGAAATTATAACAATAATTGCATTGAACCTGGACGGGATGTTACGCTTTGTCCTTTGTGATTCGATATAACAAAATTAAGGTGTAATAAATATATGATCAATATATATCATTATATTTTAAAATACAACCTTAACAACATGACATTACCATAATATTATTATCTATATAAACTTATTTAAATTTCTTTCTTTACAATCATTCTAAAACTTGTTATTTTAATTCTTGCCTTATAATGCCGGTGGCAAAAAAATTTCAGCACATCTACAGGGAATGACTAATCAATTATGTATTTAAAGAAATAAAATAATTTTTAACGTAAAATATAATGAACATTCTAAGCGAGCGAAATCTGGTTTGTATTAAAGTTGTATTATGTTTGATTACGTGGATTATACAAAAGGTAATGAAATAAGCATTACAATATTCAAAAATAACAAGTAAATTCCATTATAATTTTGGGGAAATTTAAATGCGCAATTTTTCTTTTTTTTATATTAGTAATATTTTATAAGAAGTTTTTAGATGATGTAGAAATCAAAATTACAACATTAAGTTCAAAGCCTCTTTTTGCATGTAATAGGTATTAGGAAAAAAAACTTATTATCAACATCATTAAAGAGCACGCACAGAAAATGATACAAATATATAATAATAAGGTCCTATAAATTGTATTGAAGCAAATCAGGAAATATTTTTGTTAAGAATCTTAATGATTTTAATTTAGCTTTTATATTTTCTCGAAAGGGAATTATTATTGTTTGTCCCTGGAATAAAATCTTAATGAGGCATTAAGAACACTTACTTAAGTTATAACTTTTATTATATTTTATATGGTATTTGTTAGTAATATAAAAATAATAATTATTAGTATTATTAGGTACTCTTTTTGTTTTAATTACTTTTGTAATTTAGTCTTATTATATGATTTTTTTTGGTGTTAAACAACTAATGATATTTATTTTTACTATGGCACAAATATATAGGCTTTAAGAAATATGATGATGATATTCAAGATTCGGGAGTATTATTACAGCTAGTTTTTAAATGAAAGTGGTAATGAAATAAATTTTACCACATAACGTTTCTGAGATATAATAAAGTTTATATTTTGTCAATCGCATTTTTAATATTATTATAAAAAAATAGTAAAAGTAAATAAATTCAAAACAATCATAAATGATATTTATCTGTGTTTTGGAATATTTAACATATAAATTACAATTTCGGATTAAATTATTTATAACGCCAATAAATTCGGCATAAAAATTTGGAAATATAGTTTCATAATGAATATTCATATCAAATTTTTGTCCAATTTTCGTAATTTTTGGATGATATTTCAGAAAATTTTATTGGCGATAAAATAATATGAAGGACAATGCACATATCAAGACCAATAGAAATACCGAGACCAATATATATATCACAAACAATAGAAAAAAATCACAATGGTAGGGTGTAGGGACATGCCACCAAATATTCCACCACAAAAATTTTAAACAATAGAGTTATTGATAAAACAAAAAAATCTTCAGATTCTGAATCATCGAGTTATTTGACTCCTCAAACTTTATCTTTCAGAAGTTAGGCCATTTTGTTATTAAATAGGATAAGGTTTTAAAATTATAATATTGTTATAGTAGAATTAATATGGGTATAGAATTTAGTAAAATTAATTTAAGATCAATAAATTTCATTTATATCAATTTAACTTCGATATTAAAATTTAGAAAGGTTTATATTATTTAAAATGAATTTCTTTTTTTATATAGAGGCAGTAATATTTTTTAAAAATAGTAACGACTCAATGCAGTACTGCGAGCTGAAGTGAGTTGAAAACAAAGATTATCATTAATGGAAAATTAGTAAAAATGAAATTAATTGTTATGGGCGTCAAGTGCACAAGCACATAATTACCTTGACAACCGTATTTTAATACCGAAAATTAATTTAGACTTTACTTTAACTAATAAACTAATTAAAAATCAAAAACTATCTCGGATTATTTAAGATTTATTATATAGAATTTTAATAATGAAGAAGAAAAAAATTAACATACGTTTAGTCCTCATAGTGGAAATCAAAAATTTTATTGGATAATTCCTTTTATTGTGAAGTACATTTGTTCTTCTTCGATAGTTAACACGTTGACTGCCACCATATATATAAATACTACATTCCTACGGTGCCGTAGTACATTATAGACTGTGACAGCCGGCGGTACACGCGGCATCTAGTAAATTCAATTTTCATTATGTGCCGAGTGTACCGCCGGGTGTACACACTCTATAATATACTACGGCACCGTATAAATTTTATTTATTATATTTCATAAATGTACAATGAATTTTTATTTTCATTTTGTTTGATACTTTTATAATAATAATGAATTTTTAACTTTGAAATAAATTTTTTATGTTTCTAAACCTTTTGTTTTGTGCCATTTTATACCTGCTATACCTCAAATTGTAGCTGTAACTCATAAAAAAAATATCTCGATTTACTTTTATCAAGGTGCCACTGTATATATAAACAGTTTAAGACCATTGCCACTCGAAAAATATGCTTCTTGAATTGTTTTATGTGTGTACCGCCGGCGGTACACGTGGCATGTGTATAAAAATGTGGTGTGTACCGCTGGCGGCGCACATGGCAGTCAACGTGTTAATAAAAAAAAATAGAATGTTATTTATAATTTCTATTTTTTTTTAGAATCAAAACAATCAACACTAAATTTATTTTGTTTTTTATTTTTATGTAGATGCTTTTAATGTATCATTTATACTAATTATAAATGCCAGTCATAACTGAGGTATCATTAACATTCCAACAACATTTGAATTTATCAAAAATGCAATCCTTCTCATACAATGATCAAAGTTTGCATGAAAATATGTATTCATCTTATGTTTCAATTTGTTTTGGTTTCATATGTAAATTTTTATTACACAAAATCTCTGGTTATCAATTATTTTACATCACTTATTGAACTTATACTTTTCTGCTTCTTCAAAATTTCTATAGCATAAAACATAATAAAAAGGTTATAATTTGTTTTATATTAAAAAATTATATTGAAGTAAAATCAATATAAAATACATGTCCCTCGTTGTGCGCAAATTGATTATCCACAATGATGCATGTAAATAAGAAATAAAGATTAAAAGTTCATTTGTAAAATTTGTAATTAAAACTATCAAATTTTATCACAGAAGCTAAAAATTATAGAAAATTAATATTGGAAAATTATTGTAAAATAAATCAAATTAAATTTCATTAAAATAAATTTCTGTTTTCTATTTAATTAAAGTAATGTAAATTAGAGTTGGTTTAAATTGAATTAAACTTAGCTATACATTTAAATAAAAAGAAATAAATACATAAATGAATTCTCAGTTTTCAAGTTTTTAAATAAAGCGGACGGCCATTAAGCTATATCTTTCATGTAATTAATATAATTAAATGAATTTCAAATTGAATTGTAATTGTATGTATATAAAAACATGGGAATAAAATATTATAATTATTATTATAGTGTAACAATAACAAAGAAATATTTATTTACTATATTATTTTGTATGGTAAATTGCGAAAATGCTGATAGAGCATATTCAGCATTTTACAATTATAGAACACAAATTAGTCATACAAAGTTTATGAATGATAAATAATATTGAGTCGCAATCGTAAATAATTATTATATTTTGTATGTAAATAATACGATGACCACATAATCCAAAATGGCAAAATCATATATAAACGGTCGTTTTGAATTAGTATATGCACTTGAAATCAAGTCCTATAAGCAACTTGAACATTGTTAATATTAGCAAATAAGATTTCTAGTCGTTTTCTAATTACCAGGTATTCCGGAATTTCACCCCCTACAAGAGGTTAAGGTGTGATTCATTTAGAACTTCAATAAAAAAAATTGTGTATAAATAAGAGATACACAAAGGAAAGGAACAACTTTGTATAGGTATAAGGAGAAGAAATACAACAATATGTTCTAGACTAGATTATATCGTAAATATTATCCGATAAAATGAAATTTGGTAAACAGGTTGGATTCGTGATTACGCAGGTGTTGCCCAATTACGAGATCTTTATATACATGATAAATGTGTTAAAATATGAGTAAGTTTTAATAAACTACTGTGTATTACAAAATAATGTTTATTACAAAACACTGTTAAATACAAATGACTGTTGAATATAACTACGAATTATCTGATAAGGTGCGTCTAATTAGCAGCTTTTTTGTCTTAATTTTAAAAAAAATATTATATTTTTATTAGTACGGTATTAAGGTATGTATATAACAGCCAACATAATATTTTGTATTTTTTAATCTTTATGGATATCACAATTTAAAAATTTCGGTAAATACTATGTAGGTATTATTCTTAGAAATTGTCTGCAATAATATTCTAACAAAAAATTAAATTATACATAAATCACAATATGTGAAATTGGCCTAAGTAAAGTTTTCCTTTTTTTATAATCGATTTTTATTATTTTGCTTTTGTGTAAAAAGTTTCTGAAGTAGAAATTAAACAAATGACATAATAAAACACTAAAGAGGCGCAAAAAAGTTTAATGAAATTTTTAATTGGTTTTAGTTAGCTTAAAAATGAAAATTGATTGTTAATTTTTTTTTAGTGAAAAATTCTTCGTTAAAAATAAAATAAATTTCAACTTTAATCAAAATTAATTTTTAAGAATTTTAATTGATTTACAAACTAAAAAAAATATACATATGTATATTGTATATAATATATCACAAATCTTCAATGCTTATTTTCTGGCTCTTTCTTGTATGTACCCTGCACTAAATAGTTGAGCAATGGTATAATATAAATTAATCTTAAAAAATTATTTCAAATCTGTAAATTTTAAATATATTATCTTTTGTTGATAAAACCAAACATTATGGAAATCAATTTTACAATTCTTTAAGAAAATTAACTGAAAATTAATATTCTAATTTAATTTTAAACTTAGCTATACATTTATTTTCTAATAAGTTTAAAATATCTAAGTTAATAAATATAAATATTTGTTAAAGCCAAGCATGTTGTTTCGTATTATAAAATAATATGCTCTGTAACATATTCAACTATTTATGTTTTATAAATTAAAAGTTTTATGTTATAAGTTATAACACCTTGTCATCCCCGGACGGGAAAATTGCATATGTTTTTATTCTTATACTTTACTATTCATAATTATTCATACAAAAAATATAAAACTTTGAAAAGTTAAAACATATTTATTTAACTAAACATTATATATGAATATGATTATAATCATAAGCAACAGTAAATATCGTAATATTTTATGCTGGAAAAGGATGAAATATAATATTTTGTCATTATGATGGTAAGTTTTTATTATATAGGCATATAACGTAGTATAATTCATAAAAATGTAATTGGATGTTTTTTAAGAAAACTTAGTAGATTGAAATTCCATTTTACAAGTTAATTTAAAAAATTTGTATTTATAAAATAAAAAGTTTTATTTTAATTTCAATGATCATTATTATGTATTAGGCGTTCCGCATACTATATCCGAAAAGTTGATACGAAAAAATTTATTTTTTTAATTTTTGAAGAAATAAAAAAAAAATCAGAATACTTTGATACCAAACTATTGAGAAATTAATTCTTTATGATTTTTAATTCATATGTTTACAGGAATACAGATATTTTATTTAAATATTGCATTTTCTGATAAAAAGTACTACAGGGATTTTACTTTTTATCAGAAAACGCAATATTTAAATAAAATATCTGTATTCCTGTAAACATATGAATTAAAAATTATAAAGAATTAATTTGTGAATAGTTTGGTATCAAAATTTTGATTTTTTTTTTTTAATTTCTTCAAAAATTGAAAAATTAAGTTTTTTCGTATCAACTTTTCGGATGTAGTATGCAAAATGCCTTTTACAACGATATAAAAAAAAAAAAAAAAATTTCTAGTTGACGATCAAAGTTACTTATAAAAGTATTACAGTTTTATTACTAATAATGCTGACATAATACTGCCATACTTCCAATTATATGTATAGTTAGTTTTTTAATTACTCATTACTATACATACTGGTGAATGGTAATTAATTTTTAAATTACTTTGCTGCATTACAAACATTTCACATTTTTATCGTTTTTTAAAGTATTTTAAAATTTTACTTCTAAGAATTACTAGAAATACATTGAAGTATTTCACAATTTTACTAAATTACTTAGTTAATTACATTAAGTATACAGTGAACTATTTACAAAGACTAAGATGATAAATGTTATGGTATTTAATTTATATTTAATACGTACTTTAACCATAAAAATTTGAAGTACTATTTCTATTTGTAATGTAGTAAAATAAATTTCATTACTTTTATAAATTATGTAGAAAAATATAGTAGAAAAATATTGCATTATTTAACAACTCTGGTAAACACTTATATTTGAAATAAATTGTAAATTAAAAATTCTTATATTTGTTTTATATCATATGGAATAAATCTGATGAAAATATTTGGTTATCATTTTTTACTTTTTACTTTAGAAACCATACAATAATATACCAATTCGGAAAAAATATAAAGTTTTTTTTTGCTGATGTCAGTTCCGATAAAAAAAAAACATTTTAAGTTGAAAATTGGCTGTTAAAATACAGCAATTTCAATAAAAGATAATAAATATTTCGAGACGAAAGCGACCATTTCGGTTTATTCATATTTCGTATAAGTTTTTCAGTCTGTCATCATATAATTCATTAAAATTATTTTCATTTCCTTCTATGCTGCTGATATATAAATTAGTATAAGTTTTCAAAGTTTTGAAATCAGAATAAGTTTTGAAAGTTTTCCGTAAATAGAGATTACAGAAATATTATAACTAACCGGTTCTGTGACATCCAATTTCAGGTTATGAGACATTCAAGACACGTTTTATATTATTTTGGTACAGTGCACAATAATTAAATGGATACACATACTTACAGATTAACATAGTAGCCAATAATGAACATTATTTTTAACAAGAATTATTTTTGTTTACTTAGTTATGTTTTCCAATTTAGCAACAAGGATTTCAATTTATTTATTTAAGTAAATAATTTGACTCCTTTATAACACCACCAAAATTTTAATACAGCTCAGTTCATTGCTCGTAGTAGTAATCAAAATTTGAAAAATTAAATATTATATTGTGTTTTGTTTATATAGATGTGTAAAAAACAGAAAAAGTTGAAAATATATTCTAAAAAATTATGAATTCAATAATTTAAAACATTATCACATATACAGTATTTTTTTAATAATGGAACTTTTGAAAAAATAATTAAATATGTGTTATAATTTTACATTACAAAAATTAGTGTACTTTTACGAAAGTAGACGTACTTGATATTAATCTTTTATTTTGGCAAATATTAAGACTAAACTATAATATACAGCCATAAAAGTATAGCTAGCAAATTTCAAATGGGAGATTACAGTATCGAAAATACTCGTCTACTTGATAAGTATATGATATTTTTTACTAAAATACCTTGTTGAAAATGTTTCATTTTAAAAAGAATTTTTTCGAAGGTACCAGGATTTTTGTTACCTTAGTATTTAACAAATAAAATACTACGGCTTGAATTTAGTAAGTATAAAAAAAATTATTTATAACAAAATATAATATACGGTATTAATTATTTAAAAAAAAATAATGTTCTATAACCATCATTCTGAAACAAAAAAATGCATTATTCCCGCAAAAGAATTGATCCAGAATTACTTACAATGCAAAAGTATTGATCTACCATTTTGTAATGTATCCTTTCTGCTGAATAACATCATTAATTCTACGTGGAAGAGTAGATACTAAATTTTTATTCATATTTCGTATAAATAACTACTATGATAAGCGCTTTTTCTTTTAAATTCCAGTCAATAGTGGCTTATCTTTCGCTTAATATTTTTATATTTATGGAATTTATAACAATTTCGAAAAATGTTTTTTTATATTATTTACCTTATAGCTTATAAAAGTCATATTGCTTTTACACGTATCGATGCAGGCATCCCTTTTTATTCTATAAGTCCAATTAGCTGTAATTTCTGCAGCTGTTGCAGGTCTGTTTTTAACATACATCTTTCTTAAAACTTTTTTGTCACAATTTTATGAGTTGAATTCCCATTTTTATGGTAACTTATTATTATATTTTTTATATCAGAACAAATTGGTTTTCTTTGAGCCATTAAAACATGTCCCCTTCCTTCACAAAATTCAATCAAAAATCCGTTTAGAGAAAAACTTAGTTAATGTAAAATAAAATCTGCTGGCTCGTATATCAGGCTCTGTATGTATATAGATATGTATGCACTCTATAGATTCACTTTATATGTATAAGTAAGGCATTTATGCATTTCTTTTCTTTTGAATATCTTTTAAAACATATTTGAATAAAATTTTCAAACTATTTTCCTGCCATTATTTGAGATTGATTCAATTTTATTTTTTGAATATATTTTACAATTTTCAATATAACTAACCACCATTATTTTTGTATGTTTATTTACTTTTTAAAATATATGTATAAAGAGAACTAATATATAAGCAGTCTATCATATTCATTACAAAATGTCTATATAATAAACAGGACATTTTTTATAAAAATACATATAAATATTTATAATACGTATACAAAACATTAGAAAGTCAGGAATATTTTTTTAAAATATGTAACATAAAAAGATATGAATGTTAAAAAAAATAATACTTAAGCATAAAAATGATTCTAAACCTGAATTTAGATGACTACACAAAATAGGAAAAAAAAAATTAAATGGTGACAAAAGATTAATTTTAAATTGTTTAAGTTTGTATTTACTCCTTTTTTTTATATATTCATTCTAAAAAATATGTTTTTTAATAAAATCTTTTAAAGATACAAGAAAAGGATAACAAAATTTTTATATCTTTATTCACATTCTTTTCAGCATGATTGACTTTTTCATTTAGGGAATTATGATAGTCAGCAAAAACAAAATATATTTCTTACAATATATTATAGAAATATAAGAAATGATTTTTTATATATGTAAATTATTATTGATTTATTTATCGCACTGATTATTTTTTCATGAATCGTCCATAATACCATAATAAAGAAAAAAATGTGCTAATTAGGGGTAGCTTTTAGCTTAGCAGATAACTCGTACTGTGTATTATTCAACAGTCTTTTATAATTAACAGTATGTTTGAAACAAACAGTACTTTATTAAAAATTACTAAAATTTTAAAACATCTAACATTATACAATTCTTAATTTTGATAGGGACTTAGTAAATGTACAATATACAAAACTAAAATGGGTGCCAAATTTTATTAGAATAGTATATAATATTTACCATTTATGATCTAGGACATATGAAATATTTATCGAAAATATTAGCATGGACCCCTTATAGTTACTAACTTCTGTCTTTGTAAACACATAAGTACGTAATCATGAATCCAACCTGTGTACCAATTGATATACAAATTATGCATAGCTATTTTAGTATTATCAATCCCAACAATCGCCATAATCAAAGTTTAATAATAATTGTTGTAAGGTAGTTTTTTAATTGTTCATATATAATCGCTTGTACATTTAAGGTTAAGGATAATATTAATAAAAAAATATTGCTCTCGTAAATATAAACGTTATCATTATTTTTTATTTTTATATTTCTGTAAACTTCAAAATATATTCACTCTTGAAATTGTTATCAAACTTTTTATTTTATAAATATATACATCTAAATTTTTAATATAATTAATGTTATATATAAAATTGTAGAAATATTTATTCTTTATTAGGCTTCATAATTTTTCAGTAATAATTAACATAGACTAGAAAGAAGTATAGTAAAGATTATTACTCTCGTATATTTAATATTCATTATAAAGTTAAAGTAACAAATGGTGCTATAGTATTTACAATCATTTTGATTAATTTAAATTCTAAACGTCAACTGAATACAAAAATTTTCTATTTTTTATACATATTTAATATTAGTATAAAAAAAAACAAATTCAGAAAATTCCAAAACGTTGTAATAACATACAGATATGAGATATTATTTAAATTATTAAAAATATTTATTTAATCACTAAAAAATATCTTTAAAAAAAAACCCAAAGGAAAAATATAATTTTTTTAATACCTATGCATATGTTTTTTTTTTTTATATAATATTATGAAAATATATTTAATGCAAACTTGGTACTTATAATTATTAAACTAAAATCTAGAATCCTTATACAAATGTTGGAAGTAGAAGTATAGTTATTTATAAGTTTCTTTAAAGTACAATATTTTTCGTTTAGGGTAAATATAGTAAATTGCATGATGCCAACGCCATGTTATTTTATTAAAGAAAAGTAATTTTATTTTCCAAGAAGTTTTAATATTTTTAATGTTAAGCAATAATTTATACCCTAATTGTTCTAATGTAGAGAATGTTTATTGTAAGATTAAAAATGCTTAATTAATATTATATTCTGTTTTTTTTTAAGGCTAATTTACTTCAGCAGTAACATACCTGAGAAGTATCTTAGTGTTTACACTATTTTTGAGCATTTCAAACTATAATTTATTATTGGGTCAGGGGTTTCGAAAAATGGTTTTTTTCAAATGTTTCATCTCTTTTCTCTATCTTTTTCATCATTTTTTCTGTATTTTTTGTTACTCTATTATATTACCGAGTATGCGTTATATTTGATAACCAACTAGTTTTTCAATATTTTATAATTATTTATATCATACAATATTTCATAAAATATTTAGACTATTATGCATAGTTTTAAACAATTTTTAGTTCACGTATATTTCCTCGGGCCAGGCTAAATAAAGCTTTTGCGCCGAAGAAGTATAGAAGTATATGTATATAATCTAACTATGAAGGTCCGTTTTTAAAAAAGTCATAACTTCTTTAAATGTTCACTGAATAATATAAAAATAACAAAACTTTCCAAAGAATTGCATAATATGATTCTTCAATCTTAATTTTAAATTCAATTTTTTCAAACCTGAAGAATCAATTTCCATTTGCACTTAGATAATTTTCAGCCGACGATATATGTAGGTAGGTAGATATAAGTAAGCCAGTTTATCTGCATTAGAAAATATCTAAAGATGATGGGTGAATTAATGTGAATTTATTTATTTACCAAAACAAGGTTTTATATAAATATAATACATATAATGTTATACTAAGTTATATATTGTTATAATTACAATTATAATACACGTTAAGTTAAATTTACTTAAGTACTAAATATTAAATTTATTAAAATTAAAATTACTTAAATATTAATGTTACAATTTTGTTTAAAAAGTTAACCTAAATTAAACGTAAGGAAAGGAAGGGTGATCGGGATGTTAAGTGATTATGATAGCATGGAATGTGCTTTTTGTAAGTTTCTTTCGTCATAGAAGTTGAATAAACTGAATCGTATTTATTAAAAATTACACAACAACGATTGATAGGATTCAATTTCCTATATTCTGTTCAATGCTTTTGCTCAAGTCCTAGTTTGTCGTGTTTGTCTTGTATTAGTGACGAATTTTATATTTTGGGAAATAAATTCAACGTTAATATAACGATTCAGGACATCGAAAGTAAAACAAGAAGTCAACAAATTTCTTCTTGATGCTAGGTATAACATATTTAATGAATTTAGTCTATCTGTGTATGGTGGTAGGTTGTGGTAATCACTTGGATTGTGAAGGTCTGTTAAAGCGAATATAAGAAATTGTTTCTGTATCGATTTTATTCTATTACTATATACTTGAAATATAGGATTCCATATTGGGCAAGCATATTCAAGAATAGAACGCACGAATGAACAATAAAGAGATTTCGTGACCCATACATTTTTAAATTCACGAGCTCTTCTTTTAATAAACCCTAATGATTTGTTGGCTTTAAATATAATGCTATCATAATGATTATTAAAATTAAGTTTACTATCTAGAATGACACCAAGGTCTGTAGCTTTGTTCCATATTGTTAATTACATATTTATATGAATATAAATTTTTCTTTCGTGAGAAAGTAATTATGTGACATTTCGAGATATTGAGATGAAGTTTATTTTGAGTACACCATTCATCTATGGCAATTAACTTAGATTGTAAAAACTCAATAGCCGAAAATTTTTCAGAAAGGTCAGAAATAAAAAATTTAATAAAAGTGGACCAAGGTGACTCCCTTGCGGAACACCTGATAGGATATCTATTTTTTTAGAGATAAATCCTTGAAATTTGACATACTGCGATCTATCACTAAGATATGATGTTAGCCAATTAAGTAAAGCTCCAGTTATGCCTTTATTTTCCAGTTTTTTTAATAAAGTGGAATGGTCGACTCTGTCAAATGCTTTACTAAAGTCTGTGTAAATAGCATCGACTTGTAGTCCTTTTCCATTTTTTGAATTATGTTTGATACAATAACCATAAGATTGTGTTGCTGTTAATTGAGGGTTGGTTCAATCAGGATAGTTAATTTGTCACAAACTAATTTTTCAAATAATTTAGGAATTGATGATAAAATTGCCACACCTCTGTAATTATCAATATTTCGCTTATAACCATTTTTGTGAATCGGAATTAAAAAGGATGACTTCCAAAAAGATGGGAACATGCCAGTTGATAATAATTTGTTAAAAATATGATATAAAGGCAATGATAATTGGTGGGCACAATTTAATAGAAATACGGTTGGGGAATCATGTCTGGACCAGGACCAGGACCCTTTTTTAAATCAACATTTAGCAAAGAATTCAATCTATCATCACTAGATAAAAATAAACCATCAATGTTTATATTGTTATTGTGATTTAATTGATCGGATTTAATTGTTGTGGGGTGAGAATCGAGATGGAAGACTTCCTGAAAACGGTCAGCAAACATGTCACAAATAGTTTTTGGACATGATGAATGAGTATTATTTCTGTTCAAAGAGGCTGGGTCCTGAAGTTTTCCGTTTTATATTGACGAAATCATATAATTTTTTAGGATCCTGTATAATATTTTCACCAATTTTTAATACGTAATTACATATCATATGATTTGCGTGAAAGTTTCGAGAATTCTGAACATAATTTATTGTATTTATTTTTTAAAATTTCACCGATATATGCACGACGTTTTTTTTTTTATATATTTTGTTCCTTTGATTTCTCATTATTCGTAGGTTTCGGTGTAACCATGGTTCAGATAATTATTTATTCTTTGATATTTTAGGAACATGTCTATTAATGGATTCTAAAATAATATTGAATAATATAGCTGCATACTCATTGTATTCATATTACATAATATATGTATACATCATAATTATAAAGGACAACGAATAATATCACCATGACAATTTTCGGAATATATAGAATTCTATGCCGGGCAGTTACCATAGTTTGTGGAGTTATTTAAAGAATATAAACTCATTTACATAACCGTCATAAAGTTTACAATGTAATCGTGAAATGTAGTTTTAGAATATATTTTAATGTTTTATATTAACAAATGTTTCTTTATTTTTACAATTTTAGATATAAAATGATGATTGAAACAGTGGCCAATAAATTACCCGTGTAATTATATCGAGTATTCTCGAGTTTTTATGAACCTTAAAAACAAATGTTTTGATTACACTTGAACCTAATATGTTGGCGGTTTAAGAACTAAGTTAAAAATAACGCAAATTTAATTACAGCAGAAGGAACAATTTTGTATGTTCTGAGAAAATTAAAGAGTATAAGTACTGAACTCACTGAAATTATTGGAAGTATTGAAAAATGAAATTGAAAAAAGAAGAAATGAAGAAATGGTGTAGTTATATTTTTACATAAAGGAGAATTTCCAACACAAAATGATTTTTTAAACTTTTCATCTAAATCTAGTACAAAAAAAATTTCAAAGCAATTATATCAAGAGATTGTTTTTCGTTTATAACAGCGTACAGCGATCAAGAAAATGATCAAACTGAAAAAGATCAAAATATAAATTTTAATCAGATTCAGAAATTTATCTCAAAATTAAATTACAAAATATGAGCCTTTACAAAATTAAACACCCAAATTTTAATGAAATGAAAGAAGTTGAAAATGAGGATTTTAATATTAATAAAGAGTTTAAGCGAATTGAAGGTAATAATGAAGGAAAAAGAAGTGAAAATATGGAAAATTTATATAAGGTATTATTGAAAGTCAAGCCAACATCAACCTCTTGCGAAAGAGTATTTTCTGTATCAGGAAATACAATGACAAAAATTCGAAGCCGATTAAGTATTAAAACATTGATTGTCCTTGTATTTTTAAATTATTTTTCCAATTAACCCGAGTACCCGGGTAATTCGAAAAAACACGCAATTTGAGTACCCGGGTAATTCGAAAAAACACGCAATTTGTTATTCTTGATCGGACAAAGTTAATGTATGTACATATAAACGAAATAGCGTTAATATTTGGGGGTTTGTGGTGACAAATTTTATAGAAATTGCAAAATAATGTATATTACAATTTCTAATCGTTTGAAAAGGCATTTTTGGTATATTAGGTGGTAAAACCATGTTCACAACTCGTCCCTTCTTATCACATTTATGGATATGGTCAGCCTTTACCAATGTTTTTGAGTTTCTGTCATTACTAATGCATCATTTATCATCATTTATGTTCAGTATGAATCAGTTGCAAAATATACAATAAAATAGGACCAACAACTGATAATACACACATCAAAAAAGTCTAAGGAACACCATATATTTTCCCTGTATTTTTTTTTTTATTTTTTTGGATTACCTAATTTTTTTTTTAAATGAAGGTACATCGATTACGCATCGGTACAAAAAAAAATTACCTGAAAAAGTGTAAAATCCCGTTAATTAGGGTATAAAAACCAAATTTGTATGTTTTTTTTCAAATTTTTACATAGATTATTTTATTATAAAAAGTACAATAACATTTGTTTTGATTTTTTTTATAAATTAATTAATGAGCAGTATTGCCTCGTCTTGCATTTGCATTTACAACAGCGTGTAACCTTCTAGGCATTGAAGTTATTAAATTATTAAAAAATTCTCTTGATATTCGTTGCCAGTACCCTTGAAGAAGATTACATAGTTGATGGTTGATCCCTTGTTGTAACTGTTGCCATATCATTGAGAATGCTTGTTTGAAGTTTATCCCATGAGTGCTCAATGGGATTTAAGTCCGGGGAATATGTTGGCGAGGGTAGCACACGAATATCATTATCCTCTAACCAATTTTTTACTATTCGTGCCGTATGTGGTCTGGCATTGTCATGCATTAAAATAAATTTTGGTCCTATTTCCGATAAAAATTAAAGCACAACTGGTGAAGTATTTCATCAATATAAGAAGCTGCTGTTAAATTCCCATTTCGAAAAACGGGATTGGTTCTTCCATCAATCGTAATTCCTGCCCATACCATGATTGTGCCTCTGCTATATCTGTGGGCTTCCTGCACATTTCTTAACATTTCTGAGTTACCAGATCGTCTCCAAAATCTACGTCTTCTCGTATCTGGATAAAATTCGAATCGAGATTCATCAGTGAACAAAACTGTAGACCATTGTTCATTTCACACCAATTACTTCTCAGCTCTCGACGTATCGGTGGACATCTCAATTGCTCTCCAGTAATTGCAATTTTTGCTAAGAACTATCAACTAAGTATTGTACTGAAAAGAACTTTCCCGTTAAACAAAACTCTAATAATTTTTGTATTATATTATAAAGCTGGTAATTTTGACATAGGACTTTAGCAGCGTCTAACAGTTTATTTTTTACAATATTTTTTTATTAACACATTCCTTTCTCAATATATTTTACAAACAATAAATTAAACTTTCTTTTAGTTTAAGAATTTTCCATTTAACCTTATAAACAGTTCAACTTAATTGGTGAACTAATGTTAGTCATAATCATATTTAATGTCATAATTATTATACAATTTATAGACCCTTTTTGTTTCTACAAATATAAATTCATAAACTACAAGAATTATTATTAAAGCTGTAATTTTCTATGATAATTGTATTTCATTTCATTAAAGCTGTAATATAATAACAATTTTCAATGAAATTATCTATTTTTATAATAGATTAATAATAATATTTAAATTGTAATCACTTGTAAATCGTAATCACCCTGTATATAAATAAAAGGATTTTCGGATGTCCTTAAGCAATTTATCGAAAAGGATAATCCTTTGAAAATTTCATTGCATAATAATATTATTTTCATGATTGTACATATATAAATTATAATATTATAAATATGGTTAGAAGTCTTATTTATAATATTTTATATTTATCAATCTTTTGTATTGCAATTTATATATAAAATCTTTTACATTTCTTCATACATATTTACTCGATGATTAAGGTCTACTTTACGAAAAATAAAATATTCTATATAATTATACATATATCTATTATAAATATAATAGAATTATTGGAAAGATAACCTCAGAAAATTTATTCTAATATTCTTTGTTAAGCGACCTAGAAAATAAATGTAAAAATATGGTCCGTTTTACTGGAATATCTTTAATATTCTGTCGTTTTTGTGGATTTATATTTGTGTTTTGTGTATAGAAAAGTTGAACATATGTATATGGAAGATTATGGGATCAAAATCTTATAAGTATGAAAGTATGCACCTATACATATTATATATATATCCTTTTTTTTAAAAAAAATCCTACACAAATATTTACACATTTTTATATCGATACAAGTTTATTAGTAATCCAATCAATGGAAAATGCTAGTAAATATTCAATTTAAAACTCTAATAAAGGTTTTATATATTTCTAAAAGCTCAAAATATTCTGGTGTATATCTTACATGCAAAATAATCAAATTAAACATATATCTACATATATAAATTATAAATACATTACCATAATAAATAAATCCATATTTCCTTTATGTTCGAAAATATTATGTGCGGAAAAAGCGAAATATCAATTTTCCAATCATTATTTATTGAACTTCTGTTTTTCCTGAAAATGTTGTAGTTGTAACACAAACAAATTTACACCGATTTAGTTTAGTTTATTTTGGTGAGCATGTAGGAGGCAAAACCAACCAACTGAACAAATATCCATCATAGAATAAAAACGAAAAATTGTAATTAAAAAAATGTTTGGTTATTATCTATTATTATTATATAAAAGCCCTGGAAGAGGGGACAGGGAACGATGTCATTTGACATGGGCCTCTGAATTCAGGAGGCCCCAAAATATATTTAGCCTCACTATTGGAAACTATACAAAACAATCAAAAGTTTATTGCGCATTTTATTGCGTATTGTATATTATCCTATTTGTGTCTATAAATGATTAGTTGTAGTGGGATCGAATTGCCGATATTCTAGTTCTATATTATACATACTAATAATTATCCAATTTGAATGAAATTTAATTAGTTTTATACGAAACATTTATGTCACAAATTTTTAGGTGACCCTACTTTTAAATGCTACTGCAAGATATTGCTAAGAAATTGGTGAATATTAACCGATATTCAATTTTTAAGAAAACATAGTATTTTTTACAAAGCACTGTTTCTTATAAAGGTACGACTGTATTAATTATTTAGCAGTTTTTTTTATTTTTAGAAAATATTTCTTTTACAGTTTGGCATGTATAAGGAATATTAAAAAAGATACAAGGTTTTTTTTAACTAAAATCAACTACATTCAGTAACGTTCGTTGGTCCATAAATTGCGCATCCGACTAAAAATTCTTTCAACAATCGCATTCGAAACTGGAATCGAAAAGACTAACTGAGCTATTTTTAATAAATTTAGTGTAGGCTCTTTTTGAAATAAATAGTTCTACTTTTCTAGAGAAGATAGTCCTTCAAGTGTTAACAGTCTGGTGGAACTTCATCCTTCAATTGCCACAATATCCAAATTTATAGACTTTTTACCGTCTGCAAGGTGCATATAAGAATACTGGAAATCAAACCATTTTCCAAATAGTTCAATGCTCTAGCTTTAGCATTACATTTAAAGACTTTTTTTAAATTTATTCACCTGACAAGGATATAAATAGTGTTTCGTCATGGCAAATTTCGAAATACATAAATTTTCGGAAATTTTAAGTTCATCTACTGGCGACATTTCATTTTCTTGGTCAGATATCATTGTCCATATCGATCTTCAACATTCGTCTTCACCTAAAGATAAAAAAAAATATTTGAGTGGCTGTCAGCTAAATAACAAACGATAACTGCTTTAAAAAAAATTGTCATATAGTAGGACTAAGTCGAACCACTTCATAAAATTCTGATTCGTAAAAATTCTGATTAGAAAACTCAGCAAACACTTTCAATATAACGTTTTCAATGTTGAAGGATAATAATTTCAAAGCATTTATAGCACATTTATGAATTATATGAACATTATTCATTACAATGAGCTGCAATAATGTTTTTATTTTCTTCATTCACTAATTTTTGTAAAGCCGAATTGTATAACAAACTCCATAATTCACGCTGGCGTTATCAGCTCCATATACAGTTCCATTGTTCCAAATTAATCCGCTCTCATTTAATACTCGACAGAGCTGATTTATAATCGATCTTGAATCTTCGAAAGAATCTTCATAAAAATCTAATATTTTAAAACCTGATCCATTCTGTAGAGTAAAGAATAAAATTGAACGGCTAAGTGAAATAGCTTACGATGGTTTACCTTTGTTTGATAAATAGAAAATGGTATGTTTTTTTTTAAATCTTCTATCACAGGTTCAATTGAAAAAGGGTACATTACGGTACAACTACCGTAGCTTTTGTACATCGAGCTGTAACATTTTTAGCGATTTGAGAATTTTAATTCTGCATTCCTGAGCAAAATTACAATTTCTACATATTAAACTATGTACATACAATTTTTATAAAATAAAATTTTCCATAGCCTTCTGCGATAAGGAGGAAGACAGCAGAAATGTACGTCCGGATCCAGTCCTTTTAATTTTTCCCACCGGACAAGTAGTTGAATTAATGGAATATCCGGTTCAAAACCGGATACTGGTGGACCGTCCAACATGCAACAAAATGTCACGAAAACTTTACATTAAAGGCTCTATTCCCAAGACTTCAACAGCATAAATTGTAAGTATTGCAAATGATTCAAATTATTATAATGACATAAAAAAAAACTTTAATTTCTTCACAAAATTATTCTTTAAATTACTTCATAAATATCATCCCCAATACCATAAAATTAAAAGTAGCACATTTATTAAAATAAAATTTAATTACTAAATTTTTTGTTACTTTCTTGCATACGCTCTTATTTATTTTGATCTAGATTCTAGAATTACCCTCTCGTCCCAAAATTACTCATATATATATAAATGAGTAATTTTGGGGTATATATATAACATATAATAGGATTAAGTTTCATAATAATTCACTTGAAATAGTAACTATATGTAAAGAAATGTATAAAAAGTTTCCCTTTGTTTTAAGTACTATTCATCATATTAATATAAGATCTTAAGACTAAGAGTCATTTCTATAATAAAATTTACTCGTTTGTTACGCTAAACCAAAGAAGATACCCAGAGAAATGTATAAAAACGTTCGTACACAAGAAAATTAAAAAATAAATAAAAATATTTTTAAGATATAAATAATTCTTGTCCACAAAATTGAAAGATTTAAAAATCTTTGATAAAATAATTAGATTAGTATACATTATATATAGAAATATATATGGACAATATACATAAATCAAAATTATGTAGAATTTAGTCTGACTTTTTTCAGAAAGAAACAGGATATAAAATGTTTAATGTATCTTCATTTTATGGTATAATATAATTTTGTACAAAAAATATTTTACTTAAAACAAAAACGAAATACTATAACGTTTTATAAGATTCAGTCATAAATTAAATGATAATAAATTACGTTCTTTTGACATCACAAGTTTGCTTTGGACATATAAATACACGAAAATTACCTATATATATACATAATTATAGATACACAGAAACTTAGTTCTTTATTCTATATTTTATATTCTGAATTGATAAAAATATTAAACAAAACTTGGTAAAATATATTGAAATAATTTTATATTTAAATTCTATAACTATTAGCTATATTAGTTCAATATTGGTAGTTTTCTATATCTCTTTAAAAAAATAAAGCAGACAATAATGTCGCAATGCCAATTAACGCATCTAATTATCATCCCAAACACATTTGGTTAATTTCACTAAAGTCGAATGAAAATACTTTTTTATAATACCAAGAATTCTGGCACCAAAATCTTGGAGTATCAATTATAGTTGTTTTTGTTTTAGAATAAAGTTAGTTAGTTAGTTAGTTCTAGCCCTTTTATCTATATAGATCCAGAGAATAAGCGATAACAAACGGACTGACTGAAAGACAAGTGAAACCTTAAAGGCATTCTGTACTATAGTATAAAAGTTCATAAAAATTATCATTTTTATATGAGTACCGAAAATTATATTTTAATGAACCCATATCAAAATATTAAAATATTTTTTTACGAGAGAACTGCTCGTAAAAATATATTTTTGATTCCAGTTTCGCACATAAAATTTTACTTTTACATTATTCTTGATATTTAATTAAATACACACATAAAAGTATAATTTCTTTTCTTTCTTTGGAAAGTATGTAATAATTTATTTGTTCCACGGGTAAGAAAAGATTTTACTTTCTAACTTAAGTATATAATGGTATAAATGTTGTAAATCATGGTTAAAGGTTGGTAAAATATATTTATATAAATAATCTTACTAAATGGGTCATAATTCTGTCATGAAGTTATGAATTGTAGAGTTAGGTCCTGAGCCAGACTAAAAATTATTTATTAAAATATAAATAATATAAAATGGTATATTTTCTGTCACAGAAAAACTATTTTACATAATATCGTGAGATCTTTATTGATTTGTATTTGTTATATTTTTAAATTATATTAATTTGCTCAATAATTAACATTAACAATTTACACAAAATTGCGATTTATTAGCAAAATATTAAAAACAATACCATTAATTCTTGTAACAGTGCAAAATGATCAGTGATAGTTATCAGTGATTTAGTAATCATTCAATGGTGCTAACAAATATTATTTTATATTAAAAATAATTCATTATAGAATACAAAAAAAAGCTCCTAACTAGGGGGGCAGATAACTCGTAGTATGTTTAACAGCGATTTTTGTCCAAAAGTTTTTTGTAATTAACATTACCTTTGTAATAAACAGTGCTTTGTTCAAAATTGCTCATCTTTATTATTTATTGATTTAATAATTAATAATTTTATATTTTTATTTCTTTAATAATAAATAATATCATTAAAATAACTATAATAAATATAAATATGCGTAATCACGAATCCAACCTATCTACAAAATTTCATTGAAATTGGATAATATTTACCCTATGATCTAGAAAATATGAAATATTAATCGAAAATTTTAACATGGACCCCCTCAGACTAGTAACTTCTACCTTAGGCTACACATGCGTAATCACGAACTCAACCTGTGTACCAACTTTCATAGAAAACTGATAATAATTACTATATGGTGTAGTACATATGAATTATTCTTTGGAAACTAAGTTGCTCATATACTAGTTTCCCATAAACACAATAAAGCTACCTGATACAAATTTTTGGAGCAATAAGTAGGTAACAAAGTCAACCTGTGTTTGAAATATAATTGTAATTGGGTGCCAATTATTGTATGACGTAGAGTATTGAACTTATGATATATAATTGGAAATTTTAACATGGACCCACTGAATTACCGACTTTAAACTTTGCAGACAGTAAGTACATAAGGAAGCTACTATGTGTATCAAATTTCATTCAAATCAGATAATAAATACCGTATGCTCTCTAGAACATATGAAATTTTAATCGGACATTTTAGTATGGACCCCCTGAAGGTATTAACTTCTATCATGGCCAGTACATGCATAATCAGAAGGTCTACCTTTGTAAATAAAAAATGTAGAGCAATTAGAAACTAACCTTGACAATTTTTGTTCAAAAAACAAATCCAAACTACCAACAAATGCAAGCAGCTTAGAATTGCATATTCAACATACAATAATTGATGAAATGTCATATTACGTTGATTATGATACCGAGAGTGAGAATGAATTGGTAGAAAAATATTAAAATTAATATGAATTTCATTAAAAATATTTTGTATTGTACTTTTTATACTTCATAAATTCGATTAAAAATTTTAATCTTTACAAATATCTGCAAATATAATATTAATAAATTCCCAAATTTTTCAGCAGCAAAATTTCTCGTATTTCTTATATTCTTATACTCATATATTTTAAAGACATTATACATTAACATTCAACTTTATTACTGATTAAGTAAACAATTACTTAATCAGTAATCAAATAAATCTGCAATAATTACCAAATTATTGAAAACTCTATGATTTATAAATGAAAATATAAATGTTCCAAAATCATCAAAGTCAATCCTAAAAAAACATGACAGCTTTATAAGAACTGTGACTCCTGGTACATATTTACAGATTGGTTAAAAAAATCAATTACTTAAAATATCAGCTGTAATAAAAGATATGGACTATATCTAATTGTGCTATTAGATATTGGTATCGACGGTCTACCGCTTTATAAAAGTTCAAATTTAACATTATTGCCAATATTAGCAAAGATTGTATACCTGATTCCGATATTGGAGTATTTCTTGTGGGAGTATATTTAGGTGAAAGAAATCCATACATTACAAATAACTTTTACACGCTTTTGGCTATGAAATCTCAAAATTAATTCAATATGGACTTGCAATCGGTAATAAAATATTGTCTATAAAAAAAGTGTTTTATTTGTGATGCTCCCGCACGGTCTTTTATATTTCAAACAGTAGGGCATATTCTTTTCAAGGATGTAATAAATAAGTGTCAACAAAAAGGTCACAAAATTAAAAATACCGTCGTATATAGTATATACATCATGTGGAACTTTGCGAACTGATCAAGATTTTCAACTTATGTAAAAGAAACTTCATAAAAGATATCCTGATGAAAAATTAATATTAGGTAAAATTGGGATAAAAATGGTTACACAATTTCCTCTAGATCCAATGCATTTACTGGTTTTATGTGTAACACGTAAAATGTTAATGTGTTTAATAAAACGAAAAACAAATATTTTCAAATTAAAATCAGAAGATGCAGTCATTCTTTCATCAAAATTAATTTGTTTTGATACATACATTTCATACGAATTTGCAAGAAAACCCAGAAGTCTTGATGAAATTCACAGACAGATGAAAATCTGTTGAATTTAGACAGTTTATTCTTTATACAGGTAGCTGTATTAAAAAATTCTGTTGATGATGATTTTTTTTATCATTTCTGTTTACTCCATTGTGCCTACCAATTGTTATTTTCAAAGAACAATGCAAGAAATATTTTAACAGCTTCCAAAAAAATAGAATATTTTGTTGAACCTTTTCCATTTATATATTTTGAAAACCAGATCACGCATCACGTATAATATTCATTCACTCCTTCATTTAACAGAATGTATAAATCAAATTAGATCTATAAATACTGCAACATTTAAAACGCATTGTTAAATAGACAACAAAAATATTACAACCAATTCAAAATAAAATTCTTAATGAAAGTTTAGTATGTATGTATATAACAATTTGGTACTGGGTATTTTTTTACTGATACAACAGATACGGAATGCAATTTTGTGAAAGAAACTTTTGATAAGGAACTTATGCAATATAAATTAATAAGGTTGCCTTATGAAAACAAATATCTTATTATTCCCATTTTACATAGCCGATCATAAAAAAATAAAAAGTTAATATTAAAATAATTACTCTATTTATGGAAAAAATAAAAATAATAATGATGAAGAAACTTCAATTTAGTTCAACATCACGGAAGGAAAATAAAAATCCAGGTACATAATTAAAATTAATAAATTTGTATTTCTAAATAACAATAATACATTTTTATTACAGATCCACATAATATTGAAGAATTTCAAAATGACATAAAATGTGTTAAAAGTAAGTTCAGTTATGATAATGTATGCTTAATTTTTCAATCAAAACTATTATATTTTTGTAGGTGATGTACAAGAATGCAAAAATATTTTGATAAATATAAAAAAATTGCAAGAAGTAAATAATATTCTGCTAAAAAGTATTTTGAAACAAAATTGAAAAAAAAAGAAAAAACAGGGTTAAAAGGAAAAATATGCTTTAGAGATTTATTAAATTTTAATTCAATTTTATATGGTAAGTGTTTAGTTAAATTCAATACTAATATTTCAATTCAATCTCAATTTAATTTTTCTTTAATGCTATACAATCACGCTTATTACAAAAAATGCGTTCAAGTAGTGTTTAAATGAAATAATGGGCTCTCTGCTAATTGTATAAGAGTCACAAATAAATTAATATCTCTTTATTATTCTTATCATTTAACTGTAACTGCACATCAATTATAGATTGCAAACATCGTGCGATACCCCCACAATAAAAAAAGTTGTCTTATCATATATTGACCGGAATGATAAAATCTTAAAATCATTCAAAACCAATTAGCTGAAAATACAACAAGTTTTTTTATCATTGTGAATAAAATCGGAAAAAATAAATAATCAGTCACGTCGGTCAGTATACAGTTCTTCTTTTTTATATATAGTGAAAAAAACTATAAATTATTTAAATAATAAAAACTAATATGTATTTGATAAATAATATATTATTTAGAAGATTTAATAAATATATAAACTTAAAAATATTATAAATTCACTAAATTTTTGCGGAATAAAACGTGTTCTATTTCAATCCGAGAAGTGTGACGATCTTTCTCAGCAAACCCATCCATCTTGAGTTATATCAGGGCAGCTACCCTTACAGCAAATGGTCGTCCACGAAGGTCGTACACGAAAGGATACAACATCATATAAGGATTCATTTATATTAATATTAATATAACTAACTTTTTAGACATCAATCTTTATTTATTAAATAAGTCGCTGTATTGATATTAATAAAATAAATTATTTTCTTATTTAATCTTCATAAAATTTTGTGTATAAATTTCCGAAATATACAATTGTCTGCATAATTAACTTAATTTACCGAGTTATAAATAAATATTTTTATAACACATATATACTGTATCAGATTATAGTATCTATAACCACGTGACGGTGAATTCACATACAAAATCCATTCAAATCAATAATTTTTTTTGATTTCGTCAATTGGTGCTAGTACTAGAGATGCAAAAAACTGTTCCATTTCGAAACCTGTTCATACCAGTTCCTGTTCTTTTAAAAGAACAGCAAAAAAAACCTGTTCCGAAAAGAACAGTTTTTCTTTTTTTTTTTTTGGAAATTTTCACGTTATTATGTTGTTATTATTCGAATTATTGCTCTAGCACCTCTGGATGGATTAGTCTGAAATTTGGTAAGGACGTTCATTGTAGTGGTCTGGATGAAATGATGACTACTCATCTTTTCATCTGGGATTTGCTCTAGCACCTCTGGATGGATCTGTCTTAAATTTGGTAAGGACATTTATTATAGTAGTCTCTAGTAAAATGCACTAGTGCTCTCCATTTCCCCCTCACAAAATCCCAGAAACCACGTTTTCACCCTCTAACTAGCGCAGTTTGCTAGAGACTACTATAATAAATGTCCTTACCAAATTTCAGACCAATCCATACAGAGGTGCCAGACCAAATCCGAGATGAAAATATGACTATTCATCATTTCATCCAGAATACAAAAAAAAATATTCATCCTTATGCACCAATAAGGAGGGGCATAACGCTTTTTCCTTACGCTAGTTTACTCTACTGAACGCCGCGTAAAAGAACTTCGTTCCAATAAAATCTTTATTGCCGCTATATACTCGCAATTGAACCCAGTGGCGGCATTGGTCTCCATTAAGGGTTAATATTCATTAATATCAATATGAAAATATGTCATATGCAATGATATTTGTCATTCTCTGTATTACTAACATAGTACTTAGTACTTACTTCTGATTATGATTCTGTTTGTTTATATTCAAAGGGTAAGAATACAGAAAATAGTAATAGAGTATAGAGACATTCATATTCATATATATACGCAATAACGCAATATGAAAATACCAACCAATGTAAGAAATAGAACAGTGAGAATATTTTTATCATTCCGTTCCTAAAATATAATTTTTTTTTTTGCAAAAAAAGAACAGAAAAAGAACAAAACCTGTTCTTTTTTTAAATTAAGAACAGGCGTTCCAATTCTTTTTAAAGAACAGGTTCAAAAGAACTGTTCAGCAAATATCATAACATCTCTAGCTAGTACAGTAGCTTATATATTTCCAAGTTAATCAACCCAGGTTGGTTGAAAAATATGAAGCAGGAATTAGAATCTCGATGGCTGATTTTAGAAGGCTAAATGGAAAATATGCCCTCTTTGTCCATTATAAAACATAATGCCACCTTGACTCCACTAGTAAAATTATACTATTTATCTAGTTATTGAGAAGGTAGGGCAAAGGATATCTTAAATATCCGTTAGAGTCAGCTAGCTTCGACTCATCGTGGAAAGCGATTATCGCTGAATATGAAAATCGACGTGTTCTGGTCAGTTGTCAACTAAAACAATTATTCACATGTCCGATTGTAAAATCAGAATCTGGATCGGCCCCGCGAGAATTACAAAATACTTTTAATGATAGTATCAATTGCAATTCATTAAAAAACTTAGAAATAAATACCACTTATTGGGATCCAATTTTAGTATTCATGCCCACACAACGACTGCCGATGATCTCTCATACATTGTGGGAATCAACATTAGATTCCACCTCTAGTTTTCTGACATGGGAAAAACTAAATTCGTTCCTCACTCAAAGATTTCGTACGCTTGAAGCGATTGACACGAAACGCGGCGATTCCCAATTATATAGTGTCAATCCCAAAATAAGAAGTGCATGACTTCTCTTAAATCACATCAATCCTCTTCGCAGAATATTTGTTCAAAATCGCCACATTCAATCATGCAATGTGACATGTTTAAATCTTGGTGTCCAGCCAGTCGATCTGCCTATATTAAACAAAATAAATTGTGCATCAATTGTTTGGGTTCGCACAAATTTCAACAATGTAGGGGTGTGGCGTTATTGCTCACGTAAACACCATTCCTTAATACAATTACAAACCGTTAATCAGTCCGCTATACAACAAACATGCGCCACTTCAAAAATAAATTTTAATATCAACCAAAAAGCGAAAAAGTCTCGTTCGGAAAAAATCATGAATTAGATTTGCCACTTTAGACTCAATGCTCTGGTTCTCCATACAGTTAATTAGATATTAAGACTGTTTCTTACTTCACACAATAGAGCAATAAGGTTTTATTAGCTACAGCATTAGTTCATATCGTGCATAAAGGGAAGATTCATATCGCTAGAGCATTGATCGATTCCCGCACACCTGAGTCTTTTATGACTCAGTCTCTCGCACAATTATTGAAGTTAAAACTTATGCCATACTCGGCGTCGATTTCAGGTGTGGGAATCGCGTAATCCATTCATATAACGAAGTATGCATCAATCACAATATTCGCCTGCGACATCAATTTTAGTTCGCATACGCATTCTAAAGAGATTGGTACATTTGAATGATCTCGTTCCTCAATTTTCAATGTTTCGATTGGCTGATAAAAATTATTTTAAGCCAAACTCGAATTATGTGGAGCTCCACTTTTATCCAAATTATTAAATTATATATTAAAATCCCAGCAATTAAGTGAGTCCATTTATTATGCATGGTGTGATAGTACCATCGTCCTGGCATGGCTAGCAAAACCCTGTATCACTGGAAAACTCGCGTCACAAAAATCATGCGTAATTGTCCAGAAGCAATATGGTCTCATGTGATTTCTAAGCAAAATCCTGCAGATTTTGCTTCGAGGGGGGCATCTCCGCAAGATTTAATAAAAGAAGAAATGTGGTTTTACGGTTGAGAATTCTTACAAAAAATTGACGTACATGACAAATCTGACATACTGATCGAAACTGATTTACAATTAAAAACAATAAAAGTATATCACTTTATTGATCGAACATTAATACATTGTTCTTAAAATTATCTAAGTTTAAAAAACGTGTGTCAAACCTTATAATATCAACTGTGGAAAAGTTTCCGATAATCATACCGAATCAGAAAGTGGGCTTAAGCTAAGCCCACTCTAGAAAAATTCCAAATAATTTGTAAACAATTCAATATTTCTTGAATTAAAAAGTTCAAGAAATCTTAATTATATTCTACGAAACTTTCATATTTTTTGCATATATTTCTTGTTCGAAAAGAATTTATTTGTGTTTTTCCTATTCAAAAATTCTACGCCACCCATGAATTAATATAATATATTCATAAAGTATATTATATTACAACCATACAAAAAAATTAGAATACAATATGCAAGATTAACTTACGGTCATAGCGCATAGCTTCATAGCCCACCTAAATACATAAATTTTGTAAAAGATATTTTGCATAATGTATTATTTTTCTATATGCTTAAGGTGGGCTGCTTTTGGCTAGCCCATTAATAAAATATTACCAGATATTGCAATGTGTTGGTTCTTTGTGTTAACGTAACCAAGAAAATTGAATATGCAAATGCATACACAATATACGTACTATACATATATACTTAACTTATAATGTAATGATCATAGCCATACACATTTTTTTGGTGCGTAACCTGTAACCATGGCATTCTATGTTTTGTCTTTAAATTAAAAGAGAAAAAGCGATTATGGGTGGGAAAGGAAAGTGGTAGTTGTATTGTTGTATACACTATACCAAAACCTTCGACAGTGTATAAATACAAGCCATGTACATCGTCGGCGCAATAATACATTTACACGAGTTGTAGTCCGACATATAATATCATTTTATATTGAATTATATGGTTATTGTTTAGATTTTTGCTGAAAATAAAGGTTTTTTATTTTATAATAAATAAAAAATATAATTTTTAATTTCCATAAATATTTTTTATTATCTAGTTTAATGTTTTATAATATAACAAATTTTGTAATATAATTTAAAAATAGGTTTTTTAATATCAATACACTTTTAATGTAAAATTACTATATTTTAATATAGTACATCAGTAGTTATCTTATTATTATAATTAAGTTAATCATTTATTTTGAATTTTAATTATGAATTCAACACAATTATATATGAAAAAAGGTAGCTGAATTAAATTATGCTATTGCGTTAAACAAAATTGCTAAATATTCAAATTTTATGAAACTACTGAAACTTCTTATCGTTTTAGTTTTCATAGCTCTTCTGTTATAAAGAATCAATATTATCATAAATATTGATTCTATTAATTTAATAAATTTGACAAAATCATTATTTCTGAATATTTCTGAATTGTTGAATTGAATTGAATTGATTCAGAAATATTCAGAAATAATGATTTTGTCAAATTTATTAAATTAATAGAATCAATATTTATGATAATATTGATTCTTTATAACAGAAGAGCTATGAAAACTAAAACGATAAGAAGAAGTTTTGATAAGAATTTTAATTAACTTTCATATTTTATGAAAATAATTGAAATAATTTTTATGCAATTTATACAAAACATAATTATTTTTAGGAATAAATTGAATATTTATTTTGTATTTATATCCTTAAAATATTAATTAAAATATTTTATTTATTGTAAATATGCTTTTTGATCATTTATGTTTTTACTTTATTTTGTTTTGAAATAGATTTATCCCAGTTGCATAGAAAATTCCAATGATTCTTAGTAGAATTAATAATATTTCCAAAACAAGTCCATGTAAAATTGGTCTCTTTTTAAGCATACTAGCAGCAATAAAATGGTTTTTAATTACATATTTTAAATGCCATATAGTTAAATAATAGTTGCAAAAGTTTGGTTTTTTCAAATCTTTTTTTTTTCACACTTTTAATTATGAATTTTCAGACTTAAAATGAGAAATACCAATTGAACTTGGAAATATTATATTCACTACTATAGTATTAATACATTTTTAATCGATTATATGAGAAATTATTCAAAATATACAACGAAATCAAATATTTATTATTATAATTACTGATGTATAAAATTACTATATCAAAATTGCATAAAATAAAAATTATTGCTATTGCACAAAATAAAAATTATTTATTTTATATAAACAATCACAACAACGGCGTTGTGATTTTTGTTTATGATTTAATTATGTTAAATATTGGTATATAAAATTGTTATCACTATTTTGCACTCACTTTACTATTATTATTTTTTTTACAAAATTTTATTTAAGTAAGTTTTTACCTACTAAAATTTAAGTTTTCCGGACGATAAAAAATGTAAACAAACGCCGCGCGGCCATATTGAATATTACGTCGGACTAAACCAAAAATTTTGTAAAAGCATGTGCATGGCCATGATATACTGAAATTTAAAGATATGCTCACGCGCATATTTATATATAAATATGATTAAAAAATACGCGTGCTGGTGACAAAAAATTGCATTTTACAGCTACAGTTTATATTATAAAAATAATTTATTTACAAAGTTCTTGTTCTTATGAAAAATATTTGTATTGTAAAGTAAATAAATTAATATTTTACTTCTTACTTGTATATAAAAATGAAATTTTCATGTATAATTTTGTCACCAGTCTACGGCATGAGCAGAACTGAACGAACTTGAACTGACTGTTGAACATATCTTATTAATTAGTATATCGTGGTGCATGTGCATGGCTTGTGAGAACACACACTGTCGAAGGTTTTGACTATACACATATTTTTGGTTAAGAAATTTCTGAATATATTATATACATATTACGATATTACATATATAAAAATGTACACATAAATAATAAGAGAAAAAAAAATGTTATTGTAAGAGAAGAAATTTTAATATGTAAGAGTAAGTTGTAAGCTTGTTTGCAATTGTTGTAGTTGTAAGGTAAGTAAGTAAAGCGTAGTGTATTTAAAATTAATAACAAATTATCTCTTATGTAAACAAGTGTTTTTATGCATAATTTGTTTTTTATTTTTAAAAGAGAATGTAAAAAATAAATTCTTATTGTTTAATAAGAATAAATTCGTATTGCTTGTTATGGCTAATGAGCGAAAAATTGTGTGAACATATTATATATTATGTAAACTTATTCCTTGGGCTATATTTGTATAGAATAATTTTAAGAGACTTTAATTTATTTTGCTATTATGTTATGTACAAATAAATATTATTTATGCTATGCATTGTATATCTTATAAGCAGGGTTGCCAGATTTTTTTTATTGAATTTCCCCCAAAAAATCAAAATTTCCCGTTTTTTCCCTTTCATATAATTTTTTTTCCCACGAAAATTTCCCTCAACAAAATAAACTTATTTATTAGAAGAAAATAAAGCAATTTTTCGTGAAAATAAAATACATACATATATTTATTCCAAATAAATAAACGAAAAATTAACAAATGAAAAATTATCAAACGAAAACGAAACGTATAAATTAAAAATTAAATTAACAAACTAAAAATTAAATTAAGAAACGAAAATTAAATTAAGAAACAAAAATTAAAAATTATATTAACAAACGATAAATTAAAAATTTTAGAATCTTCAAATATATTTTTTAGTAGTGGCACCAGATTATCAACTACTCTAAAAGATACATTATTTTCAGCAAAAAATGCACTTAATTTTATTTCAGAATTTTGATCTTTTTTCTTTAAATTATTTGTTGTTGAAGTGAAAAAATTGCTGCTTGTTGGTGTATTTAACAACGATTTCAAATTGGACAAATGCTTTACACCTCGATGATGTTTTAATATTTCGCTACTTCCACATTAAAATTTTGTACCACAAGCTATAGACACAAAGCTTTATATTTGTCATTTTTTACAGGAGGTAACCAGGATTTATATTCTTCTATGTTTAACCAATTTTCTTTAAAGATTTTTTATTTTTTTATTATTTTTTTTTCTGGCGTTTCATAACAATCCACCAACTCTGATACATATGAACTTTCACTAGACATTGCTTCTAAAATTAAGATTATTATATAAAACATACAAATTTTCAAAAACAAGAACAAATAATATATTTACAAAGTAAATTGAACCTTCAATGTCAAAATAATATTAGACGTTAAATGTCAAAAATTGAAAAACCAATAAACACAAAATGCATAAACTTCACTAACCAAACCAATAATTATATTTTGCTGGAATCTAAAGAATACTAATTTATGCAATTTTTAAACCAGTAAACATATTTTGCTACAATATAATACAATTTTTTTTTTAGCCGATTTTATTAAATTGAAAAAAAAAACTATTTTCTAATTGTTATGAAATTTCCCGCAATTTTCGAAATTTTTCCCTTTCTCCCTTTCGTGATGAAAATTCACACAAAACGGGAAATTTCCCGCAATCTGGCAACAGTGCTTATAAGGTTTTAATTTCTAAAGAGATGTTTTTACAGACTTTATTTTACAGTTAGAGAATATTTTTAGGAGAAAAATTCCATCATATTAAGAATGTTAGAAGAGAAGTTATATGCTTTCACTTCTTAGTAAATTTTCGTGTTTTGTGCAGTACAGTTGGAAAAATATTAAGCAGAAGTCTTTTTTTATTTTATAATTAATTATTATTATTCAAATTAAATATTTTAGTGCCAAATTGTTTCGTGTTTGCTGTTCAACTTAAATTTGCAGAGATTGGAATTATTATTTTTGGATTAGTATTAATTTATATTAAAGCTATAATTTTTAATTTATTGTTTGCTTATTTCTTAAATTATATATTATAAAAATTATATGCTCTTATAAATAAATCAAAATGAATCATATAGATTATTTATTGGAGCATCCTTTTAAGTCTTTATCATTTGTTAATAAAATTGAAATAAAGCGCTTAGGTTCACATCAGCCGGTAGATTTTAATTTGCATAATAATAACAAAAAACAAAATAGAAAATTTAATACAGCGTGGTTTACGAAAAAACCATGGCTGACCGTAAGCATTGTTAAGAATTCTCTTTTTTGTTTTTATTGTATTTTGTTTGGGAATGATAATGTTTGGACTAATGTTGGTTACAGAGATTTAAAGCATCTTGCTGTTGCAATAAAAAGACATGAAACCAGTAGCCAACATTTAAAATGCATGCTAGATTTTAAAATTTTTAATACTGTAAACATTATGAGTGCTATTGATAGTGATTATGTCGCATCAATTCGTAAGCACAATGAAACAGTACAAAAAAATCGTATGATGCTTAATAAAATAATTAATATATTAAAGTTTTGTGGCGGTCACAATTTGGCTCTCAGAGAGCATGACGAAAAAGCTGGTTCAGTTAGTTCGGGAATTTTTCTTGGTCTAGTAGCTTATACTAGAGAACTTGATCCAGCTTTTGACGATTTTTTAACAAATGCCACAATAGTTCAAAACATATCTGAAACCATTCAGAACGAACTTTTAGAATGTATACATAAAGTGTACTTAAATATAATTGAATTGGAAATGAAAGAAAGTAATTTCGTATCTCTTCAAGCAGACGAAACTACTGATGTATCTTGCAAATCGCAATTAATTTTAATTCTACGATATGTAAAAGATATAATCCCTGTTGAACGATTTTTAGGTTTTTTTGATTTTCATGATTTATCTGCAAAAGGACTAGCTGATGTGATCAGAAGTGTAATTCAAAAATATAATTTAAATGAAAAGCTTATAGCGCAAACATATGATGGAGCTGCTGTAATGAGTGGAAGCGAGGGAGGTGTACAAACAATTTTAAAAAAAGAGTATCCTAATGCTCATTTTGTACACTGTTACGCACATAGGTTCACTCCAGTTTTGAAAAAAGCATGTTGTTCAATTAGACAAGTACGAATTTTTTTCGGAAATTTATCCGGGTTTACTACTTTTTTCTCGGCGTCTTCTAAGCGGAGAGATTTACTTATGGAAGTTTGTAATCGAAAAGGATTACCCAAAACAGTAGAAACTCGATGGAATTTTAAATCGCGTGTAGTTCAATCTGTTTTTGAAAGTAAAGAACATATCATTCAAGCTTTAGAATTTATACCGATAAAAAAATGGGATGATATTACCATAAGAGAAGCTAGTGGACTTTTAAGATTGTTGCAAGACGACGACGAGTTTAATTATTTTTTAGATATATTTTTTAAAATTTTTGCGGAAGTCGATATTTTTTATAATGTTTTGCAAAATCGTAACTGTACCGGGGGTTATGGTCAAGATAAAATAGATAAGTTCACTAGATCAATAAATACAATTCGGAATAATATAAATGTTTCTTCTAGGGAAAATAATGATGCAAAAAGAATACGTACTTCACATCACGCTTTTGATATAATTTCAATTGAAATTTGTGATATTATTATTAATCAAATAGATGTAAGGTTTTCTAAATATGAATTAATTGCTTCTTTTGAGATTATCAATCCTAAGCAATTTTGTAATTATAACAACAATTTCCCTTTTGCAAATGTTAGAGTTCTAATCAATTATTTTTCTTTTTTAAATTTTGAACTTTTAAAGTGCGAACTTACTATTATATATAATAATGAATTATTTCAAAAATTAAATTCAGTTTCGGAATTATATAAATTTATTGTCGCGAATAATTTGGATTTTGAGCAGACTAAAAAATTAGTTGAAATAGTTTTGACGACTCCAGTAACAAGTACAGAATCGGAAAGATGCTTGTCTACACTTAAAAATATTAAAACCTACAAATCTAGCGTAATGGGAGAAAATCCGTTAAACTCATTAGCAGTTCTATCAATAGAAAAAGAATTAATTTCAAAAACTTTAAATTTTAATGATAAAGTAATTGATATGTTTGCTAGTCAAAACAATCGTAGGGATGAATATTTATTTAAATGAATTTTTCATTAAAATGTTACTTATTACATTTATAATAATTTTTTTTATTTTTGAATTATATTTTATGAATTGTTTTTTTTTTTTTTTAACCATTGAATTGTCATTTCAATGGTCATATTAGGATCGTACTCCTACAAACAAAATTTGGTATTTTCAAAAGACCAATTTCATCACTCGGTATTTTTACCAAAAATAGATCATTAGTTTTAGCTCCCTTATAACATCGACATTTTTAGATTTAATTATAATATACTTTTATTTCAGTCTTTTTATTTTTAATTTATATTTCATTTCATATACCACTTCTAATCGCTCTCTTTGAGCAATATAAGTTTGTTTTATCTTTTTAGGATATGATATGCAAATTAATCAGTAAGCTATTAATTCAGCAAAATTATAATTAACATCACGTTCATAAACATATCAAGACATCAACATACATAGTCAACTAAAGAAATTCTATGTTACAACATAGTCAGTTAACGAAATTCAACCCTACAACATTCAAGAACTCAAGACCGATTATTACATTCAAGATAGTTTATTATTAGTTATCTTTATTTTGTACAATTAAATTATTTTTCTTTATTTTGCTTTGCGATATATCAAACTTGTAATATTAGTAGTTGTTAAGTTCAGTAGTATGTAAAACATTATTTAATTTTTTTTGCCTTGCAACTTAACTTATACATTAATGACTTACTTATTTTATTGCTTATTTTTATGAATTTCTATTGAATATAACCATATATGATATATGATCACCACAATCCTTTGAAATTTTGGAAGTAATTTATTTATCGACGTGACACGATTTTTTATTTAAATAATTTATATTACAAGTTAATATGATTATTTATTTTGTATCTATCGTCTAATGTTAAGTCATGAGGTGGTCAATACGTGAAATATAATGTATAGAGATAAAACTGAATCTTGGGTGAGTGGGTCCTGGAAATATATCTGTTGAAACCCCTAATGTATAGAGATAAAACTGAATCTTGGGTGAGTAGGTCCTGGAAATATATCTGTTGAAACCCCTGGTGTTTCAAGGGGGGAGATGCTGTTAAATGACAAAATGGGCTCTATGCTAATTGTATAAGAGTCACAAACAAATTAATATCTCTTTATTATTTTTATCATTTAAATGTTAAATGATATCATTTAATTACAGTTTACAAACATCGTACGATACCCCCACCATTATAAAAGTTGTCTTATCATTTTCAGTATTGATCATTCAAAACCAATTAGTTGACAATACAACAAAAAACCAATTAGTTGAGAATACAACAAGTTTGTTATCATTGTGAATAAAATTGGGAAAAAATAAATAATCAGTCATGTCGGTCAGTACAGTCTTCTAGTGAACAAAAACTATAAATTATTTAAATAATAAAAACTAATATTTGATAAATAATATTTATTAGATTTAATAAATTTATAAACTTAAAAATATAATAAATTCACTAAATTTTTCTTAACATTTTTAATTATTAATGATAAGGGCGAGTTAAATAAAGTAGCTATTTCACTAAGTTTATTAATTTCATTACAACAAAAATAATAGACAAATATACAAATTATAACGTGAGTGGAATAAAACGTGTTTTATTTCAATCCGTGAAGTATGAAGATCTTTTTCAGGAAACCCATCCATCTTGAGATATATCAGGACAACTACCTTTACAAGTAGCGTTCATAAAAATAAAAAATAAAGCTCAATTTATCGCAAAAAAAAAAAATTATAATTATTAATATTAAAAATAATCAAAATAAAATTATTAAAAATATTAAGTTATAATTTCGGTATTTTTGTCATTATTAAACGAAGCTACAAATTGTAAGTACACAAAAACTTACTTTGTTCTTGAAGAAAAATGTATTTCATAATAAGAACAAAATTATGAATAAAAACTATATAAATTGTAAATATTAATTTTTAAAATTTTAAACATTATTTTACTTTCAGAATATTTAAATAAAAAAAGGTAATGTAAGCCGTCGTAGATTACTTTATTGATGATTTTTTTTACGGCAATGTCCAACGAAATGTAATGCATCGATTTTTTACTTACTCGGTAATCAATTCTTTCAACGATAGCGAAGTAATCCTTTATTTCAACGGTGGGCAAATGGACAATTTTGTTCTATGGATTTTTAATTCTGCTTGTTTTTTTTTTTATTTTCACATTTTCACTCTCTTTAAAATTATTTTGTAGTAGGCGAGGCGTGGTGGTGTTTGGGCAAAAAACAAGAGAACAAATTCAAAATCATAAATAACTATGAATGAATTACATTTTGCTTACATGTAGCTCTTTTTAAATAGTTTTTTGTGCGACTTTGTGGGTTTTCGCATATTTCAGTTATATTTTTCCAAATATCTAAGTGTGCAGTTAGTGTTATTGTAGAAAAATCTGGTAAGAAGACTTTTCTGTTAAGCAATTTAAAGTTATTAATGATATTTAAATTTAAATTTCAGACTTAAATTTACTAATTTTTTGGTACCATGACTTCAGAAAACTTGGTACCATGACTTCAACTCAATATCCACTCAATTCAAAATTGCGAACAGAGAAACTTAAATAATTTTATACACTTTTTTTTCTCTTAATTATATATTCTTAAGTATGTATGTTAGTTTACAAACACTTAAGACTTCTGTACAATAATATGTCTTTGTATTAATTAAATAAAATGAAATTGAATTTGTGTACTTAAATATTATGCTGCGGCTCTTTATAATATATGAAAAACCGGCATATAGCTCTGATTGACCTCATGCGTGCCCACCCCTGCTTTATTTCATGCAATATCTATTGCATTCTTTTTATCATTACTTAATAATATCTATAGCAGAGGTGGCCATAACGCAGCTCGTGAGCCGCATACGGGTTTTGAAGTCGATTGGAATGGCTCTTATTAACAATTTTAATAATTCCTATAAGAATTTTTTTTTTAAGAAGAATGGGTACACATTGATATTTCTATTCTTTAATCACTCATCAATTCAATGCCACGTCGACTGATGGATGACAACAAGGGAAGTCATACAAGCTATTAAAATATATATTACTTATTATAATTATTTTATCAATGAAGAAAATAAATGAATTTTAATTTTTGCTCTATATAAGTATTTCCTTTGACCAATGAGAATAAATTGAAATAAATAAACATATAGGTACATTAAAAATTGACTGCACCGTAATATGTATCCAGTTTTTATTGACAAATGTTCTGATGCAAATAAAAATAAAGTAAGAGTTTCCTTATAAAATAAAACGAAAAAAATGTATTGTCCTATCGTTGGATTTTTTGGATTTTTTCGGAGTTTTCAGAATGTCCAACCTATAATTTTTATAGTTCCCACCTAAAAATTAAGGATTTTCTATCTCATTCTTTCGTAAACAAAAATCTTACTTGCTATCTCTTTTTATTTTTACTAAAATAAAAAAATTAGTCATTGTGTACGTCGTCCTTAAATGTGGTAGCTTTGGAAACAAAAATAAACATGTTTATTAATTCATACGAAATAATAACTATACATAAATGTTTAATTCTAATTAAAAAAGTTTTTTATTTTAAAAGCACTTACTTTAAAATAAAAAAAGAACATGTCAATAGTAATGGAAATTGTTTTACTTTTAAAGGGATAAAAACAATAATGAACATATACATATTTCATTATTCATAGTATTAGTTTCAGTTTATTTGTAATTTTTAAAATCCATATAAATAACTTCGATTAAAATTAACGCTTTTGATTTAAAACTGAATAATTTTGAAGTAAATGCATTTTCAATTAGACTTTAAAATTTAAAGTATGTATTTGTGTTTGATTTGAATTGTAAACAAACACATTTGCTTTTTATGCCACCAGTAAAAATCTAAGGTGAACATGATTTAATCTTGAATAATAATTCAATTATTTTTAAAGTTGACTTTTTTAAAAATTAGTAAAAGTATAAGCTTCACATCATTTTAATTTGAAATGTGAAAGAAATTTGTTAGTTCGTGGATGTAAAATTAAAAAATATTAATAACATTATTTTGTAAAATATTTAAACAATAAGAAAAATGTTTAATCAGAACGTGTTAGACGAACTAATTGAAAATGTTCACCTTGTTGTGAATTCAAATAATAATGTTGAATTGCTTGTGAATTCTAATGAACTTATAGTTGAAAATAATCAGAATGATAATGAAGACAGCGTTCAGTTGTTACAGTTGCTGAAGGAGGATTTGGAATTATTATATACAGATTTAATAAGTAAGTAAAAAAGTTTATAATTACTATTTTTCGTATACTTTTTATTTATTTGGAACCAAATATTTAAAACAATTATGCGGCTAATGTAAATATAAAGTGCCTTATAATTTATCATGAGCAGCTTATATTTTAAAGTGGATGCTTTTGAAGTAATTGCATTCAAAATTAAAATTTAACGTTTAAAAATAATATATTAAATTTTAAATTATATTTAAAAATGTCTTTACTTATAAATCGATATGTTGTGGCTTTTATATAAATCGTATTTAAACCGAAATTATGTTTATTTGTAATAAAAATGAAAATAATAGAAATGTGCAAAAATTGTCAAGTTTTGTTATAACAGCTGTTATTTTATCCAATTAATGTGAATCATATGAGCAGAATCATAAAGTTTCATTTTTCTATCCTCAGGTCGTGGTATAACTTTTAGATGTTTAAAATATTTAAAAAAAGAAGATATTGCAGAGGCTATACCCCATATTAGATATCGTGTAGAATTTAGGGAAAAGTCATTTATATGGAGAAAAACAGAAGTATTGTCTACAATAATTTTAATTTATTTATTTAAACTTTTCCTTTTATTTAAACTTTGCCTTAGTATGGATTGACAACGAAAAAATCACTCAAGCGTGCAATACCGGAGTGAAAAATTAATACCGGTATTTCGGTACTGAAAAATTTGATACCGGAATCCCGGTATTCAATACAGAAACCAAAAAATAAGAAAAAAACACCTATTTTGAAAAAATCCATATGGTTTATTTTTAAATAAAAAATTAATAAAAACAATTCATTATTTCATATTATAATATATAATAACATAAAAACAAAACGAAAATTACATAGTTCATTAAAAATTAGTTCATGTTTTTATATCAAAATTTAATTATTATTTTAAACAATAAAAATATGCTCTATAAAAAAATAATGCATCAAGGCTTTTTCTTTTGAGTTGGAGCGGATTTTTCTCTTTATCTTAATTGTGAAATTGATTATAAATTTTCTTACCTACTCCCATATTTCTATATGTAGTAATCGTTGTAGCTCTTTTATTTGTTAATTTTCAACTCTGTTTAACATGCTTTTTTATTCTAAGGGTATGTTTTAAACATAGATAAAATACACTTTAACACTTTATTATTCACTCTTCGCGAATGCAAAATAAATTTGAATTTAAATTAAAATATTTTATTTTTAGAGAGACGTCAAATGACTGTGTGTTATATGTTGGCTAGTATATTTCATTGGCAGTGAAATATTAAAAATTTAAATTTTAATTGAATTTAAAATTTAAAAAATGGAATTTCAAATTTAAAAAACTGAATTTGATATTTAAAAAACTGAATTTGAAGTTATAAATCTTATAATATATGATGATTTTGTATGCAGTAATTTATGAATACCCAATACCGTATAAAAAGCAAATTTATTTTCTATTGTCTTAAATTACGTCAAACAACTTTGTTCTTTATTTTTTTTCTTAATTTGTTATATACCGTATAAATGTGTAAGTGTTACTGTCCATTACAAAATAAAAAAAAAATAGTTTATGGTAACAAATTCGTATAATTCTTCTTATTTATACAAATTTTTAGTCTAATACCTATCATCAAAATCATTGCGATTTTGCGATTTTTGGGATACTAGACTAAAAAATTTTATAAATAAAAAGACTTAGGTATACGAATTCAGGTTATTGTTACCATTAACTATTTTTTTTTGTAAAATGGACTTAACCACTTTCAAAATAAACGGCTCATTCATACATATATCAATCAGTCTAAATGTGCAACCTCGTAAGTAGCAATACTGCGAAAAGTGTGCGGAAATTGGAGTTCCAGATATCGTCTTGTATACGCCAACCATGGCGGGCACATGGCTAAAATCATATTTAAACATTAATGCCATAAAATTATCTATCAAATAAAACTCTATAAAAAACACCCTTATATATATATATATATATATATATATATATATATATATATATATATATATATATATATATATATGATGTACCGAACACTACAAAGTATAAAAACAGAAATTATACTTTTTTAAACATTTATTCATTACACTTATATTTAGACCACAGAACACTTATTAGATAACCAACTGATTATAATTAAAATTGTAAGGTTTAATTTTAATTATGTTTTACAAATGTAATGCTGACGTTTCGTCTAGCTGTTTGTGGAATCGGATGGATTGCACCTTTTTCTCTTTTCTCTTCATAACTTTTTCTTTTAACATTTCTTTTATTATAGTTTCCTATAGCGATCTGCGTCTTGAATTATCATTTACGATATATAATAAAACAGCAGCTACATGCTACATATCTATTGCGGTTTTGGCCACCGCAAGTATCAGAAAAAAAGACAATTATTTCACGTGTTCTGGCAAATTAGTTAAGTATTTAATTAAACCAAGAACCAATATCCCGAACTACCTATCTTATCATTTATTTTAGTCCACGTGTAGCAAAATGCATTATTTGGTAAAGCTCCATCGTATATTTTTAAATTGTAACAACAAATTTTTCTCGAATAATACATTAGGGTCGGACCCGGAGATATCACTACAAGGAATTTGCAGTACACTATTCAAGTCAAATGTTGCAGTTACAAAAGATATATTAACTGAAGCTTTTGCTTTATCTTCTGATTTACTTTTAAATGAGTCTTTTTCTCTTTGTTTATGTTTTGAGTACATTAATTGAATTTTTTTTTTACTTCATCATTCCCAGAATTATATCTTGTACAATATACACAATGGACACTGATCCTTTTTAAGTTTAAAAAATGAATAATTATAGTCAGTGCAAAAAATTATTTTATAAATAGTAAAACTCGCTGTTTTATTACCCTTTTTTGTTTGTTGTTTTATGTCGAGCTCATACATTTTGCCAACCTACAGTCAACCCACAGTCTATAAGTATTTTCTGGGCGTAGATTTACGGCAGTAATGAGATTCTGTAAGTGGGAAACTTTCAATATGTCTTTTAATTTAATTTTTGGTTTCATCTGACAGTTAAATAGCAGGATTATGTTTTTCACGACGATCCTGACCTTGATAATTACCAGTTATTGTATATATATTTCTTTTATAGCGGAATTAAATGGACCATTACTGATGCTCAGAAAGAATTTTCAAAATACTCTAATTTGTTGCCTTCCTTAAGACAATAACATTTAATTGACTTGTCACGAAATTTTGAATTGTGTTTTTCTGTAGTCTGTAAATTTAAGTATAAAATATTTTTTCTTATTATATTTTTCAATAGGCCAGTAATACTTACACAGATTTAACCTATCATTTCCATTAAAGCGTTTGATATATTTAAAAACACATTTATTGCAGTTGATTAGCTTTGGTGATTTAGCTGCCTGTTTGCATCTTTTGGTAGTAAATGAAAGGCCCAAATTTCGTCTCTTTTTTGTTTTATTATAATTCTATCTCTCAGGATTTACTTTATTCCATCTACTTTTTTTTAGACATTCAGCTTTATTATCATCTGTTGATGCTTCATTTTCTGGTATATAGTTTGTACCGAAGCATCCAACTAAAAATTAAACTTATTTTTGTAATCAAATAATTAAATTTAAGCACTACAATTAATTACACCTGCCTCAATTGGGTTAATATTTACAGGATTCTTTGACGAGCTGGCTTCACTTGCACTTTTTAGATTTGAATCAATCTATTTTACGTAAAAAATATAGATTTGGTATCTTAAACCTGTTAGAAATATATTACCTATATTTACCTTTTTTTTGGGTAGTGCTAACATCATCCGTCCTCTACTTTCCATTATTTAAAAATTACCACTTTGACATATAAATAACTTTTTTTTAAAAAAATCACTAATAACCATAGTGATGTTTGACTGTTTAAAAGCTATATAAAATCGGACTTAAGTAATTTTTATACTCAATGTCTCTTAAATTGTATTTAGAAGGACTTAAGGGTCAATCCCACCAAAAACAGAAACTTTTTTATTATTATTTTTTAAACTTACGATATCTTCCAATTTAAAGGGTTTTTCAGCTAAAAATATTGTAAAATAAAATAACAAACAGCAGTTGTCAAATTTATTTTTATTGCTTGAAATCGCTTTATTTTTATAAAAAACTATTTTATATTTTTTCTGTTTCAGAATTAGAATTTTTCATTTTTCTGTTTTTCAATTTATCGGACAGAAAATGAAACTTTTTTTTTTTCAAAGTTCAATTTCTGTTTGCAGACGTCTCATTTCTATCAAATATTATTATTATTATTAAATTTAAAAATAAAATTCTATTAAATAAAAAAGGTAAAAAGTTAAACATGGCGGACATCTTCAAATATTACAAAAACAATGAAGAAGAAGATGTTCAAATGCAAAACAGTGAAAATGAAAACCTTACAAAATATAATAGATATTTGTTTAAAAAGGCTCGTGATCTAAAAAAACAATCACTTGGGTAAAAAATGGAATAATATTAATTAGAAAGTTAGAGAATAGCAAATCTATTCACATCAAAAATAAAAATTATCTAAATGATATATAACAACAATCATTTAAACATCTTACCATTTTCACCCCAAGTAAATAACATCCAAAATATTATAGAAATGAAATTCAACAAAACCACATCAATAAAAATACTATATTTAAATACTAAATACTATATGAAATATAAAATAGATGACATAACCTACATTTTAAATAACTGAACACTGAAATACATATAATAATTCTGACCGAAACGTGGATAAAAGAGGATGATACCAATAACATACATTTAATCAACTATTCGAACATATTTTCTTGCCGTAGAAATCGTAGAGGTGGTGGAGCTGGTATATTCAAACACAATATAAAATTTAAAACAGAAAATATTTTTTGCGATAACTTTGTAACCTTAATTACAATAACAATTCATTTTTTTCTATCACAACACTATATATATCGACCACCACAACAAAACCGAGATAATATTAACAACTTTCTTAACCTTCTGAATAAAAATTTAGAAAATATTATAAACAAAAATTCTATAATTATTGGTGATTTCAACTTCAAATATTCTAGAAAATAATAATACAATTGATGATTATAAAACAATTGTGTCATCAAATGGTTACTTTTTTGCGATAAAACAATTACACGACCGTCATCCGGAACATGCTTGGATCATTTAGTAACAAATAATCTTAAACGAAATATAAATATAACACACATGCCATAATGATATTTCTGATCATCATCTATTATTCATTGAATTAGAGAGCCTATTATTACCAAAAATAAAATTGTATAATACGGTTGCGTACAAAAAAATTAACCATGAAACAATAAAGCAAAAAATATCGAGTAGTATTATTTTTAATACTGACTAAAATTATCATGTCAACGAAAACTATAACACATTAGTAACAAAATTAAATAAAATAATAGATGAAGCAACTACAGAAATAAAATATACAAAAAAAAGAACTTTTCTGCTACCATGGGTTGATAATGAAGTCTGAAACAATAAAAATTATCACTAATTTAAAAAACACTAATTCATCAGGTGCTGATGAAATAAAACTTTAGTAATAAAAAATAATAAAAATCAGTTAGCTCCATTTATATGACATCGATCATTAATACATCGTTTGACACTGCCAAAACTTCCAGATGAGATGAAAATCAACAAAGTTGTATCAATATATAAAAATGAAACATATAGAAGATATGAATAGCTTTCGGCCAATATAATTATCATCAATATTCAGCAAAATAATTGAAACACACGTTAATAATCTAATTACTGACTATTTACGAAAAAAATAATCTTATGAGTAGCAGGAAATATGGATTTAGACAAAATAGCGACACAACATTAGCGTTATTTGATGTGGTAAATGTACTACAAATAAATTTAGATAGAAAAAAAAAGTGGCAGCAGTATTTTTTGACCTTACTAAAGCTTTTGATACAGTTGATAGAAAAATATTGCTTAGAATACTATTTGAGTATGGTATAAGAGGATCTGCCAACAAATGGTTGGAAAATTATCTATATGAGAGAAAGCAGTTTGTCGATAATGGTGACACTACACCATTACAGCACTACAAAAAAAATAGATTATGGCGTCATTCAATGTAGTTCACTAGGGCCTACGCTATTCTCCCTTTATATAAGAGGTCTATCTAATTTAGGATTAACAGGTAATCTGTTTCTCTATGCTGATGATATAGTCTTGATATACTGTGTAGATAGCTATAAATTAATAGAACAAAAGCTTTACTTTACATTGGAAAACTTTACCAATGGATGTGTCCACATCAAAAACAAAATATATGCTATTCAAATCTAAAAACGTAATCAACATTAATTTACGGTACAATAATTTTAATATAGAAAAAGTGAATAATTTTAAGTATTTGGGCATCATATTTGATGAAAATATTAAGTGGAATATGCAAGTCCATGAAGTGAAAAAAAAAATGTAGGAGAACTGCTGAAATATTTAGAAGAATCAGTCTTCAAGTTCCCGAAAAAATAAAAAGATTGATTTATTATAGTCTATTTCATAGTACTTTATCATATGCACTACCTGTTTGGGGAAATACATCGAAAGATAATATAAAAAAACTGCAAAGAATCCGAAATAAAGCTATAAAAAACATATTTTCTTTAGATGCCAGAACGTCTAAAAGCTATATACATACAAAATACAATATACTTGAATTGACAAAACTACACAAACTTCTACAAATAGAACTTATGCATAAAATCAAAAACAGCAACATCATCAGTAATACAACAATTAACTATAACAATCAAATCCATAGCCATAACACCAGATCATCTAATAACATCCGTAGCCAATCTACAAGAACACACCACAATGAATCAAAAACAATTTAAAGCAAACTTAAAAAAATATTTCGGCAATCTATAGTTTATGAAATTATGTATATATACATTTTTTTCAGAATTTCATTTCTTAAAAATACTATTATAAAATTTAAAACTTTATAAATTTAATATTTAACAATCACAAATTTAACTAACCTCTTTTTTTGTATTTTTTTTGTCAAAAGCTTTTATTTCCTTTTTATTAATAATCTTAAATATTATTGCATTAAATATCATTTTCAAATTATTCGCTTTTTTATTGCTATTTTTACTTAATCAAAATATATCTAATTATTATAATATATACTATACGAGCATTATTGCTCTTTTTGAGAATAAATAAATAAATAAAATAAATAAATTTCGTTTGCAGCCATGACATTATTGCAGCCAAGATTGTTTTTCTGTTTCTGCTTCGGTTTTTGGTGGCTGTGCAATTTTAAAACTTGGAACAGAAAAGTAAAAAAACAAAAAAAAAGTTTCTGTTTTTGGTGGGATTGACCCTTTTGGGAGTTTTCAATAGTTTTAATCTTTTCTGCGTTTGGTTTAATCTCTTTTTTTGTTAGAATATGGCCAAGAAACTCGGTATCCTTTTTCATAAAGCTACATTTATCTATTTGAATTTTGGACCTACTGAAGTACCATCTTTAAATTTTACATGTACCAAGCACATAAAGAAACTATCATATCTACCAAATTTGATGCTAATTAGATAATAATTACTATATGCTCCTAGATCTGTAATAAATTTTAATCGGAAATTTTACCATGGACCCCCTAAAGCTACAGACTTATATCTAGGTATTATCATGATATCAACCTTTGTACTAAATTTCATCCAAATCTGAAACATGATTTTTTTTTTTGAAAACTTAGAGGTTCCCACATAAACGGGAAAATCTAACATAGTCCCACTGAAAGTATCGATTTCATCTTGTACGGGCATCAGGATGAAATCTGTATGAGCTCATGTGCTAAACTTCGTTAAAATCTAACGAGCGGTTCTAGGCGATGTTACTGCGCACATGTAAGTTAGGCGTACGCGTACCACAGACACTTTTTTTGGCATTTTCGGACTCCCCGACCTCGACAACGCCTAGAACAAATATTCATATATTTACAAATTAAAATATAAAAATTGTTATTAATATATAATTTAAATAATTTTAATAAATAAATAAAAAAAAATAATTAAAATAATTAATATTAAACTCGTGATTACGTATGGTTGGCCAAGGTAGAAGTTAGTACCTTTTGGGGCTACATGCTAAAATTTCCGATTAATATTTCATATGTTCTAGATAACATGGTAAATATTATGAGATTTCAATCACACAGGTTGAATTCGCCATTACCCATGATGTGTTGGCCAATGTAGAGGTTATTAGCTCTAATGGGTGCATGACAAAATTCTCAAAAATATTTCAATATGTTTTAGATCAAATTGTAAATATTATACGATTCTAATTAAATTTAGTACACACTACACATATTAAGATTAGTTTTGTAATGTAGTTGAAGCCTATAAAATTAAGGGTTAATAGTTTTAGTGGGACCCTACCAAAATTACGAGTTCTATAAAATACATGATAAATGTGTTAAAATATGAGTAACTTTTAATAAAGTACTGCTTGTTTCAAACATACTGTTGTATACAAATCACTGTTGAATATAACTTCGAGTTATCTGCTAAGGTACCCCTAATTAGCAGTTTTTTGTTAACTATAATAAAACAATAAATAGTTTTATTATAGTTACTAAAATTTTATAAAACTATATTATAAAATTATAATGATTTGTGAATTTGCCATGCCAGTTTATAATTATTTTCAAATATTTTATTTCTACACGTACGGATGATCCATATTCTGAAATTGTTTACCGCTCAATATACCCAATAATAAAATTAAGTTTATTTCCATAGTTTAAAGGATATTATATATAAAGTACATATAAAATCGTAAATATTATTGCAAACTAAATTTAATTAGTAAATTTGTCAATTCACAATAATTTTGCAAACTTATAATTGTGATGTGGCTTATTTTAATTTCTATTAGGTTTTTATAGCCAAAAATATACAATAAAAATTGTATGCTTTATATGTAAATGTTGTTAGTTGGTTATTTTATGAATTCACAGAAAATTTGTGTTTATGTGAAATATAAAGATAAAATTATTTTTTTTAGTTAATTTTGTTTTTTATTTTATTTTATTTTTTCCTTTATTATAGAACATTAGTTTGTATATAAAATTATTGCCTATCCACAACAAAACAATTCCCATAAATAAGACTATGTGGGGTATATATTTAAAAAAAAGTATATTTATGTAGCTAGAGCAGAAATAAAATATAAATTTTTAATGAACACACAACGTCAAAGGAAAATATTTTTCTGTGGAGCGGACTAGTCGATTATCGAGTTGACATATGCCCAAATATTTCTTATTTTAATGAATAAAATATAAATATATGATTCTAAAAATAGATAATGATAAATTATCTATCTCTATGTCCAATAAATTATTCCATGTTCAATAAATTATGTCACATTAGCCTGAGGACCGTTTATAGTAAATTATGTATTATATTAAAACACACGCAATTCTAAAGAATAAATATTTTAATTATTATTTATGTATATCTATAAATTGCATCAAATTTATTAAATGAACTACACTTGTATATACATCTACACCTTAAATTTTTGCAAATTGAGCGTAAGTATTTACAGATAAAATTGAATTGATAGAAATTTATATTGATTTTTTCTGATTTTTTTCAGAAACCATTGAAAATTTTCATTATCCTTGGTGTCACTGGTCACGTTGTAAAGTAAATGGTTAAATTCACCTTAACCAATAAAACTAGACTTTATTAGTTTTTCGTGAAAGTTTTGTTTCTATTATGTCTTTATATATTATGTAAAATCACATTTCTTGAGAAATTTTTGAATTAAATATTAGTCGTTGAAGTTTTTAGATTAATATTATGTTTTTCTTATAAATGTTTTATTAGTATATATATAATTAACAAAAGTGAGATTCATATTATATGTAGTTCAATCGTACTGCAAAACCTGTTCGAGAAAAAAATACAAGAGAAAGTTGAGAATTTACTTATAGCGAAAATGCTCAACGTTTACTTTTTTAATTTTTTTTTATATTACATATGTATTCATGGTGAAAATACAAGCTATAAAACAAAGTTTAAAGTCACAGAGAAAAGATAAATTTATATTTATAAAAAACCTAATTTCTCACAAGTTATTTTAAGTTTTAACTATCAATTTATTGTACTTCACTTCTGAATGTTATATATATTTAACAGTCAATTTCAATCAATTTAGAACGAGAATTCATAATATATATAGGTATAATTTTTTTTTTAATAATATTAATTATTAATTATTTCTTTGTGACATTTTCAATATAAATGTATCTTCAAATTGCATTATAAGGGAGCCAATGCGCGAATTCGGGTTGATGTGGGTAGGGAAAAAAATATATTTTGTGGTTATTTTCCATCATCGTATAAAGGTACAAATAAAAATGTTTTTTTAGCCATCATCGTATAGAGAAGTACAAATAAGATGTAAAAAGTAAAATAAAAGAATAAAGTCTAAATTAAAAACAAAATTTTATTTTTATATAAAAAATATAATCAAATAATTTATATATACGGTATTAATAAAATACAAATATTTTTCAAGTTGTAAGGTAATCTAAAAACATGGCTTAGAAAATGTTAACACATAAAAACATTCTTGTGTAGGTTGTACACAAATGGATAATGTAATTCATTAAAGTTTTCATAATTGATTTTTTCTTTTGCACACAGTATTCTTAAGTTTTGTTATTGACTTTGTTTAAATTAGAACATAATTTTATATTTGAATAATATCGACACTATATTCCTTTCGTGTTGTTATGTTAGAAAGGAAAGTATTCTTAAACTAAACATTGTGCACGATGTTATATAACAATGTCTTTCGACTTCAAATTAGTATTATGAATAATAAAAACTGAATTAAATTTGTAAGATGTTACAAAAGTACATGTCCAATTTAACAATATTTATTGTTGAACATAAAAAAATCATAAACATAATTTTGAGTTTATATAATCTTAATTATGTATATTTAATATGTAATTGGATTTATTTTATTTCGTTTGGATATATAGTTCAGAAAAATATTTTTGAATGTTGAAACATTATTTGTACTTCCGATATCCGATATAACATTTTAATTTAAAATGTAATTATATGTATATATTAAATTTTGTAGCTAAAACATTTTGAATAGTTATAGCATTATATATTTTTATATCATAATTTAAAAATATATTAAATATTTCAACATGAATATTTGACATCTGTGTGACAGTGCATTTTTAAAACAAACTTTCCAATGTTATGCTAAAAATAATTTTCATATTATTATATGAGGACCAAAAAGCAAATACATATTTATTTTGATACTTACTTATGTAATCCAGTTAAGTAAAATTTTCTGTAAAGTTGCAATTTATTTATTGTTCAAATGATTTTATATATACATAATAATGATTTCAATTGTGGCCTGTAGGCACTTAAAATTGGTTGGAGGAAAAATCATATTGGATAAATTCCAATATGATTGTCTAAAAACGACCATATAAAAAAAAAATGAAAATATAGCCAACAGGTTTATGTTGGTACATTACTCGGTATTCTCGGTTTTTTTTTTTTTTGGATATGCTAAAAATTGTAAAAAAAATATTATTAATACAAATAAAGCAAAAAAATTACCTGTAATTTATTCGTCTGTTATCCGAAAATACAATCCAATTTTTTTTTATATAAGCCATTTTTGGCCCATCAACATCTGAAATATTTTTTTTATTTATTTATACTATGACAATTAGAAATGTCATTTCGACATTTAAAATATATTTTCGCCGCAAAGGCCTAAAATCCACCTGTTGGTGGGAACGAACACCAACAAAATTTTATAGGGCCGGAATAAATTCGAATCGGTTAGATGGCGGAAATTTGAAAAGAAGAAAAAACGTGTTTCGGCGATTCGGAAAAGAAGTTTGGTTGAGAGCAGACGTCTGCGAATTTTTTTTATTTAAAAAATATTTTTTTTTGTTGAGTTTTTTTTTTGTTATCGACTCCAAATTAATTTTCTAATAAAAAAAAAAACTGCCAAGTTGGAAGAGTGCTTCATATATCTTGTGTTCAATCAACCTTTTGTGGCATATATTCGCATCCCTTTAAATTATACCCCTGTAAAATAGCGGGGGTTAAGTTAGAGGGTTGATTTTTTCGGTAAAGATGTAAAACTATATTATTAACAAAGTATTTTCCCAGTTTTTAAATCTACCCCTGCACAGAGGGGGCTTATTTTATAAACACCCCCTTTGCAACCTGAAAGGGGTGAGGGGGTTAATTTCCATGTAATTTCGAAATACTATTACCCTCGATACCTCATGTAGAAAGTACAATATCCTAGTTTAAATATAGAGGATTTTATAGCTATTTTAAATTTCCAAAATTCAAATTTCAAAGCCCCATAAAAACGTGGGGCTGCGTCCTATACCCCCCATTTTTTAAAAATTTAATTAGATAGTGTGTATGTACATACTGAGGAAACGGCATTAAAATGCCATAATATATAAGCAGTGTTTTTTCGTGTGCATAAAAAGGGGTGTGTTCGACCCCTTTTTTAAGGGGGTTGCAATTGACTTATTTGAAAATGCACTCCACCACTACATACTTCCAATATTTGTTTACATTTCTATAAAATTTTGTCAAAATCGGAATTGGTTTACTACTATTTCTAAGCGTTACAAAGAAATTTTTATCACGGATTCGGATTACTTGATATCGAAAATGGATAAATCAATTAAAATCTCAATTTTTTTTTTTTTTTGCATCTCGACCGCAAAGCTTCATATATCTTTAGATATATGAAGCAAAAGGATTACAATTTTTTTTTTTAAATTATTAAAAAAAAAATAAAGAAAAAAAAACCCCACAAGGAATAATCGAAGAAATTGACCCCAAGAAATCCGATTTTTTTTTTCGGGAAGCTGGAAAAATAATATATATTTAAGTTATATATATCGAGAAGCCGGTATATATAGTATATTCAAGTGGATCGACCGAGCTACTGGTCGATTTGAAGGAAGTTAGTTAGCTGTATTCAATTGGACCGATAGCTATTGGTCTAAAGAAGTAGTTTGGCGGATAGGAGGTTGGCGAGAATCCGGTGGATCGGGGAGATCCAGAAAATTCATAAAAAAAAAAAAAAAAAAATTGGTGGATGTACCATGAATAATGGTACATGAGAATTATTAAATTGGCGTTTATCTCCAAGTCCAATTTTGTTTTTATTATATTGAGAAAAATTAGTTTTATTGTTTGGTTAATTATTTTATGATTTTTAGTAGCTTGTAGAGTAGTTGTTAATTTTTTTTTTGCGTAGAATTATTAGTAAAATAATTGATTTTGATTTTGGTAGTACAATTTAATTTTTTTTATTTTTTCATTTTGATTTTTGTTTTTGCTTAAATTTTGTAAGATTATAATTTTAAATTAATTTTCATTGGTAAAGTTAATTTAGTTCTTCTGGTGGTAGGCATTAATTATTTTTTGGAAAATTATATAATCTTTATTTTAGCTACGGCGCCAGAGTAGTCCGAATAGACAGAAGACAGCATATATAAAAAAAAGAAAAAACAAAAAGATGTTGTGAATTATTAATTAGTTAATTGGAAATAAAGAGGGGTCAGAAACCCTCAAAAGAAAAAAAAATTGTCACTACCAGTAGCAACTTGGTTAAGCGGGCCAAATTGTAAATTTTTTTTATTTTTATTATTACAAGATTTCTGGTAGAAATTTTTTTTTAGGATGTGTGGCTAAGGCCATCCTTTCCATGGATTGATGACGTCGGGCCATATTTCCCTTCCCTTGGTTTTGATGATTTGATTTGCAGGTAGGATCGAACGAGCTAAGCCGGCAAAAAGGAGGAAATCCCAATCAGTCCTTGAAACTTTCAAGGTTTTTTTTGATACAAATTTGGTCTTGTTCTATTGGTGGTCCGCGGTGTGGATTACTCAAGCCCTGGTGCCCGCATAAATAGAAAACCTTGGAAGTTTCTAAATCGCGTCTACTCCGCAATTTTGGTAGTAACCAGACTCACTTGGTTTTGCTATTTTTTTATAAAAATGTTAATTATTTTTTTTTGTAATCATTTTTTTTCAGTGGCGCTCAAGATTTTTTTTATTGAGTGGTCCAACATTTTTTTTTGTTGGTCGAAGTTGTTGATTGCCACACCCCACAAAAAAATAAATTATTAAAAATTAACATGCCAAAGCCAAGTGGTGTCCTCCGGTTCAGTTGCAATTTGTCAACCGAACTGTGCGGTATTACACAATACATTTTTAGAGTTTAGGCAATATTAGACCTTTTCAACTAAATTATTAAATATAAAACAAAAGGAAAAAATTGATTGATAATAATTTTACAATATAAAAGGAAAATACAAAAATCTTATTGAAAATAATAAACTAAAACTTAACCTAACTTAAACTTAAAGCTAATGTACTAAGATAATTGTGTAATTAGATTATTATCGGAAAAAGAACATTTATCATAAAATTTAGATGCTATTTTATGTAACTTGCTGTGAACTAAGTCGATATTGGCCAAATTATGCAGAGCTATAGTAGAAAAATGCCATGGTAAATTATTATATATTAGTTTTAAAATTTGATTTTGACATATTTGCAGTTTTTTAATATGGCATTGAGCATATTCATGCCAAACTGGTGCAGCATAAAATATAACTGCTTGAAAGACTACTTTTAGAATAATTAATTTATTGTTAGTGCTTACTGCTGATTTTCTATTTATGAAAGGATATAATATTCGTATTAAAATGTTTATTTTATTTACAATAAACTAAACGTCAGCTTTTTGTCCATAATTAAACCTAGTACCTAGATATTTAATATTATTGGCCCATTCAACATTATTATTGCCAAATATAATGTGCCCTTGTGGTAAGAAGCAGTTTTTACGCTTTCTAGAAAAATAAATTGCTTGAGTTTTATTTGCATTAACCATGATTTTCCATTTGGAACTTAATTAATTATGAAAAAATATTTTAATTGGTAAGTTAAATAAAATATATATAAAACAACAATTATTGGTTTATTATTTATTTAAACATATTATGGATATTTTTTTTTCGTCAACATAGTCGATATGTTGACATAAACTAAAAGTTACAAACAGCTGATATAATTTTAATGGATATGCATTTTAAAAGGTTTTTTATTTTTCCAATAATAAATAGGAAAAGACTCTGTTAAACTAAAATAAAATAAATAAGGGATGTTTGTTTGTCTGTTAAAGAAAATAAGCTTAACAAAATTACTATCTTTTTTAAATGCAAAAAAGAAATAAAAATATTATGTATAAGAGAAAATTCCAATATATTTTAGTTACTTTTCTAAGCAATCCATAATTCTTATTACGGAAAATCGAAATTAGGATTAGATTTTCTTCGAAAATGGTCACTAAAATTTAATATAAATGCAAACGCATTAAATGAATTGTTAAGTTTCTTCAAAAAATCCATGAACTTGAACGTTCCCCTTGACAGTCGTACACTTCTAAATACTCCAAAATCTAGAAAAACTATTATTTGCTCACCTGGTGTGGTGAATATGTTCACATTGGATTCCATTCTGGATTGGAGAATTTGCTCAACAATGCTGTTAACCTACCTCAAAAACTTCAGTTAGATGTAAACATAGATGGTCTCCCAATAACTCGAAGTAATCAAAGCTGTTTTTGGCCTATTTTGAGTAGAGCTTTTAATTTAAATCCAAACAAAATTTTTGTTGTTGGTTTATATCATGGCTACAACAAACCAAGTGACTTCAATCAATATTTACGGCCTTTGGTTGATGAGTTAAAACTCTTACTTTCTGATGGTTTTATGTATAAAAATAACAAAATTATGATTGAGATTAGGTGTTTTATTTGTGACGCACCAGCAAGATCAGGCTTGCTAGGAACAAAATCACATACTGGATATTTTGGCTGTTTAAAATGTACAGAAGAAGGAGAATTTTTTAAAAACCGAATGGTATTCCCAATAAATAATAAATTATCCAAATTACGAACTAATGAGTCATTTAGAAATAAAACTCAAAAAGAGCATCATAAATGTACTTCAATATTGGAAGAATTACCAATTAATATGATCAATAATTTCCCACTTGACTATTTGCATTTGGTGTGTTTAGGGGTTGTGAAAAAGCTTTTGCATTTGTGGGTTAATGGAGATGTTAAAAGTATTTTGCCAAGCAAAGACGTTAATCAAATTTCGCAGCTTATTAAGGATGTTTCAATTTTTCAACCAAGTGATTTTCAACGTAAAGCTAGACCACTTAGTGAGCTTTCATATTTTAAAGGTTCCGAGTTTAGAGTATTTGTTCTGTACACCGGGCCTTTCGTGTTGAAGAATATTCTGTCAGAAGAAAGATACAACCATTTTTTATTACTACATATAGGAATAAGGCTTTTATGTCATCAAGAATTTTCTAAAACTAAAATTGTACTTGCTGAAGAAATTCTTAATCAATTTATTGATGGAATGAGTGAAATATATGGGAAACATCAACTTACATATAATATACATTGCTTGTCGCATTTAGTTGAAGACGTTAAAAATTTTGGATGTTTGGATAATTTTTCCGCATATCCATTTGAAAGTTATATGTCTAAAATTAAAGCTCTTCTCAAAAAACATAATCAACCATTGGCACAAGCTTGTAATAGAATAAATGAATGGAATAGTGCAAACTTAGTTGAAGAAAATAATACCAGCGAAATATTGTTACCAGTTTTAAGTGGAAAGTACATTAAAGATTCAAGAAATTTATATAAAAGAGCACTTTGTAGCAATTTTGAAATTAAAAATGATGGCAGAAATAATTGGCTTTTAACAAAATCTAAAAATATTTTAAAATTCGAATTTTCTGAAATTATTGATAATATAACTTTTATTTGGGGACAAGAAGTCTTACAGCCAACAAATTTCTATAATTTACCTATAACGTCAAGCAAATTAGATATATACAAAGCCAATTGTATTAGCAGTAATTTGAAAAAGTGGAATTTTCAAGTAATTGAAAAAAAACTTTTTATGATGAAAAGTTCTATTTCTAACGACTATGTATTTTTTCCAATTCTCCATTAGCAGAACCTTTACGAAAAATTTACAAAAATATAATCTATTAAATAAATTAACATTTGGTAGTTTTTTTTTCTTAAATATAAATTTAGTGTAATGATAATTTATAAATTATTTCCTTTTTACTTTAATTTTAGATCATGTTTTCAGTAGTTGAGACAGAAGAAAATGGAGCTAAAAAGTTTCAGTAGTATTATCTAAATGGATAAATCATAATTATTTGTTTTGGCCCCCAAATTATTCGAAAGCTATTAAAAAAAATATGGTTAACGGCCAAATGGGTAAGGTATGATGTCAAAATATTAAAAGAAAATGTTACAACACTGGATCAAGCCAAAAAATTGGAAAGGTTTTATGAAGACCATAGTTCAAATTCTGAACTAGAAACATATATAAATAAAAGATTATCAAAAAAAAAAATTTCTGTCTCTGATTTAAATAAAAAATTTGATGGTTCTCCGGCAACAAAACTATCTAAAATATCATCAACCATTACAACATCATTAGAAAATAATCAGATTGATGAAAACTCAGTCGATAAAAGTTATTTAATTGACACAAATGAAAAATTGTCAAATACTACAAAAAATTCATTATTAATTCAAAATGTACCGGAATTACCTTCATTACATTATAGTTTACATGTAAAAAAAGAGGCAACTGGAAGTAAAAAACTATCTAAAATATCTTCTACCGTTACGACATTAATAAAAACTAATGATGTTTCTTCGAAAGAAAATATTGACTCAAATAATATGTACTACAATACATTATCATCTACAAATATACCATTATCTTCTGAAAAACTGACTAATATATCAACAAGTTATTTGCCTGATGAAAACTTAGTTGATACAACTTATTTAATCAACACAAATGAAAATTTGCCAAATAGTACTGAAAATTCATTAGTATTACAAAATGTTCGAGTATATAATAATTTAAATGTAGAAAAACAGGCAACTGGAAATAACAAATATTCTGAAGAAATTTTTAGTAATGTTGCCGATGAAGAACTAAATGCTGGCGATGAATTTATTAACTTGCAAAGTGATGATCAAATTACTATTTTAGATGATAAAGTAATAGAACCACCACTTTATCGAAGTAAATGTTTTATTAATGACTATCCCAAAAACCAAAATTGTGACAAATTATCTACTATTCTTCAAAATTTAAATAATATTATATATATGATAATACAAAAATTAGATCAAAACTAAATTTTGTGCTAGAACAACAAAATAAAATTCTTCAAAACCAAAAAGATTTAAAAGAATGCGTTGAAGTTCTCTTGAATACAAATCGCAAAAATAATGAAGGTAATGAAGTCATTAAAAAAGATAAACTTTTTAAACCAGCAATAGTTCCAATGTCCACGATAGAGGAAGTTACTTCAATCAACAGTAAGCTAACTAACAAAAACTATATGGAACAAATGGTATAGTTATTCATTGATATATTTCTAAATAATATTCAAATTTTAAATTATTTACAGATATTGTACCTATTTAACTTTAGATCCAAGCAAATTAACAAAACTGTGAAAAATACACTGGAACATTTATTTAGTTATGAAGTTATTTGTAAATACTCATGGTCTGGACAAAGTTCATTATCAAAAGGTATTTTAAATGTTATAATACCTACTTAATTTTTTCATTTATTTAGTATCAGAAAGTAACTTTATTTTGTCAGATTTTAATTTATCGAAAAAATGAAATTAAAAAAAAAACTAAAATAATGCTTTTTGAACAATTTGAATGCTGTGCAATATCGCTTCTAATAACATATATTTATTTTTGTTTCAGAAATCACCAAGTTAGTTTTTGCAGAAAACACACAATTGCTTGAACTAATTAAAAATATACAGAACTATCAAAATGATAATCCCGTACCTTTTGAAGGTATCAAACATGGAGTACAGGAGTTTCTAAAAAGAACGAATTTTCGTCATCAAAAACAAAAATCTGATTCTAAAATTTAAAATAGTATAAATGCTTACTGTTTTAATAAAAATTTATAAAATAAAGTTTGAATAATTCTACAAATTTATATAAATGTTACTTATAATATACAAATTGATATGTTAAATTTATAATTTGAAAATGAAAACTAATGTAATGGATTTTAAAAAACTTAAAAATATATGAAAATTGAAAATTATTATTATTAAAATTTAGAAGCTAAGAATTCTAAAATGTAAAATAGTGTTGATGGTCACTAGTCTTAAAAAAATATAAATATATATAATTTGAGAATTGATATGTAAATTTATATCAATTTGAAAAAAAGGATGTGAAATTTATAATAAACTTTAAGAAATTTTTTTAAATACTATTTGAAAATATATAACAATAATTAAAAAATAAATTATTATCTAAAATTACAGTCATTTAAGACATTATAATAATTCTAAAATTATAATTTACAATCTTAATTTTTATATTAATACTTATGTATAAATATATTTTTTTAATTCACGTAAAAATATTTTTTTCAAAAATTATTTGTTTTTATTAATTTTGAATAATCAAAAAAACATCTAAGACGCTATATTTTAACAAATGTAAAAAGTTTATAATTAATAAAAATAATTTAATCCTTAACATCCAACTACTTTTAAAAGCATTATTTAAAAAACTGTAATTTACAAATTAAAAAAAAAAAAAACAATTAATTAAATCTCAAAATCTATTTGAGACCACTTTTATTAAATTTTTGTTAATTTTTATATATTTATTTGAATATTTGTATTCATAAATAAACTTAATAAATATTTAAAGGATTTTTTATATTATTATAACTTTTTTTATTAATTTTATATAGTTTCTATCATAAGTCGATGAAACTGTAAAAAGGACCGTATAATATAAGTTACTTATAGAATAATGTATGATTATCTGTAACTACACAATATAGCAATTTAACCGAAAAATAACCATACATTTTTTGAAAATACGTGGTTTTATTGTGTTCAAAATAACTGAACCAGTTATCAGGTATAGGTATAACACAAACAACATCACCGAAAATTAACCCTAAAATAAACCAAAAATATCGGTATAAATGTCTTTAAAATAACTTAAGAAATTTTCAGGCATATTACACACAATATATCCCAAAATTAACGCTACGATGAGCGACACATTTCAGAATTAAACACTTTAAAATAACCGAAAAAAATTTCAGACTTAATACAGACAATATAACCATAAAAAAACTCCAGCTTCGTTTAAATATTCTTACACACATTGAGGAAGCCCCAAGGTGTTCCTAAATTTAGTTTTTTTGCGACCATGAGACGGTCCGACGTCTGCAATTTCCCAAAAACCTCTCGGTTACAGTACGGTTAATATGCATTACTAAATTTCTAAAATGTTTTTCGGGAATTGAGTGAGTCTTAAAGCCATATTCGCAAATTTTACCAATATGGCCTATAGAATTTGACTTCAATTTTTTAAAAATCTGCACAAAAAAGTGAAGATTATATGCCGCCCTTTACCGAATACTTCCATAAGCAAGTTAGGTACATATAATATTTTATTTTTTTGCAGATTTTTGGAAAAGGGCAAATCATTTTCTACTTTTTTATTCCTTTTACATTTTTGTTATTTACACTATACTAAATATTATTTATTTATTTATTTATTTACCAAAACAAGGCAAGGTTTTACATAAATATAAATATAATACATATAATGTTATACTAAGTTATATATTGTTATAATTACAATTATAATACACGTTAAGTTAAATTTACTTAAGTACTAAATATTAAATTTATTAAAATTAAAATTACTTAAATATTAATAATATTAATGTTACAATTTTGTTTAAAAATTTAACCTAAATTAAACGTAAGGAAAGGAAGGGTGATCGGGATGTTAAGTGATTATGATAGCATGGAATGACTGTGCTTTTTGTAAGTTACTTTCGTCATAGAAGTTGAATAAACTGAATCGTATTTATTAAAAATTACACAACAACGATTGATAGGATTCAATTTCCCATATTCTGTTCGATGCTTTTGCTCAAATAGAGTCCTAGTTTGTCGTGTTTGTCTTGTATTAGTGACGAATTTTATATTTTGGGAAATAAATTCAACATTAATATCACGATTCAGGACATCGAAAGTAAAACAAGAAGTCAACAAATTTCTTCTTGATGATAGAGATAACATATTTAATGAATTTAGTATATCTGTGTATGGTGGGAGGTTGAAGTAATCACTTGGATTGTCAAGGTCTCTTAAAGCAAATATAAGAAATTGTTTCTGTATCGATTCTATTCTATTTATGTACTTGAAATATAGGATTCCATATTGGGCAAGCATATTCAAGAATAGAATTAACGAATGAACAATAAAGAGATTTCGTGACCCATATATTTTTAAATTCACGAGCTCTTCTTTTTGTCGTGGTTCTGAGTTTTACCTTATGGTATATCCACATATACCGTTGAATCGATTTATGTCTTCTTCTTCTTATGGTGACCAAAACCTTACCACTGGTGGGGGGTTTTGATCAGGAATACCTATTTCTGATGGAATAAAACCAGTGCAGTTGTTATTTTTTAAACTTTATTAATCTCAGTTGATAGTACAACTTATTAATTAATAATTAATCAATTAATTACAACTTATCGCTCTGGTTGATCAAATTGTTCTGATAAATTACAATCGATTTTCACCCTATTTATATGATTTACTTTAATCGATTGACCGGACGCATATCTCGAATTACTTATATTTCAAAATGCATTTAGGTAATTCACCTTTAGTATTTTATTAATCAATATGCTTAATTAGCAAAATTGCTAATTAAGCATTTTATATTTAAATTAATAATTAATCAATAAAATATTTAATTGACTAATTTTGTCAATTTGACAAAATCGATTTTAATTTAAAATATCAATACAGGGTGCACCATGTTGCATTCTGAAATATTATTACAAATATTATTACAGGGTGTACCATGTGATACAGCACATTTTAATAAACCCTAATGATTTGTTGGCTTTAGATATAATGATATCATAATGATTATTAAAATTAAGTTTACTATCTAGAATGACACCAAGGTCTGTAACTTTGTTCACACAGGGAGCTCCATATTGTTAATTACATATTTATATGAATATAAATTTTTCTTTCGTGAGAAAGTACTTATGTGACATTTCGAAATATTGAGATGAAGTTTATTTTGAGTACACCATTCATCTATGGCAATTAACTTAGATTGTAAAAACTCTGCATCATTTGGAGAGGAAATAGTATGATATAATTTCAAGTCGTCAGCATAAAATAAATCAGTGGAAATAACCCAAAAGTACTTAACTCAAAAAAGTTAGTTTTGGCAAATGACAAAACATGTTTGAATTTATCTTGTAGAAAATGTTATTTGGTTGATAGACAGTTTAGTAATTTACGATGATAGATAAATATAAGATCTTTCCATAAGAGTATATTACATCTCTTAGATACTTATAACTTTTGAGTTATTTTAAAATGATTGAGTTACGGTGTTTTGCCAAAATTGAATTTTACAATTTGGGAAATATAAATGAGTTAAGCATTTTTTTCGTATTTAATTTTGAGCCAAATATGAAATAAGTCAATATATGGAGTTTTTGCATAATAATTCGTACGCAAATATTCTAGTTAAGTTCATTTATTATTCGAGTTCATTATAAACATCTTACGAAAATAATAAAAATAAAATAAAAAATATATACATATATAATAGTTTTAATTAATTATCTTCAGTATCATCTTCTACGGCTGTTAAGTCAGGATGAAAATCAGGTGCAACGTCAGAATTTAAATTGTTGTAAAATGAATGGACCCTGTTGTCAAGAAGAGGTAATAAATCAATGAGGTCTTTCTTTTTTGCATCGGAAATCTTGATTGGTTCAGAGTAGCATTTCTTCAATGAATCAATGTTAATATGGTTTATACCACGACGTCTTATATTTAGTTCTTTGAACGGCTCTTCAGGATCGTATGTATATTTATAAAATATTTTTCCAAATTCTTTATTTAATCGAATCCATCGGACATTTAACCAATTGATTTTCTCATTGTCTTCATTTACTTTACGCCACACGAATTTGTTTTTTGAAATATCGGCAAAATCTAATATTTCATTTTGCTTCATTTCATGGACTGTGAAACGATTTCCTATAGAACGAATCAATTGATACCAGTCTCTTGGTTCTTGAATTTTCATTGAAGTCTTCTTTTTCTTTCTTTCAATTGAGGCATGATCAGAGTCACATTCCATATGACCATGTCCAGGAAACATAAATTTATGATCTAAAATACTTATATGACTTTGATCATCTTGCATAAAAATGTGATACATGGTACGAACATAAGAATTTTTATTCTGTCCCACACAGTTATCGCTGTAGAATATTATATGATTTATAGTTACTTCTATAGATTTCAAATGTTTCCAAAGGCAAGATGCAATTTCGTTACCACCTCTGTGGGCCTCCGCTTCATGCCACATGTAACAATGAGCATGGCTCGGGTTGGAATCATGCACAGTAAAATTATAAGTCCATAGCAAACGCTTATAGAAAGCATTAGTAGTTTGTAAATTCGGGGTTGGCAAGCACTGCTGCAAGTCGAATGAGAAAACTTTTAAATGTTGATTTTCTTTGCAAGAACGTTTGTCCCGTTCTTTAGATGAATATGCTGCATCTGCTAATTCATGATGCCGTTTTTGATCATCCAAAATGCTAGATTTAGTTGTTTCGTCCATCACATTTCGTAATTTTGTCACATATGTTTCGCAAACAGTACAGATATCAACTTTTGGAGATTTAAATTTGATCCCCATGGTATGAAATATTTTTGAATATTTTGACAACGAAACTGGTTGTTCTACTTTAACCATATATAATTCGTACATTTTGGCCAAAGTAAGATCGCTGTGAAAATACCTATAGAGCAACTTCATTAGAAAAAAAAATTATATAAAAAAAAATATATTATTACCTCTGTGAAGTATGTCGTCTACTATAATGACTCTCATATGCTGGAAATAAATTAATGTGGTCCTTAATTTCTTGAATTTTAGATTCTGGTATCAAGTTTGTTGGTTTCCTGCAGCCCCGTTGATCAGATTTTATAGTAGACCCAGGAGATTGTGTTTTCTTTCGAACAATAGTTTTAATGATTCCATCACTTTCTCCAAAAGTCGACTTAAAACAAGTTTTGCACACCGCTATTTTATCCACACCAATTTCTAAAAAATAGAAGCAGGAATAATTTCTTTTTTTTTTATGTTTTTAGAATTAAGCATTTGGGACTTTTTTTCTTGAACATTAATCAAACCTGTTGATGGAAAATTTTGTCGGTAACAAATTTGTCGGAAAAAAATATTGTATTAATTTATTAATATATGTATATGTATACCCGAAAGAAATGCAGCTCGAATATTATAGGATCCAAGATCCCAATATTGATCAAATATTTGTTTTTGTTGAATATAAGATATTTTTTCTGAGCACTTTCGACGACAGTTGTTCAATTCCTTAAATTTTTTTGCTTGTATTTGTCTTCCTTTTGCTGTTGTATATGCCTGACCAGTATTTCTCTTCCTCTGTAACTCCTTTGTAGATATTTTACTTGATTTTGCATATGTCCTTGCACTTGTCGAAGGAACATTTTCCTCAACCGAAGCCCCACTTAAAGAAGAAATAATTTCAGCAGAGAAATTCTCAGTAGATGATTCCGATGTGATGGCTGCACTTGTATTTTGGAAAATTTCTGGAATTGGTTCGTAATCATTTTCAGTAGGTAAATTTACATCTTGTTCATTCAAAAAGTTTTCAAGTTGTTCGGCCATTTCAATAATTTCTTCATCCGTTTCGCTTTCAGGAGTACTATAGTTAGGATCCTTCACTGAATCATCATCATCAGAATCGAGTATTAATTCTCTATCAGAAAAAATAACTTGGAGCATTGATGATATTGATTCAACTTCTTTTCTGTTTTCATCAAATAGGAAAGTGCTTGTTTCTTTTTTCAAATTATCTTCAAGAAATTTAATTTGACGAAATGTTTGTCCAAAATCTTAAAATTAAATTATAAATTTGTTTCATATTTTAAACATGAAAAGATTTAATAGCTAACAAATAATTCAAACTTATATACTTACCTAAACATTGTTCTTTTCCTTCATTTTCTTTATCATCGTCTTGTTTTTTACGGTAGTTTTTTACAATACTTCCAGTTCCAGCTACTTCATTTTTTCCGCTATGTTGTTGTGTAGAATGTAATGCAGGTGGTTTATTTTTCAAAGCCAAAGCCAAAATTCTGGAAGAGCGGTTCATTATCCTAGAATTCAATAACACTTTCACTTTATATGCCAATTTTTAATTTTAATTTCCACTTACACTTTGCATCTGCTCTACTGGCTTATTTTTTTCGTATGAAAAATACTAAATTTTAAACTTAACTCGTTGTTTTCTATCAAATTGTTTGCGAAAAAACTACTTATCACGAGTTAAAATAAATTTTTTATAAACTCAAAATAGCCAAAACTGCATATCTGAGTTGAGTCACACCCGACACGTTTTTAGGTTTGAAAAAAACTGCTCAAGTCGATATATTCTAATTACTACACAACTTTGAATTCGAAAAAACTGCATAACTCAAGCAAAAACTACTTAACTCATTTTGAAAAAATCAAAAAAAAAATCCTAAACTGAGTTAAGCATTTTTTTCAAAATGAATATAATATTTATGTAACAAGAAATAGTTTAAAGAAAGGAAATAATTGAGATACGCAGTTCTTTCTAAATCAAACTCTATAACAAATCAGTTAGGTCGTTTTTTCTTTCGCTATAACTGTGATTGTATTATAGCAAAACACAAACCGAATATTTTCCTAGATTCGCCGGAAAACGGAGAATTCAAATATAAAGGAATTTTAAAAACTACTTAACTCGAGTTAAGAACTTTTGGGTTATTTCCACTGAAATGTTCAATATCCGAAATTTTTTCAGAAAGGTCAGAAATAAAAAATTAAATAAAAGTGGACCAAGGTGACTGAACACCTGATAGGATATTTATTTTTTTGGAGATAAATCCTTGATATTTGACATACTGCGATCTATCACTAAGTTATGATGATAGCCAATTAAGTAAAGCTCCAGTTATGCCTTTATTTTCCAGTTTTTTCAATAAAGTGGAATGGTCGACTCTGTCAAATGCTTTACTAAAGCCTGTGTAAATAGCATCGACTTGTAGTCCTTTTTCATTTTTTGAATTATGTCTGATACCATAACCATAAGATAGTTGTTGTTGAACGCCGTTTTCTGAATCCGTGTTGCTGTTCATTGAGCGTCGGTTCAATCAGGATAGTTAATTTGTCACAAACTAATTAGGAATTGATGATAAAATTGCAACACATCTGTAATAATCAATATTTCGCTTATAACCATTTTTGTGAATCGGAATTAAAAAGGATGACTTCCAAAAAGATGGGAACATGCCAGTTGATAATGATTTGTTAAAAATATGATATAAAGGCAATGATAATTGGTGGGCACAATTTAATAGAAATACGGTTGGAAGCAAGTCTGGACCAGGACCCTTTTTTAAATCAACATTTAGCAAAGAATTCAATATATCATCACTAGATAAAAATAAACCATCAATGTTTATATTGTTATTGTGATTTAATTGATCGGACTCTGTTGTTGTGGGGTGATAATCGAGATGGAAGACTTCCTGAAAACGGTCAGCGAACATGTCACAAATAGTTTTTGGACATGATGAATGAGTATTATTTCTGTTCAAAGAGGCTGGGTACCCTGAAATTTTGCGTTTTAGATTGACGAAATCATTGAATTTTTTAGGATCCTGTATAATATTTTCACCAATTTTTAATACGTATTTACATACCATATGATTTGCGTGAAAGTTTCGAGAATTCTGAACATAATTTATTGCATTATTTTTTTAAATTTCACCGATATATTCACAACGTTTTATTTTTTTATATATTTTGTTCCTTTGATTTCTCATTATTCGTAGGTTTCGGTCTAACCATAGTTCAGATAATTTTTTATTCTTTGCTATTTTAGGAACGTGTCTATTAATAGATTCTAAAATAATATTATTGAATAATATAGCTGCATACTCAAGATCAAAACCTGATAAAATGCTTGTCCAGTCAATTAAAGAAAGATCTGTATTAATGCTATTAAAATCAGCTTTTTTGAAATCATACAATTGATTTATTGTAAGATAAGGTATAGGGATTTTCTATGGTGGGAATTTCGACCACTAAAGCTGAATGATGATTTGTATTTAAGAATAATTTCTCTTCATCATTGGCAAGATTAACGATTGTATTGTCATAATTGTTGGTAAATATAAGATCCAGCCATTTGCTATTACTGTTAGGGTTTGTAACTATTTGTTGTTGGTCGTTGCCATAGAACGTGCTTATAAGTTTAAAATCGATTTCATCAGAGAAATTTATCGGTAATAAGTTATTATCTGATTCGTCAATTATAAAATTTAATTTTGGACGATTGAAGTCGCCAAAAAAGTATAAAAAATCCTTTTCTCTTGCTAACCTATTAACCGATTGGCATATATTGAAAAGATCGTCATAATAGGACTCATTGGAATTAGGCGGTATGTATACAGCACCAATATATATAAATATTTCCAATGTACAACCGTACTATTTTATGTTCAAAATTAGATGATGAGCTAGTAGTGACTAAATCACTTATAAGGCTATTATGTATAGCTATAAGGACACCACCTCCTCTAGAGTTACCAGTAGAATTATAATCCCTATCACACCTGTAAATTGTCCAATTGATGTCAAGGATTTCTTAATTTTTAAAAGAATCGTTTAACCAGGTTTCTGTAATGATTATTACATTAAATTGGCAAGATTTTGCGTCAATAAATAGATTTTTTACTTTTCCGCGTATACCACTACAGTTGTGATAAAGGATCTTTATATTTGAAGTGTGATCGTTATGTTTAAAGAAATGGGATGTAAAATGATTTTTTTGGTTTATTTTCTGGGAGGGGACGAAAAAATTTGTCCTGATTCTCTCTGGTTCTTTGAAGGGTGGCTATATGTTTTGAATTTATGTGAGATTCATATGTAGTTAGTTCTGTATCAATTTGTTCAGCAGTGAAACCTAAAAAGTTATGGTATCTATGTATAATAAATTGATTACAAAGCATCAACATCTGTTGGAAGTCCTTGTTGTTGAATCGATACTATGATAATAATTCTAGTTTTACCATCTACACATATGTCCTGTGGTTGTTTGTGGAAATATGCTAGATACATACGAATGTCCTCCAATATTCTACGGTCTGTTAATATCCAAGTAAATATCTATTCTCGGAACTGTGTGCAGATGTGATAGTGTGTTTAACTTTTGGAGGTACTAATGGGTCAAGGAAAGTTGGTTTGTTATTAGTATTATTAGTTATATTATGAGGAATTGCAGACATATTAGTATAATTAGTATTGTGAATTGAAGTTATTTGGTGGTAACGGATTTGAAACATTAGTATCAAAGTTGGTGTTATTTTCATTAAGGTTAGTGCTGATCGATGATGTTGTGTTTCTGATTTATTGTTGTTCTTTACATGTGTGTAATCTTATCTGCACTCTGCCTGTGATCGTCTAGTCCTAGTTGTATCTGCTTTTTCTGTTTTATACAAAGGCAATGCCTGTGTAGTATATTAATGTTCTCTGCTAAAATGTTGTTTGCTACTTAGGCAATGCCTGTGAAGTAGACTTTGTTTGTTTTAAAATTAAACACTGGAATTCTTTCTATATTTTCTGAGGCAATGCCTGTACAGAAGTAGAGCTAGAATTGAACTCTCTGAAACACCAAAAATCCATCCAATTTATATTTAATTGTTTTTAATTGCTACTTCAACGCTTTATAAATTATTAATTGATTTATTAAAAGAAGTGTTGTGCAACAACAACAAACAGGTGAGTGTATTTATTATTGTTTTGGGCAATAATGCTTAATACGCATTATTGTAACCCGTACTTTATTATTTGCTGCTAAACTGATTTTTATTATGCATTTTAGTAAATGTCTCATTAAAGTTCATTTACTTTTTATGTTTATTTATTTACATATTTGTAAATTTATGCATTTTGTGCAATTTTTAGCAACAACAATTCAAAACAATAATAAAAATGTGTAACGCCACCTGAAGCTTTTATTATTACACAAAAATGATGTGGATGGGTAGGGATTAATAACAGGACCTTTTACAAAGTTTATTCCAGCTTTATATGTTAAATTTTGTAAAATATTTTGATTTTGAGCAAAATTGGTTTTAGGAATTGACGTTAAATTTGAATTATGTGATCTAATATTAAAGGATGAATTATTATTTAAAACATAATTGCGAGGATAATTATAATTATTTCTCTTATTTTTACCTTTATGCTCTATATTATTATTTATATTATTAATCTTGTTACTATTATTACTAATTTCATTGTTACTTATATTACTATTAATATTAATTTTTGGCTTACTACTACTTGGTTTCCATTTTGATAGCTGCAAATTATCCCAATGAAAAGTGTCAGCTGGATTATTTAAAAATAACCATTCATATTTTAATGGCATTAGAAATTTGAAGGATTTGAAATTTTTTGCTATATGAAATGACACCATTTTGCATCTGCTGTTGTCAATATGAAATTGGCTCGCAAACAAATTACAAATCGATGACGCACTATAATTAGGAGGTGCTCCTTTGATGTAATATGTACCATAATCGCCTTTATCATAATTAGTATTAAATTTTTTAGTTTTTGACGATTTATTAATTTTAGATGATGGCTGCTTCTTTTTAGGTTTCTCATTTGTTTGAGATGAAGTGAATCTGTTGGGTGCTTCATTTAGTTCACTGGCAAGACTAATTTTCCGTAATCTCTTCTTCCAGTCGGAATTCAGCCACTCTGTTCCAAACTTGAATACAGAAGTGGAGAAATAGCATCAGAATCATCCGGAATAGCATGAGCTCCGTCTGATATATCATAGGGACAAGATTTATTAGTGCAATATAACATTTCTTCAAATAAAGATTTTTCATGGTTTAGATTATTATTATTTTCACTTGTATTTTTGTTATTATTATTATTACTACTATTATTATCATTCTTATTATTACTATTATTATTATCATAAACCATATTATTGTTATCATTATTATCATTAGTGTTATTATTGATAGAATTCATATAAGAATTTAAATCACTATGATTATTAATTTTATCTATATTATTATTATCCGAATCAATATTATTATTTATACTTCTTTTGATCATATCAGTATCTAGAAGCGCGTCAATTTTCTTTTCTACAATATTAAAGTCATTTCTTAATTCAATTAATTCCGATATTATTGGATCACTAAAATAACTTCTGCTACTTGTGTTACTACCCGAACTTAAAATGACACCAACTATTTTATCCCTATGACTGTCCAGATTATGCTCAAACTTGTCAAGTTGTTTTTCAACATGCTTAGAAATATTTTCATTAGACGTATTACACTGTGTATATCCACTAATAGTGCTATTTCCAAATAAAATTTTTAGATCTCTTCTAAGCTCATGAAAATTGTTTTCCATATCACTTTTAAGCTCAGTTTTAAAATTATTTAATAGCTCATGAACAAGTGAGAATTGCTTTTTGTCAGAAGAAGAAAGTTTGTTAATCAAACTATCAAAACAATTTCCCATATGTTCAAAAACTTTTTGAGAATGAATTAAATTCGGTTGCATTTTTATTTAACAACCCTGCATTAATTTCGTTTAGATCTTTTATACCAATTGCCAAACTATCGTGCATCTTTGATAGCAAACTATGATAGTCTTGGCAATCATTAAAAATGTAATATTTTGCTAGAAATGATAAATTAACATCTCTGGGTATATTTAAACATAAGACCTGAAATTTTGTTTTGCAAAAGCTATTGCAGGTAATTGACTTCATTGTGTCATATGCAACACAATTTGATATACCACACTTAAAATTCATATTACAAAAAAAAAAAAAAAAAATTCTATTTCGCTTTAAGTTATTAAACTTAGAGTTATTAAACTTTATATGCCAATTCAGCAAATGTTTTATGGTATATATTTATATTGACACTTTTTTTTTTTGGTTTTTTATGTAAATTGTTATTTTCAGCGATATAATGAATTATTTAGGAAATTATTTAATTAATTATTTATTGAAAATTATTTATTTTACGAAGCGATTTTAAACACGTCCGGTTAGTATGAAGTACTAATGATATAATATAACAAAAATCATCACATTTACATGCTCTGCAGAGATTATATAAACCAGTAGTAATTGTTTATATATATCCACATGATGTCTGTACAATATTAAATGTATCATCAACTGCATATTTTCTTTCATAATTATATTAATTAGTTATTAATCTGAATGGGTCATAAATCCATATGGCTTTAGACTCATTCCATAGAATGTTTTATTACTCTTTCGAGTGAGTCTTAAAGCCATATTGGAAAAAGTTGTGAATATGGCTTTAAGTGAGACTTAAAGCCATATTGGTAAAAAGGGTGAATATGGCTTTAAGACTCACTAAAGTGACTCATGAAGCCATTATAGCGTTATGACATATGGTCTTATGACACGGCACCGATTAAACATATTACAGATAATTCATCAACTCATTTTAGCCAAAGTGAATTGACATTCATGAAAGAATTTTTGGAAAAATTAAATAAACTTCCATCTCACTATTGCCGAAAAGAAACTACAAAATTATACTTAGAACAAAATTTTCAGAACATTATGGAGGTTCATAGAGCTTATGTAGTTGAATGTGAAAAAGCTTGTTAACCAAATTTCTGTCATACAATTTTGCGCAAATTAATAAAAGATGGCAATATTTCTTTATATACACCAAAAAAGATTGGTGTGATACTTGCTTTAAATATAAAAGTAGTGAGTAATCTAATGATGATTATAAAAAGCACATAGCTGACAAGGACCGTGCTAGGTCAAAAAAGATAACGATAAAATCAAAGCTAAAAATAATTTATGTACTGCTTTGACATTGGATGTTCAAGCTGTAAAAATATGTCTATGTTTAAATACTAATGCATTATATTATAGAACAAAATTATGCTGCCACAACTAAAAAAGCCTTGTTACTGGTTTGATGAAACATTTTCAGATGGGCAGTTCATACTAATATTAGTCATACTATGATACACTTCCCTTTTTTAAAAGACCTATTGTTTTACCAAAGAATGGTATTATTTATATAAATAAAATTTAAATATTTTATATTATTTTTTGCCAAAGAAAGATATTTTTTGTTCCTAATTTATAATATCATTTTAAATTATTTTGTTACTTTATTACCAAAGAATGGATGGCATGCATGACATACTTATTTTTATTTTGCTTCTTATAACTTATAAGTGCAATTTTATAATAAAGTAAGTATATGATTAATATTTTTTTGTGTTCAAATAATAAATACCTCGTAAGTTCAATAGTGTTACCAAATCCTTAATTTCTCTGATTTTAATTCAAATTATTAGTTCGGTGATATAAAACTACCTTGTTGTAGTTTATAAGATCTTTGTTTATAATTATATTTATTTTAAAACAGTATTTTATGTCACCTGTAAAACTTACTAAAACCTCTTACGAGGTACTGTCGTTTAACCGTCGATATGCTAGTCAGCTATTGTATTAAATACTAATAATATTCAAAATGATAAAATAAGTAATATATGGTATGTAATGAATTATTAACTAAATTGAAAGAATATAAGAGTAAAATAGATCAATTTAATGTAATTGTTCATTTAACTTTAAAATAAGTGTATAATGGGGGTAACAAATAAATATTTAAATGTATTTTTTTTTTAGTGCTCGGAGCATTGCTATCACACAACAACAAATAGAAATAGTTTATGTAGTAAAAGAAAGTGTACAAATTGGTTAAAGGATGAACAAAAATTTGGAAATATATGTAGATTATAAAATTTATATAAAAGATCGTGAAAACTTAATCCATTCGAAGGGATCCGGAGTTGCTATTATTAAAAAAATCTTTAACACATTCTCTTCTACCTTCTCTGAATACAAAATGTTTTGAAACGGTAGGTATTAAAATTAAAAAAAAATAATAATGAACTATAGTTGTTATTGCTGCTTATTGTAGAGGAGGTAATTTCACTAAATCCACAGAAAATTATTTTAAACATGATTTAGGTATATTTTGTAACATATGTAATTTTAAAATAATAGGTGGTTTTAATTGTAGACATAGAAATTGAAACTGTATTAAGAATAATGCATGGGGACGATTATTAGATAATAAGTTGATAACAAGTCATTCCAGTTTATTGCACACAGCAACTCCAACTTACTTACTATCCAATAGATGTAAAGGTAATGGGTAATCTCTCAACAATTGATTTATTATTAACAAATTAGTCGTCTTTTATTGCGTTTCCTATATCTATAACTATAAATAAATTAAATTCTGATCATCTACCAATATTATTCAATATCAAAAATTGCCCCATCCTCATTCCTCCAACATATTCACCGTTATATTCACTAGCAATTTAAAAAAAAACTATCCGAAAAATTTAAATTAAATAAGCTACACATTTTCTTAGATAATCCAAATAGTGACATTATAAATAAACATATTAAACACCTTGTTTAATAGTCTAGATATAAGTTTCTTAAAAGTAATTTTTTTATAAAATTCACTCCCACGAATTAAATAAAATATTTAAATATGTTTTTTGCACAAAATAAATGATATTCTAATTACGAACAATATATAATATTACTTAAATTTCATGTGAAAGAGAACCCAATAGTGCAACAAACTCAACATTTTCTCACAAGATAGCTCAAGAAAACGGTTCACAATTTGTAAATGTCCATTCAAAAAGAGAAACATCAACAGAATCAGCAGCTGCTACCTCCCTGGCAACACAAATTACAAACAATAGCATACAATAGGTACAGCAATGATAAATGTATCGAATCAGGATGGGCAAACCATACAATGCAGGGCCATTCTTGATTCAGGCTCGCAACTGAACTTCATTTCTGTATAAGAATGTGCAACAGCATAAGATCCCATGACATTGCATCAATGTTTACACCTTACTGATTATACTAATTAACTGAAGCTATACTTCAAAAAATTATTAAAGTTTGTTACAAGCAAATAACGTTACCCAATTAAATTATTGAATTATATTATTGGAGTACGTGGCAGAGGAGTAGAAACCGAATTTATAAAGCACATTTAGGGTATTTAAATAGGTTTATTCAAGGAATAATAAATTAAATTTATAATAAAAGTTTTGCGAATAAAATAAGTTCTCTGAATAAAAAGAGTAAAAGTTTTTGGAATATTACGAAAACGCTTAAAAATAAAAATCAAAGTAACCCTACGTTAAAATATGACTTAGTTTTCTACTGTACAAATTATGAAAAAGCTGTAGCAACTAGCAAGAGGTAAACATTTTTCAGACAAAAATAAAATGACATTATCTTACCACCGAAATATTTGTTATAAATTCAGTTAGGGAAATGGAAACTTACAAAATTACTAGCTTCCAAATGGTCACTGTAAAAGAAATTAAATTATATATACGTCTAGGTAAAAATAGAAAATCTGCGGGATTGGAAAAAATTAAAAAATATCCTATTAGAAAATTAAAAAAAAAAACCTCTTATTTACTTATGTAAATTATTTAATGCATGTTTCATAAAAAATCAGTTTTACTTAGTTTCCGAATTTTTTGTAATTACGTGTTTTAAAACATTTAATTATCATCTGATTTAAATAAAATTGGTACACAGGTAGACCTCGTAATTATGCATGTGTTGGCAATGATAGTAGTTAGTACCTTCAGGGGGTCCATAGTAAAATTTCAGATTAAATATCATATGCTCTAGAGTCTAGACTAGAGCATATGGTATTTATTATCTGATTTGAATCAAATTTGACACACATGATTGCTTCCTTATGTACTTACTATCTGCAAAGTTTAAAGTCGGTCATTCAGTGGGTCCATGTTAAAATTTCCAATTATATTTCATAAGTTAAATACTCTATCTATACATCATACAGTAATTGGCACCTAATTACAATTATATTTCAAACACAGGATGACTTTGTTACCTACATATTATCCCGAATTTTTTTATCAGGTAGTTTTATTGTGTTCATGGGAAACTAATATACGAACAACTTAGTTTCCAAAGAATATTTCATATGTTATACACCATATAGTAATTATTATCCGTTTTCAATGAAATTTTGTACACAGATCCAACCTGTGTACATAATCGTGATTACACATGTGTGGACTAAGGTAGAAGTTAGTAGCCTGAGGGGGTCCATGCTAAAATTTCCGATTAATATTTCATATGTTTAAGATCTCTAATTTCCGAAACTCGCCTACAAGAAAAAGATAAACCTTATTTTAATAATTATAAATATTATATAAATAATATTAAACCAGGCACGGCAATTATTTACCGAGAACATTTTGAAATTATTCAGATTGATAGTAGTGACTATGATATTCCTATCACATTAGCATATTGTAATTGTGTTGATAAATTTAATAATAATAAAACTTTATTATTGGTATCTATTTATATACACTCAAATTGCGATGCAAATATATTTAAAAATTCATTGGATAAACTTAATATTTTAAATGGTGAAATGCATAATAAATGGTTTAAAAATAATATTATAGAAACTGAATTACTAGTAGTATCACCCAAGACACCGACTTATCCAGCAAACTCTTCAATTTTGGATTTATTTTTGGTATCTGAGAATATAATAACTTTTATACATTCAAATGTTACTTGTACTACACATAGCTCTTTCTCAGACCATTTTGCGATTAAATTAGACATAAATTTTGAAAATCTTAATATCGCTATAGTAGAACCGATATTATTTAGAATTTAGATGCTTTGCTAATACAGACTGGCGGGTTTTAAAAGCTGAATTAAACGAATCATTTTAGATAATTATTCCACCTATAAACATAAATTTAACTAAAAATGATATTGATGAATACATAAAAAAATTTGAAATGTCTGTATTAGAATGTCTAAATAGAAATAGCGAAATAATAACTAATAGAAACCTTAAATATAAAAACCTACCAATACAAATTAAACATCTTATAAAAGAAAAAAAACGTTGGTGTTCGGACCTAAAAAAAATATTCCATAGATATGGAAACAGAGTTTCACCTGAATATAAAAGTTTATCATCTAAAATATCTTGTTTACGTACATTAATAAATGAAAATATTAAAATATTTACTAACAAACAATTTTGTGACAGATTAAAGAAAATTAGACCATCAGCAACAGCATTTAAAGAAATAGATAAAATAACAGGACAAAAATATAACGCTGATAATAAAATTACACAAAATGGATACCAAATTCAAAACACAAAAGATAAATTAAAAATATTTGAAAACTATTATAAGAATCTATATACTGAAAAAAATCCAGTTCATGATGCAATTCTAAATGATGAAGTACATAATGTTGTTAATAATTTTAATATTTGTAGTCAGAATATAAAGATGACTACTTTTAATGATGATAATACTTCGGATATACCAAGAAGTGATTTAAGTAACAGCTTTGTTAAAATTGATTATATTAAACAAATAATCAAATCTTTGAATAATAAAAAATCTAGTGGTCCAGATGACATATCAAATTTTATTATAGGAAATTTCCCGATAATGTTTTAAGGTATTTAGTCATATTATTTAATAATTGCATAAATCTTTGCTATTTTCCTAATCGTTGGAAATTAGCTAAACTGATTCCTATTCTGAAAAACAAACAAAATTATGAAGTTTCAAACTACAGACCTATATCTATGGTATCAAATATTGGTAAAATTTTAGAAAGAATATTTGTAAAAAGAATAGACGATTTCTGTGAAGATGAATGTATAATTTCAGATTTTCAGTTTGGATTTAAAAGTTGTCGCTCAACAACCGATGCACTTCTCAAATTACATAACGATATTTCAAATAATCTTGAAAATAAATTTTGTACAGTAGCATGCTCTTTAGATGTGAAGAAGGCTTTTGATATGTTATGGACTAAAGCTCTTATCTTTAAGCTAATTAACCTACGGTTTCCTAATGAAATTATAAGAATGATTAATAATTTTCTAATGGATAGATAAATTTGTTTTATCCATTTTGATAATACAAATTCCTTGGGTATTCCAGTAAAATCCGGTGTTCCACAAGGTTCAATCTGTGGACCAAAACTCTATAATATTTTTATGCATGATTTTCCACATTCAGACGAAAATCTTCGTAGCGAAACCTGTTCAATAGCCATTCTTTACGCTGATGATACTATGGCTTATTCACATGCGAGAAATCCAGAACTAGCCACCAAAAGAGTGGAAAAGCATGTTAAAAATATTGTTCAATATTACAAAAAATGGGGGATGGAAATTAAGACAGCAAAATCGGAATTTATATGCTTTCGGAATCCTAGTGGTAAAGCTCCAAAAAATGTAGTTAGAAAAAGTCGCAACATTAAACTTTCTATCCAAAACGAAGAGATTTCGTGTAAAAAATAATATTAAATATCTTGGAGTTCATTTAAACAATCTATTTAAATTTAACGGACATGCTCGTAAAACTTTAGAAAAAGCCAAATTGTCAACTAGATATTTAAGAATGCTACTTTCGCACAATGATCTAATGCCTAAAACAAAATTACTTATATATAAACAGCTGATAAGACCAACGCTTGTTTACGCTTTTCCAATATGGTTTACAATATCACCAACAGTCGCTAATAAACTTCAGATATTTGACAGAAAAATTCTAAGACTGTGCACTAATTTAAATTTTCAAAATATTAATAAAAGATATTCTAATAAATATATTTACACTAACTCTAATATTGACCCAGTTATCAAATACTCTTTAAAACTTCAGTTAAAATACATTAATAGATTAGAACTGCATCAAAACCGTCAATTTGAAGTTATACACAATGTAAATATTATTAAAGATCTTACCAGTTCATACTACATGTCACCTTTAGTAATAGCACATCATAATTGTAGCGAAATATTTCTCAACATAGATAATGACGTGCTGCAACTTCCGAGTTTTTACATATACAGTACTACAACAAAAAATAATCACAGATCATGATGAATTAAATAACTTATCTATTAGACATTTATTAATTTAAAGTTAAAGCTACAGTATTTAATAACTATTTTCTTTCTGTTTTGTAATTCGTTTAATTTTACTTTTTATAAATTTATTCTAGTCAGCCAAGAGCTCAATAATTTTCTATTTAAAAATGCAAGCAAATTATAAATAAATTACACACAATAAATTAATACATAACATAAGTATACAAATAAAAAATTTAATTTTTCATCAGTTGATTTAAAAAATAAAGTTAAAAACTACATAGCAAAACATTATAGCTTAGTACAAATAAAAATTGTTAGATTTTAAGTATGTAAAATTGTTAATTATTGCAAATAAATTTAAACTTGAAAAACTTGATGTTTAAGATCATAGAGTAAATTTCAATGAAATTTTGTTCACAGGTTGGATTCGTGATTACGCATGTGTAGACTAAGGTAGAAGTTTGGTATCAGAACTATACTTATTATAGTTATTTTAATTATATTATTTATTATTTTCGTTATAATTAAATTTAAAAGAAATTAAAATATAAAATTATAAATTGACAAAAAAAAAAAAAAATTCTTAAGTCAATAAATAATAAAAATAATAAAAATGTGCAATTTTTAACAAAGCACTGTTTGTTACAAAGGTACTGTTAATTACAAAAAACTTTTTGACATAAATCACTGTTAAACATAACTACGAGTTATCTGATCCCCATAGCTAGCAACTTTTTTTTATTTATTTTATAATTACTAAATCAATTCTAAACAAATGAAATGGCGTGTTTACATATGGGAGTTATGGAGTCACCCTTCTATAATTTTTGTTACTAAAATTTATTCGCTTAATTTCTAACTTATTAATCATATAGAATAAATAAATAAATAAGTATATATAATAACTAAAAATAGGTATAAAAAAATAATAAATATATAGCTATTATTATATATTATTCTCAAATTTGGCTTAACAACAAGAATACTCAACCAATCAAACATTTCCATTTCAAAATTAATTACTACGTTAACGTTATTATTATGTAAATAACTTCTAGGTACATTATTTTTCTAAGTGCATTGTAATAATTACTGAAAACTGAAAGTGGAACATAAAATTTAAAAATTGAAACAGTATTAAACGACTTTCCTACCTTAAATAATGATATTCAAAATCGGGATAATAAAAATTATATTATTAATACTTTTACTCTTTGTTAACATTTATGCTGCTGAGAGCATAAATATAAATTCTTCGCAAACGAATAATATTTTACTTAAAATATCGTCTTCATATAATTTGAACTCAATTATTTATTACACGTCAAATATACGATATTACACTAAAATTTTGAGAAATCTAGAAATACCTCAATTAATAATTGATACGAATAATTTAAATACCGATTTTTATCAACACTTTAATAAAAATGTTTTTGGTGTTATAGTTATTAATTATAAAAATGATGCGATACTAGAACAAGTGGACATAACCTTACAGCAGATACATCGTTACAGCAAGTTATTTTTTGTAATTAATTACGAAATTTCCACACCAGATGAAATGTATTGGCTTTTCGAATGGTGCTGGAAAAATGGATTTTTAAATGTTCTAACAATATTTTGGACAAAAGAACAAATCGAATATCAGCTGTTCACTTATAATCCATTTCAAGTAATTATTTTGGAAAATATGACAATCAATGATAATTATTATCCAAACAAATTGAAAAATTTAAGAGGGTATCATTTTAACACAATACATTTCTCCCATCAGATACCAATTATTTACGATTTTGTGCATAAAAATGGAAAAAAAGAAATTAGTGGTTTTGTATATAAGTTATTTATTGAGTTTCTAAAGTCTAATTTTGGACAACTCAAATTAATAAAAATGAATGAATTTACAAAATTACCAGTAGATCAACGACTTGAATTCATAAAAAATAAAACATTTGATGTTATATTATCAAGATATTCACAAATTAATATTGGATTTGGAAGTGTTGCCATATCATATCCATTATTAATTGACGGGTTCATTTTATTGGTTCCAAATGCACAAGAAATTGAAAAACATAAATATTTATTAAAACCTTTTGAACCGGATCTATGGATTTTAATAATTATTTCAATTATAATCTTTTCTGTACTGGATTCAATTATGATGTACACAATTGAGAATTATTTTAATTTTGGCAACTCATTTTGCAGAATATTATCAACAATTGTTTACATATCAGCATATTCTTGGAATGAAAAAACTATGAAGAAATCAATAATAATTTCATTTATTTTAATAAATATTCTTGGTTTTATTCTATCAAATTTTTATTTGGCATTATTATCTGGATTTCTTGTAACCACTGTATTCGAAAAACAAATTAATACAATTGAAGATATAATTAAAGTTAAATTACCACTTAATGTTCATCCAAATTTTTTAGGATTTGTTAAAAACTGTGACTCTCTGCCACAAGGATTTAAAGATTTAGTTCATTCAACAGTAAATTTTGAAGATGAACTTAAAGTTATAATGAATATTAATAGAAAATATGGATCTCTAATTCTTAAGCAATTCGCAAAATCATTAATTGAACAACAATCTGCATTTAAGGTACCAACAATGCGAATTGCTGATGAAGTTATAACCCTAATGCAATGGGGATTTCCATTTCACATTGATAGTATTTATATTGATGAATATGAAAATTTTCAAGGTGAAGTCTTAGCATATGGTTTATACGATATTTGGTATCGTCGAGAAAACATAAAGTTATATCAAGGTGGATATCTGACAAAAATTAAAGATACAAATGTCGATGAACAAAATAAGAAGATATTATTAGCTATTTATCTAATATGTACTGGATATTTATTAAGTTTTTTGGTATTAATTTTTGAAATTATTAAAAAAAAATTGTACAAAAGAATGATGTTACTATAAAAATCTTGAAAAATTAAAAGTCGTGTAGTCAAATTAAACAGGATAATTTTCCTTTATTCGGTCTGTGATAAATTCGTACAGACATAAATGGACACGCAAAATACACACACGGAAAAATGCGCACACGGAAAAAAGTCACAGTTAGTAGACGCAGTTATATCAATGCGCAATGTTCGTGTGCTCATTTTTCCTATCACTATCTTTCTGGATGCCATGATATATTATGTTTTCCGGGTAGTTAAAATGTCATATTCATTGCTATGCATTCAATTGTATTTCACATTAAATAAGGTTGTGGGCCCTGAACTAAATTAGTTTTCACCATATTAAAAAATCTTTGATGATTGTTTTTTTTATTTATTTTTGTTGTTATTTCTATGTAATTTTCTATTGAGTTTAGAATAGAAAATATTTCAATAAAATGTGTGAAAATATTTCAATAAAGAAAAGTGCCGCGAAAACGTTTAAATTATCTTTCCGTTTATATCAGAAATCATTGCTTTGCATATTTAACAATTTTGTTATATTTAAAATAAAAAATGAGAATGAGATAATTTATTTTGAACATTTTGATAATTTTGTTTTTCTTAATTTAATTTTTAAAACTTCGTTGGAAACCGTTCAGTCGATAAAATATTTGATGTTAGTTTCTTACAACGATTGTATTAAAATATATAAATAAGAAAAAAAAAATGGTTTTGTGATGTAATTTTATTAATAAAATTTGAAATTTTAACAAATTAATTCAAGTTTTATTTATTTGGGTTTGATCAAAATTGTTACTGACATACATGTTTTGTTTAAGACAATAAAATGTCAAAATCGTATACGAAAATCATATGCAAAAAGGTAAGCAAAATTTTAAATTATTTTTCTGGTCGTATATATAGCATTTTCCGCTCAACTTAACAATTTTAAAATTAAAATTTACGAATTTACAATTGTTAAAATCGATTTTATAATTGTAAAAATCGATTTTACAATTCAAGTTAATGATTTTGCAAATTAACACGAAATTATTAATAATAATTACATAAATAATAAATAAAACAGATGGTAATTATAACTTTCTATTATTGCTTTTAACAATTACTATTTTAATAATTTTTCCTTTTACGCAGTTACGTTAGTGGGTAGTGCTAGTGATTAAACTTGTAAAATTTAAAAAAATGAATTCATCAAATTCAAGTATAGAAAGTGAATCTTTAAACACCAGCAGCAATGTCAATAAAAGTAACTAAATAAATATAGTGTATCTTACAAATAAAAAAGTGTATATCTTTTTTTTAATTTTTTAGGAAACTACAAACGTATAAGCATAAGAGTAATAAAAATGTTTGAAGATGTTAAAACCAGAGAGAACATATACCTAGAGATTTAGTTGGTATGGGAAATATTTTTGAGAGCGCGAAATTTGAAAATAGTCTGATGTCACGTGACTTCAGATTTCCATGTTAAATTAACAGATTTGCATGTTAGATTAAAAAGTACAGAAGTTCTCTCGACAGAGCATGTTGGTTTTGAATACAAATAAAAGCATATATTTCTAACTAAAAAAGGTTTTCTTATTTGATTTTGTCTATTGTCATTGCATTTATTTATTATACGCAAGGGACGTGTATTTTTTCATATTGAATTTTCAATACTTAATTTTTAATACAAATAAATGCGTATATTTTTAATTGAAAATGCCTAAAATTATAAGAAAATGTTGTATTAGTGGTTGTAACTCCACAGAAAAAAATATAGAAAGAAAGTTTTTTTCGTTAGGAAAAAAAAATTCTTTAAAATACAAGACATTTATTGATGCATGCTGGAGATCAAGTGCAAAAATTTTGGAAATTAGCAAGCCCCTTATAAGAAAAAATAAATTAAAAAAAAACATTTTTTAAAAATACTTTCCTTTATAAATAGTAATATGCGACTAAAAACTAATAAATAATACTAAAATTATATAATCTTACATTCTTGTATGTAGAGTTTCAGTAATGGTCAATTGTAGTAGGGTTAACTACAAATGTACTATAGATTAGAGATTCAGTAAATGTAAAGTATAGTAAAAGGGAAGTAGACCCTTTTTTTCGTAATTACCAAATATCGAATCTAAAGTTAATTTTCAGGTTGTGAAGGAATTGTTTTCATTAGATTCTTCTTCTAAAACCCGAGTATGCCCTCGTCTTAAACCAGAGCATATAAATCCAAACAATTTTCAAAAAATGAATGTATGACTTGCAGTTCAATTACTTAGTAAGAGCACAGCAGCTGGCATGGCGTTCAACCATGCAAAATTTGAGTCTTTTTAGTGAAAATGTTCAAGCCGATGCAAAAACAACTGCTGATTTTATTGAAAAATTAAATAATTTATTTGACTGCTTGAATAGGAAAAGCAAGTTTTCGTCAAACCAAATGGCATGTGCATTAACTAAAACAAATTCCGTGAATATTCGGAATATTAGAATTAGCAAATGACTTATTTCATCAATTTGATGAGTGGACTTATTTATGTACAAATAAATTAAATCAAGATCCCATTGAAAACTTATTTGGTCACATTAGGTATAAAAAGAGAAATCCTTTCGTTTTTGAATTTAACGAAATAATTTCAAGAATTGTGTCTGTTAAACTTTTTTATACTTCGAAGAGAGGAAACTGCGAATGTGATAGCGACGAACTGTTGAAAATTGACTGGAAAGCGGTCGTTTCAGTTGCAGTTGACCAATATGACAAAGACAATAGTATAAATCAAATAGTCACTAGAAAAGTTTTATTTTCTTAAAACTATTGCAATATTTTCTAGACTTTCTCCCACGAGTAATGTATTTGTAGTTTTGAATTGCTTTTGTTTTATAAAATTTAAGATCTTTTACTATTAAAGAATCAGGAACAATAGATATAATAATAATATATGCCGAGTGATTCAAACAAAAATTAAACTGTATTGAAAGAGTAACATAATTATTAGTTCTGCAAATTTAGTTTGAATAATTTTTTTATTTATTAATTTTCTTGATTCTTTTGCAAAAAGTCATCACCAAAAAAATCATCGACAAATTGAGAAGTGGAAGCACCCCATATAAAATGAAAAGCCGAAATTCTTGATGGAAAATCTTTTAAGAATACATCAGCAGATTTAGGATGACTTTCGCCAACCCAAGCTACAGCTATAAAAGGAGAAATGTATCGATGGTCAGCAAAATAACCATGTATTGGTCATATGTTCTTAATAATACTTGTATATAGAGAAAAGCGTCGATTAATCACAATTAATTCCATTTAAACTATTTAAAAATGTATCAGCATATTTATTTATTACCGAAATTAGCATTTTCTCCAGATTCAATTTCACGAGAAGTAAACACATCTGATTGTTTATTTTTTCTTCCGAATAATGCATTTCTTGTTTTTGGAAGACCTATACCGTATTTTCTTAATATTTTTAGTAAGTCGTTCACTTGTTTAAGTGATAAGTTGTGACTGAATCAAAGAAACTCGTAAACATGCTGTTTTGTCACATACATATAATTGTTTTCTTCATCTTCAAACGAAATATTGTCACTCTATCTCATCGATTCTATAATTAGTTTCATCATCTCCAAAATAATCAATCAAAACGCGATCATCTTCCTCACTGAATAAGGGACCTTCATCTGCCAACTCTACAACACTTTCAATACCATTTAAATTTAAGCCAGGTCCTTCAGAAATTTCACTGTATTCGTGGTTTAATTCTAAATTTAAACTCTTTTCAACAATAGCAAAAATAATTCTGTAGAGCAATGCCTTTTTGAAAAATGTTGCATTCTTACAATTTATTAATATTAATTTTTCATCAAATATATTTTTTTAAAAGTTAATATGTATATATATTTTGGAAAACTTTAGTTATAAAAAATTTAATACTTATATAAATATATATATCCTTTATGGACAAACGATTTTTTTTTATCATTAAGCACACGAGTACCACCCGGGTGACATACAAAATATGTGTTGTATTTTTCTGCAATTACATATTTTTTGAAAAAGCACTGTTAAATTATAAAGTACATGTACAAGATATTATGTATAATTTGCATGCTTTCAATTGTGATGTAGATTTGTAGATGCCATTACTTTGATTAATAGGTCATTTTGTTATTTGTGTTGACAGTAGAAAAAATTCAAAATTTTCGTGAATTTTAATTTTAAAATTTTTTTATAATATTTATGAAAGCGTATTTTTTTTATTATAATTTTGTAACATTATAATAATGAATTTCCTCCAATAATTAGATATTTAACTAAATTTGATGGGTTTTCAACAAATTTTGCAGTGTAAATCACCCAGCTGGTACTAGCGTGCTTTTAAATACATTATGTGTTTAACGGTATTCCTGAAAACTGGACATACCAATTCAAATTTTTGTACTAAAAGACGCTTGGAAAACACTATTTTGGGATAAACTAAAACTTCATCCCAAAATGAAGTGTTTTTCGTCGAATATTTGATAAAAACTTTATAAATCACCCAGGTGTACCCATAATATATATGTACATATATATAAGATCAATTTTTAATTTAAATATTATATTTAATACTGAAAGTTTTGTGGGGGTTACAATATATTTTATCGATGAACATTTAGACTCCAATAATTGCTGTTAGGTTGTACCAGCTATAATGAAAGCTACACAAACATTAATTTGGCCACAACACTAAGACAAATAACTGATGAGTGGGGGATAACTAATAAAATTTGTTTAACCATTTCTGATAATGCAGCTAATATAAAATCAGCCATTATTAATATTTTAAATTGGTAACATTTTGGTTGTCTCGGTCTCGCAAACAGTTCAAGTAAAGAATAGATTTTTTAAAATCAATCTTTTTCGTTTCTTAAATCAAGTAAATCATTAAGTTAATAATTTTTTCTTTTAACTTTTAACTTTTCTTAAATTAAGAAACAATAACATTAAATATTTTGTACGTATACAAAGTATCAACATATAGAGGTACTTTCTATAATGTTTCATTATTTAGTTGATAAAAGAATAATTTTACAAAATTAAGTACATCAAATATTTTCTAGAAATAAGAAAAAAATTCTTACTTATAATATAAATCAATATTATGGAAAAAAAAGCTGCCAAGTTGGAAGAGTGCTTCAAATATCTTGTGTTCAATCACCCTTTAAATTATACCACTGTAAAATAGCGCGGGTTGAAATTAGAGGGTTGATTTTTTCCGTAAAGATGTAAGACTATATTATTAAGAAACTAATTTCTCAGTTTTTAAATCTAACCCTCCGCAGAGGGGGAGTAAGCTATTTTATAAACACACTCCCTTATCCACCCAAAGGGGGCGGGTGGTAACAAAATGAATTTATTTAGATAGAATATAATCTGATAGACCTAAGTTAAAAGTTAAACCATCCCATCTTTCATAGTTTAGTTTTTATGGACTTTTAAATCTTAAAAAAATCAAATTTAAATAGAAAATGTATGAATTTTCAAAATGTTTACCTTGTCACCCCTGTAAAATAGCGGGGGTTGAGGTTAGAGGGTTGATTTTTTCGGTAAAGTTGTAAGACTATATTATTAAAAAACTAATTTCTCAGTTTATAAATCTACCCCTCCGCAGAGGGGGAGTAAGTTATTTTTTCAAATTTTTATTGTTATTTTAATTATTGGTTAATGTTTATTTGACTTATAATTTATTTTCAATAAACTATAAATGGTAAAAGTGCAGTTTATGGACCGTCATAAATTTATCGGCCCGACAAAATAACATATAAAGAATGACTGGGAAAAAATTGCAACAAAATATGTAGTTTAACGATAGCATATTCGGAATACGTTAAATTTTTGGTCAGTTGTCGGTTTGTCGCTATAATTGCAAAATTTACCGTGTTGGATGTATATTCTTGATTTTTGGTGCACATTTATACGACTAAAATAGCACTCAGTATGACAGAGTGCTATTTTAGTCGTATAAATGAGCACCAAAAGCAAGAAAAAAACGCAGGCAAAAATCTAAATAAAAACAATTTGTGGATGTTTTTACTTTCATCCGTTGTGATCAAATTTGTCAAATTCGGGGGTTCATCTCCACATAAAATGCAGTTTATCTAATAACCTATATTATCTCATCCCTAGAATATTTTTGTTAATCCTAATAAATATAGTATACATACACATACTGGAAAAGATGCTGCGGGGTTTCGGTTCACTCTGTATTAAAAATAAAAATTTAAGAAAACAGTGATTTTTTTTTCATGTATGTGAATTTCATAGTTGCTTATTTTTTTTTAAAAAAAATAGCTAACCCACATTTCTTATTAGAAAAAAAAGAAAATATTAAGAAAAATACTAACACATAATCAGTAACATTTCTTGATATTAGAAAAAAAGAATAAATAGAAAAATTCTCGGTAAAATAAATAACAAAACGTTTCTTAATTCAAGCAAAATTTGCATGAAAGAAGAAAATGTAAGTACGGGCGTTTCAAATTGATTCCGTTTCATTTTCATTGGTTTTAGTTATTCAAGGAAAAACACGCAGCTGGTCGGTTCGTTTAATAGTTTGTTTAAAAGAATAATTTAAAATCAGTATACAAAAAAGAAAAAATAATTCTAGTGCCTAAATTAAATAAATTAATTTAAAAATAATAATTCAAATGACTAAATTCGAAGAATTGACTTAATTTTTAAATTAAGTTTTGTGCAGAAAGTGAACGCGATTAAATAAAAGTTAAAAAATTCATAGAATACCACGCGAACGCGCATTTTATTGAATACATAAAGTGTAAAAAATAACTAGTGAAAAAAAACATTAGAAATTTAAAAAAAGTAAACATTATTTATAACGAAATTTTAATTTAAATTGATTTTTGATTTATTGTGATTTATGGTTCATTTAAAAAACTTTAAATCATTAAACTATTTTTGATTAAATATATTTTGATTTGTGTTTAATAAAATGTTCCAAATGAGGACTTTTTTAATAAATTCAGACTATAAACTAGATTATGGAGTAGATTTTGAGACGCTTCAGTACCTCATTCCACAAAATCTGGATAAACTATTTCCATACAACCCTAACGTTTTATCATTAGCAAGATACAAAATTTTAAAAAGGCAAAAGGAAAATGTAAACCAATATAGTGTTTTTAAATTAACATAAATAATTAATTTATTTTCCTATTTACATCTAGGGGTGTTTGTGGAACCAATCGTTGATAGCAGACTGGGTAAATAAAAATATTGAAAACGAAAGACCAGTTAGAAGCCCAAGTCCATTTATTTCTCAACAATCTTCACCATCATCTAGTGTACAAATTTCAGAGATAACCTTCAAAGGATTTGTAAAATACTTTTAAATAAACAACGTTGGCCAAATAAAAATATCTATTATTTATCATTAGAATCTTACGGAATATTTAGAATCACGTAAGGGTGAAATACTTCAAAAGGCATTTGAACAAAATAATAAACTTTTGACTCCAAGCTTGAGAGATACATTGATGGACGATATAGTTCGTAGCTATACTGAACATCATAGATTTATGAAAGACTCCGATTTCTACAAAATAATTGACGAAATTACAATTTTTTTATTAATAAAAGAGGGGTAATACATATAATCTGAAAATTATATTATTTTTTTAAAATATGTACAACTTTTTTGTAGGAATATTATTTTCATATAACGGAGAAAGGACGAGTTGGCCGGCTTTACCACATATATAAAAATACAGTCGCTAATTTGAGAAACGAGGCTTGTTTCCAACAGAAAACCAAAAAAAAAATTACGTCTGCTGCCATCTGTTTTAGTTATTGCGGAAGAAATTATTGAAGATGAAGAATATGAAGAAGCCCAGATATGGTTAAGCCATTATCTTGAACCTTGGTGCACCGTTGAAGAAAAGTGGAAGCTAACTTCAAAGCTAAGACTAAAAACTTTGAGAAAAAAAAGTTCAAAGCTTATCGACATAATATTAGAGTGGCCATCATATAAATTTGCGTACGGTATACGACTGGTATTATGCTTTTACTTTTTTAAATGAATTTGTTTTAATACTTGTTTTTTTAAATTTAGATTGATATTGACTTTGAAATTCATTATAAGAATGGTTGCGGCTTGGTGAATGGGTGGGAAGAATTTGTTAACAAAATTAACCCAATTTTTGATAGCGATTTGAAAGATAATTAAACAATTATTTCTTAAAATAAAGACAGGTTAGTAAAAAAAAAAAAAAAAAAATCCTTAAAAAAATATTTTTTCATAAGATAAAAACAAAAAAGATATTCAAATTGTTGAAGCACTTCATCATTTGATCGTGCCGACTGGAAAAACCAAAGGAAAAGACAAAACAATTTGGCAGTACAGCATTTCCGACAGCCAACGTGGACTTCTTCAGCGAGTTTCTTCATTATCTGATTTGGATAACACAATCGCTCAACGAAAAGAAAAGTATTTGATGTATCTTGATTTAAAATGTCAACCATATATTTTAATTCTTGAAACTGAAACCAATACGGATCTTCTTGGTATTTATACAGTATTTGATGACATCAAATATAAGTTTGAAAATTTTGTTCACGCATTGTCATGTGCATATAAAATATTCTTTGTATTTGATCTAAAATATCAGGATAAATGTAAGTTTGTTTGGCAATTCATTCAATCTTATTTTTTTTTAAATGAAATAGAATTGCACCAAGTGTTTCTGGCGTATTAAGTTCCTTAGGAATAAAAGAAATATGTTAAAAAACAAAAGATATATATAAATATTTTAAAAATTTAAAATAAATAAATATGTATATTTATTTTAAATTCTTCAAATATTTTATATTTCATTTGTTTTTTAACATATTTCTTTTTTCTTACATTTTTAGTAGGTTTGCTTTTACATAGTCAAATCTCTCTAAGTCAAAATCTCAAGGGACTAAATTATTTGTTTGACATATAGAGCATTTCGATTTATAGAGATTTAAAATAAAAAAAATATTTTAGAATTTTGTTATTTTAATAGCATAATAGTGCAATAACAAACAATAAAAATAAACGCTATTTTAAGAATTATTAAAAAAAAAAACGAATAACTAACAATAAAATTAAACATAAGTTAAAGAATTATTAATTACTATTTTAAATATTTAGTTAAATTATAATAAGAATCAAAAATATTTTGGGGGACATCTTCCATTGATAGTAATTTATTATAAATTACTTTTAAATTTTCTGTAACCTGGTTGTTACTAGGAACGTCAAAGTTATCATCAATTTCATTTTCATTTTGATCTTCCTCAAATTCTAAACTAAACTCAATATTTTCTTCATTACCGATTACATTTTCAATAATTTCACTATCATTTAATATATCAGCAAACATGGTATCTTCATCAACATTTACAAATTCTTCGAAATCAAAATTCAAATTCAAAGAATTTTGCACAGTGTTCCATTCCTGTGGATCACGAATATTTTCTATCAAAGTGGAATCTGAGTGTTCAGAATAATGAAAATCTAATGGATTATGTAATAATGGCAGATCATCTTCTGCATCCCAAAGTTCCTTGAATCCTGATTTCAAAAAACAATTTTTTATAGTTCGCGAACTTACTTCATTTTTCCATATAACTGACAGTTCATCAATTGCTTGAAGTAAATTAATTTTGATAATTTTTTTTTTTTGTTCAATATCTTTAAGGTATCTTTTCACTAATTTTAACCGATAATAGTGCTTTAAATTTTTTATAATTCCCATATCCAGTGGTTGAGTTTTTGACGTCATGTTTGGTGGGAAAAAGATTAATTTAATTGAATTGAATCCAATTTGTTTGAAATATTTTTAGGGTGCGCTGCACAATTATCAACAAAAAATACTACCTTTCTGTTCTGTTCAGTAAATGTCCTATCTAGTTCCACCAACCATTCTGAAAATATTTTAGAAGTCATACACCTTTGAAACATCTTGGATTTTTATACTTGCCAATAACTACAGGTGGTAGTTTGTCACTTCCAGTCATATTTGAGCAAAGCATCACAGTTATTCTCTCTTTACTGTGTTTCCCACCAAAACATTTTTGTTTTTTAAAATAAAATGTTCTGTTTGGGAGGCAATTAAAAAATAAGGCAGTTTCATCAGCATTAAAAATGTTTTCTGGATTGTATTCTAAAATTAAATTTGAAATTTTAGCTTTCCATTCATTGACATCTAAATCATTAACATCTGCGCTTTCACCACAATTTTTTTTGTAAACAATACTATGCCTCTTCTTAAAGCATGTTAACCACCCATCACTAGCTTTGAAGTTACCCACATTTAATTTTTGAGCGAAAATTAGTGCCTTTTCTTTTATAATCTAGCCAGATAAAGGTATATTACAAGCTATTGCCTGTTCAATAAATGTAAGAACTGCTTTGCTTAGATTTTCACTTTTGCACTTTTTTATTCTCCTCCTATTTAAATTATGAACACCAGTTGTGTTAGTTAATATTGTGTTCTTGTTTTTATAAATGTATGTAATTGTGCTTGGTGGAATTTCATATTCACGGGACACATCAATCTTTCGTTTTCCGTTATCAATTTGTGATATAATTTTCAATTTTTCTTTCATTTTCAACGTTTTCAATTTTCTTGTCGACATGTTGACTTAAAAAGATTTTTTTTTTATTAAATTTTATTTTGAGTTGTAGAGATTTTGATATAAAGAGTGTTTTTACTTATAGAATTTGTTAATATATAGGATTTCAAAGGGCGATTTGATTGTTTTGAATTTGACTTAGGCAGAGTTAACATTTATTTGCTTAAAAATGTAAAAATTATATTTTTAAAAATTAAAAGAACATAAATATGTAAAAAAGGAAGTAAAATTGAAAAAAAAAGAAATATAAAAAATATTTTAATTTAAAATAAAAAATATGTAGAAAATATTAAAAATTTAAAATTCAAAAGAAAAGTATGTAATATAAAATATATTATTCTCGAATGCAAAACAAAATTTGTAAAATTAATAAAATTGAAAAAAAAATATATTTTTAAAAATATGTTAAAACAATATTAACAAAATTAAATACATTTCTAATGTTGTAAACTCAAAACTCAACTTGTTATTTTGTTAAAACTCCTAAGACAATAATTTCTTCCAATACAGGTAATTTTATATATACTATATTTCTATATAAAATATGATATATTCAAGAAAACATTTTCACTTATTTATCAACGAAAGATTTGTTTTTAGAAAAGATTTCTTAAGTTTTAAAAAATAATCGACTAAAGCGGTGCATCCATTATCAAACAGGTTTGACAACCCGGTTGGATAGTTTTGTTTGAGAACGCACCATCCATTTGTCAATCAATTGTCAAATGGATGATTAATTTTAAAAGAGGAAACATATCATTTTAGTTTTACAATAAACAATACATAATACAATTACATAATGGATACCGAAGATGCTTGTGCAGCAATTATATTAGGAATTTTGGCAAATGAAAAAAAAGAAGAGAAAACATGAATATTGGGTGAAGGAGTGGCTAACAAAGCGGGCGAAGTTCACTCATGAGAATCTTTTAAATGAATTAAAAATATCATCACCTGCTGATTACAAGAACTTTTTACGTATGGATTCAGAATATTTTGAGGAGTTGTTAGAGCTTGTGTTCCCATACTTTACAAAGCAAAATACTTTCATGCGGGAGTCAATTCCTACAAGTCAGAGACTTTCAGCTACTCTGAGAATGCTAGCTACAGGCCAAACATTCGAGGAATTAAAATTTGTAACTGCAATAGCACCACAAACATTGGGGAAAATTGTCATAGAAACATGCGAGGCACTTATAAAAGTTTTGAAAGACAATATTCAGGTAAAATAATATTACAGGTACCTCCTGTTTACACTAAATTATATTCATATTTTTTTCAGACATTTTTTTTAACATAAAATATTAATTAACAAATTCACGTTGGCTATTCATATATTAATATTTATTAAAAAAAGTCATACATCAATCAAAATTACAATGGGCACTTAAGTTATTAAATTATTGGAATTTCTCGTTTATCCATCATATTTAATGATAAGATAGTTTTAACTATAATAGGAATATCAGTTTAGGCAAATGGCAGGAATGGATATAAAAATGTTTCCCAATAATAATCTTATTGTAAAACATTTTTATATCCATTCCTGGCATTTGCTTAAACTTATATTCCTATTATAGTTAAAACTACAATAATTAACTATAAATAAAAGACATATTTACTTTTTTAAGTGTATTATATAGTTTTATTTAAATATGATTATTTTTATTTTTTTATTGAAAACTTTTTTATCAATATTTTTCTCCTCTATGTATAATAACATAATCTATGTATAAAAAAAAGAAACAATTTCAATAATATTTTTATGTTAAGACATTTTTACATATAGATTGTATATATATCAAAACAATACTTTTTTTAATAATAGAAAAAAACATTTAAATATATATATATATAGGTACATACTACATATATAACAAAAACATAATATTAATCTAACAAACTTCAACGACTAAAATATAAAAATTTAATTCAACAAATTTCACAAGAAATACTATGTGTGTACTACTAACGAAAATATAGTATATAATGAATAAGGTTTAACTAACAACAAATAAGAAATATAATATAAAATTACCGATTAACTAATTTTTTCCAGCAAACAAATTTAATTTTTACATATTTTGGAAGAAAAATAGTATATTTGGTAAGAAAAGCATATAATTATGCTCTATATTAATATAAATTTCAAAAGTACACTTCATATCGTTGGTTTATAAGCCGAAAGTACACTGTTTAATGTTAATTAACCATTTAAATTGCCAACTTTAAGAGAAAAACAACATAATTTTTTTTTATTGATATTGGGATGAATCAGCAAAGAATTCCGTAAAATTGTTATGTGATGAAACGGATGAAGCATTTGGTGAAATGTTTTCCTCGACTTCATAATAATAATTACTATTATTTGCTGATTCCTGTGAGTCATTGTTGCCAGATGTCACAAAATGTATTGGATATGGAGTTTTCCTATTTACATATTTGACAGGAGTGGAAGTTCTTGATTGGGGTCCACGGAACGTTTTACTTTCAGTTGGTGTAGTTTCCTTATTTATTTTTACGGATTCTCTATTTAATGTTTCAAGGCATCCTTCAAATAAAATGTCATCAATTGCCTTTTTAGCAAAATTTTTTTGATGTTCTGTTAGTTTTCTATATTGAAGTGCCCATGTTTTACTTAATGTTGTAGCTTCATCATCTTCTTTTTTATTTTTTAAATGGTCACACGCTAGTTTCAGGAGATCGTTCCGAACCACATCAGGTTTTTTTATTTTTTTTTTGTTTTTTGAATTCCAATAATCCAACGAATCTTCAGTTTCCTATAAAATAAATTACATAAATTTTAACTTTTTATTATTTATATATGTTACAGTTAAAGTGTACACAACAGTCAATGTGTACACTGAATTATATTCAAACCTTTCCCATATAAAATTTCATAAAATTTCCACCTTTTCCAATATAATTTATTAAATATTCAAACCATTTACTAGTTAATGCATGAATTGACTGCTGTGTACACTTTAACTGTAACATATATACAAACTGAAAACATGATTATAATTGTAGGTACCTCAAACTGAACAAAAGTGGAAGAATGTCGCAAAAGGTTATGGAAATATATGGAATTTTGAAAAATGTGTTGGTGCAATTGATGGAAAGCACGTAGAAATTTTTAAGCCTAACAATTCTGGATCTTATTTTTTTAATTACAAGAAAACCCATAGTATTGTGCTTGTTAGGGAATAAGCCAAGAAGAACCTTGTCTTATCACTTAGTCTATATTTTTTCGAAGGACCAGAGGATTTGAAAATAAAAAAAAAATATTTCAAATATCAAACTATATAATATTTTATTTAAAGTATATAAATTGACTGATTTTAACCTTTTACTAAATGTTTTAACGTATATATGTAAAATGTAACGACTGTACTTTTAGAAATATATTAACAAATGTAATAATGATATGAATGTAGCAAATGTATTTGTGACTGTACTTTTGAATAAAAAAATATTAATGTACCTTTTAAATTTTTTGTGTAATTTTAATGTAAAATATTTTAATTTGATGAGTTTAGTAATTGCACTGTAATAATTATATTTTATACCGACCGTCCGAATAACTAACTTTTATTTTGGTTTTATTTAACGATTTAATGTTTTTTAATTTTTAACTTTAATATAGAATTATAGAGTTATAAGAATTACAATTGACTTTTGTTTGATGCTCACGATACGATTTGAAACTAACTTTTACTCACGTCTTCTTCTTTCTAGACTTTTTTCAAGAGTGTCGATACGATTAGAAAAATGCAATTAGTAGCCTCATCAAAATATAATAACAATGATAATTGATAAATGAGTAAATTTCACGCACACACATTAATCAATTAATATTTTAATTAAGTTATATGTACTTAATTTTGGCGGGAATTACTAATACCAAATGATCATAATTTTAGTTACAATTGAATTTATTCAAATTTAATAAATTCTTGTATAAATATAATTGATTGATTTGTGTGCGTTGACAATATTTGAATTTAGAAATTTGATGTTGCCTCATTTCACAACAGTGCTTATGGCGATTGTTAATGCAAATTATGAGTTTATTATGGTTGACGTTGGAACAAATGGCAGGGTTTCGGATGGTGGAGTTTTTGGAAATACAAAGTTTTTTCAAGCGTTAAAAGCTAAAACAGTTAATTTTGCTGATCCACATTTGGCCACTTAATATTTTCTTAAATTAAGAAATTAAATTTATTTTTATTACTACAGTATTAGAAATATTTATTATATTTTAGAAATCTTTTCTAAATTAAATATTTCACTCTAGAAACATTTTCTGCGCTCAAGAAAACTTTCAGTTAATTTATTACAAATTTATTTGTTAAATTTGAACTCATAAAAAATTTAAAGCAAGCATTTTATTGCTTGGACGAGAACCGTACTTTATTTTCTGGATTTTATACTTTTTTTCTTATGATTTAGAAATCTTTTCTTTCCGTGTTAATTTAATTGTGAAAGAAGGATTAAAATATCTAACGCCATTGCTAGAAAAAATTAAAAAAGTAGTATAGTAACATATTTTAAGAGGAGCTCTTCTGCCAATAATAAATTTTTGAGTTACCTATAAAAAAATAGTTGATCCTGGACGTTTTCACACAGTTTTTTGAGCTTAAAACTGCAGTTTATCTTTTAGATAATATGTTTCATTTTTAACCACTAAGGAATTGTTAATTATTGGTCAAACAGCAAAGGTGTTAACTACCAATGCAACTACCAATGAACATAATTTAAAAATTTCAGGCAATGCATCTTTTAATTCATTTTTTTTAATATACTCAAATAATTCATACACTTCTTTATCTTGAAATTCCTCTGATTTATAGATTACTATCAACTCAATCGTCAATCGCGTAAAATCAAATATATTTTTATATGTTTTCTTTAAACATTCTATAGGGATATCTGGCATTTGTTTAGTGTATTCTTTATATTTTTTATTATTTAATAGTTCGATGAAATTTAGACATTCTAATTTTTCAAAACGGCAAGAAATTTGTAAAGAAATTGTATCAATTATCTCATAAAATATTTGTCTAAAATATGATTTCAATTGTTCTTCTGTTTTCATATTTCTATTTATTTTTGGAAAACCAGCTACAATTACTGAGATCTCAAATATTTCATCAAATTTATCTCTATATTCACTAATCTGTATTTTTACTTCATTTATTTTTGATATACAATAATTTATTTCATAGCACCTTTTTTGTAGTATATTATATAAAATATCAGTTAAAGCAAATACAGAATTAAAAATATTTAATAAGAATACGGTTTTAAAGTCAGACAAAAAATATACAAATATATTTGCAGCACCAACAGCATCTTTATCCTAATTTTGTGGATTTTCAACAATCCTTTCAAAAAACTCAAGCAGTTCTACACGAAACTGATAAGTTGCATTTACAATTCGAGAATTATATATCCACCGAGTAGGTGCAACATGTGGAACTTTCAGTTTTATAATTGTTTGAAGTGCATGTACTCTCCTTGTTGAATGCGAAAAAAATGATTCAATACCACTTATAGTAGAATTTTTTTTTTTACATTCTTTAATATAGTTGACGGATTGGGACGAAACTAAATTTAAAACATGTGCAAAACAACGAATAAAACAGCCATTGGATACACCTCTTTGACTTTTGCTTGCGTGCCGTTCAGCTCACCGGACATAACTGCAGCTCCATCATAAGTTTGTGCGATAAATTTTTCACCACATTCAAGTTTTTCAATTGTCTGCATAACGTGTGTCGATAAAGCAAAGCAGATCTGTCCCCACTTACATCAGAAAAACCAAGAAATCTTTCAACTATCTTTCCAGATTTTGTAACATATCGCACCATATTTGAAATATCTGAAGTTTCATCAAGGAGGATTGCCATAAAAATACAATTCTTAATTTCTTCTAAAATATGTTGATTTCTTATTACATTTGCTTCAGTTTCGGAGTTCAAATTGAACCTTCATAGAGATCAGACGTATTTTGTTCTAATTAAATATTGTTAAATTAACTAAATAAATGTATTTTGAAGTGACTGTACCAATCGGTATTTATGATTAAATACCTTCACTTAAATAATAATTAATCTGTTAACTAAACAATTAAATGAAATAGAAAAAAAAAAAAAAAAAAAAAACCAACTGGTCTAAATACCTAAAAAAACAATTAAAATAAATCACAAACAATTATAGTGATCATTATAAAGAATTGAAATCGAAATAAATAAATAACAATTAGTGAAAAGTGTTTAAATAATAATATTAAATTCATTTAATATGAAATATAATGGAAAATAATGAACAATTGCTTGAAGATAGAAGCTATGTTCAACCATTAAAAATAATTAAGATTAATAATCCACAAATGGATTATGATGATAATGTGCAAGATGTTAATTCTGCATCTGCAGACAAAAATACCACAGAAGAATGGAAAGTTATACCGATAAGAAGACGAAGGAATTCTGTTGAAGGCAATACTAAAAGGAAAAGATCTGTTTCTCCTACTACAAACGACAATCAATTTAAAATTTTAAGTAATTATGATTCAAGAAATAATACTAATGTTACTAACCTAATTAATAAGAAAAATACTAACACTAAAGATTTAAATACTAATAAAAATGTATTACCAATAGGAAATAATTTGCAAAATGGTAAGATCAAATTTTGTCCGCCAATTATTACCAGAGATAGTAATTTAAAACCGCTTATTGAATTCTTAGAAAAGAGATCGGATATAAATAAATTTAAATTTTCTAACAATATTTACAACAAAAAAACTAAAATCTTTGTTTCTTGCTCTACTGTCCATAAAGAGTTATTGGAATATTTAAGAGCTAATAAAATTAATGCTCATACTTATACTCCATCAGATTTAAAATCTGAAAACTGGGTGTTAAAGGGAATACACGCTAACTTTAATGAGAAAGATGTTGAAATGGCTTTAAAGGAAAAACTTCCAAATTTAAAATTCAAAAAAATTTCTACCTTTTCTACTATCCACTCTAAAAAAAATAACAGAGAACTAGGGATGTTTCTAATCCAATTAGAACCCAGTCAAAACAGTAAACCACTCTCGGAGATAAATTTGTTATTATATCAAAAAGTTTATTGGAGCAAATTAATAACGAAAGCTCCTATTCAATGCATGAGATGTCAGGATTTTGGCCACGCAGCTATAAACTGTTCTCGGAATTATAGATGTGTAAAGTGTAGGCGCGATCATGAGCCATATAAATGTCCATCAAACAAAGAGACTGATAAGCCGACTTGTACCAACTGCGGCGGAGAACATCCAGCTAATTGGAGAGGATGTGAATATTACAAAGATTATATGACTACTAAAAAGAAAATAATTAATAAGGCGATTGAAGAAAGAAGAGAAAAAAATAGATTCGTTTATAAGGCAATAAATAATTATTCAGATAATAATACTTCAACCTATTCTGGAGTTTTAAAGGGTGACCAATCCAACAAAAATAATAATAATAATAATAATAATTCAGTCACCGATTTTTTCAATTTATCTGATAATCTTTTTGGCATAAATATTGGTACTCTAATTAAAGAAATTAAACAGTTTATGCCTTATATTAATAGTTTAAAAACAGTAACAGATAAACAAGTAGCTTATTTGCAGTTTATAGCACAAATTACTACGAATGTACAAGATGATTAATACAAAAAATTATCTTTCAGTTATTGCGTTAAATGTCTGCTCTATTAGGAGCGTAGACAGACGCGCAATGTTATTTAACACATTCAAAAATCATAATCCTGACTTTGCTTTTGTAGTTGAAACAAGATTGAAAAGTACAAACAAAGTTTTATTAGATAATTATAAATGTTTCAGAAACGACACAAACCAAGGTTCTGCAATTTTTTATAAAGAAAAATTTGATTTACATGAAATTAAAAATGAGTTTTCTGATATACCCATTACTATAGCGCACGGGAAAATTATTAATCAAAATAATGAAATTAAAACTATTTTAACAGGCTCAGTTTATATTAAACCACAATGCGAAGTAAGAATTATAAAGGATTTATTGGCAAAGTTAAATAATTTGTCAAAAAATTATGATTATACAATCTTAGGCGGAGATTTAAATGCGCGACATATTGCCTATGGTGACACGCGAAATAATAGTAACGGATTAATATTAAATTCATGGTTTTTAAATAATTGTGGTGAAACTAACCTAACGATACTATCCCCAGAATCACCTACATTTCCATCGACATCATCAATTCTTGATTTGTTCATTTTATCTGATAGTTTGCTAAATTTTTTAAATCCTAACTATACTATTACCACTCACACTTCATTTTCTGATCATTTTCTTATTAAATTATCGGTTTGCATAAATCAGTTTTCAATTAAATTAAATAATCCAAAAACATATAGGTCCTTTGAAAACACCAATTGGAATTATTTTAGGAATCAGTTAGACACAATGCTCGTGGACCAAAATATGCCATCTACCACAAAAAATTTAACGAATGAGGAAATTGATGAATACATTATAGATTTTGTAAATATAATTCAAGCATGCTTAAACAGTAATTCAGTAGTTGTGACAGTTAAAAATAAAAAATTTGACAAGCTTCCAAATAATATTAAAAATTTATTAAAAATAAAAACTATTTGGCTTTCAGATTTAAAAAAAATTTTCATAAAATATGGCAATAAAATAAGCCCACAATACAAGTCTCTAGGTTCTAGAATTGGATGTTTAAAAACAATAATAAAAGAAAAAATATCAAACTATTTTAACTCGGAATTCTGTAATAGACTTAAAAAAATTAAGCCCTCCCCTCAGGCATTTAAAGAAATAAACAAAATTACAGGTAGAAAGTATAATTATAATAACAAAGTATGTTTAAATGGTGTAGAATTGCAAGATACTGATGAGAAAATATCCGCTTTCAAAGAATTCTATAAAAATGTTTATATTGAAAAAAATCCACATTTCGATATTAATAATAATATAAAAGTTAACACTGAAGTTAATAACTTTCTACATAGCCAAAAAGATTCAAATGGAAACTTCATTAGGCTGACCAATTTCAATATTAATAATAATTCTCTTGATCCCAGTGGTGATGAATTTGTTAGGTTATCAACTATTAAAAATATTATTAAAACCTTGAATAGTAAAAAATCCTTTGGGCCTGATGGCATTTCAAATTTTTTGTTAAAAAAAATTCCTGAGAATGCTAAAAAGTTCTTAACTATAATTTTCAATAATTGCTTAAACAATAGCTACTTTCCAAAAGAATGGAAAATAGCAGCATTGACTCCATTATTAAAAAATAAAAAATCATTTGAAGTTAAGAATTTCCGACCAATTTCATTGTTGTCAAATATTGGTAAACTTCTGGAACGTATAATTGCCTTTAAAATTGATGATTTTTGCGAAATAGGTAGCGTAATAAGTGATCAGCAATTTGGATTTAAAAGAAATCACTCGACAACTGATGCACTATTAAAAATACGAAATGACATTTTTGAAAATTTGGAAAACAAAAATTGTACAGTATCTGCTATAATTGATATGAAAGCTGCATTTGACTCAGTATGGATAAAAGGTTTAGTTTATAAATTAATTAAAATGGGATTTCCTTCTAGTACTATATGCTTGATTTCAAGTTTTTTAAATGACAGATACCTTTACATTAATTATGAAGGAAAAACTTCAGAAAATATTCCTGTCTACTGTGGTGTACCACAGGGCTCAATAACAGGACCAAAATTATATAATCTGTTTCTTTTTGATTTTCCGCATAATTTTTCAAATATGCGTAGTCAAATACGTTCAAAGGCAAATTTATATGCTGATGATACAACAGTATACGCTCATGCAAAAAATCCAGACACTGCTTTAAAATATATAAAAGATCATTTAAATATAATTTCTAATTTTTACAATAAATGGGGAATTGAAATTAATGTTAGCAAATCGGAACTAATTTGTTTTCGGAACCCATCAGGTAGAGCTCCTAAGAACGTGGTAAAAAAAAGTAGGAATTTAGTTTTAGAATTAAATAACATACAGATTCCATTAAAAAATAATATTAAATATCTTGGTGTAAACCTTAACAATATGCTAAAATTTAATAACCACGCTAAATATAATTTAAAAAAAGGAATATATTCATATAGCTTACTCAGACATTTACTAAGTCATAAAGATTTATTGATTAAAACTAAATTATTGATTTATAAACAATTAATAAGGCCAGTATTAACTTATGCATATCCGATTTGGTTTACGGTTTCACCTACTTATGCGGAAAAGCTACAAATATTTGAAAGGAAAATTTTAAGGCTGTGTATAAACAAAAATTTTATAGATAATAATAAAAGATATTCCAATAACTATTTATACAAGGAGTCAAATATTGATCCATTAATGTTGTATATGACAAACCAGCAGATTAAATACTGCAAGAAAATTGAAAATCATCCGAACACTTTAATTCGTACTATTTATGAAAATCATATTCACAATAATATGAACGATAATTTAACAGATAAATTTTATTTAACACCATTAATAGTAATAAACCAAAACTGTGCAAATTATTTCCTAGAAGTAAATAATAAGCGAATGTTAGGCAGATTTTACCTGTATAATGAAAATACAAAAAAAAATTTAAGAGGTTAATTAATTGAAAAGACACAATGTGCAAAAATTAAATAAAAACAAACAAAAATTAATAATTAATGTAGATAGTTTAAGTATTCTTGTAGGTTTAAGTGTTTTCTAGTTTTAAGTGTTTTAATCTAGTTTTAAGTTCCTTGTTATAGCTATGCTAAGAACATATTGTAAGCACTCCGGACGCAAGAGTCACACTAGAACAAACAATTATAAAAAAAAAAAAAAAATAATACCACTATAAAAATTTTCAAATCATGTAAAAAAATAATAACATGCCAAATTCACAAGAATTCAACAGAAAAACTTGTACATATATCTCAATAAGCTTAGATCTAAGAAAAAATTATTGTAAAAAATATAAGTCGTTTAATAAATTCTATTCTATTCTAATTCTATTCTAAAATATGTTCTTTAACAATAGCTGCAACAGCATCAATTAAGTGATTTTGAATATGATTTGAAAGCCCAGAGAAAATAGATGAATTTTTCATAAAAGATTCTAATTTGTCGTCATATTGTGCCAAAAGTTTTAATGCTTCAATATAGTTACCACGATTAGTGCTAAAACTTCGCTCATCATGGCCACGAAATGATAATTCTTGTGTAGCTAAAAAACATACTACATCGACATACCTGTAAGATATATTTATTTATTTATTTATATATCTATTCACCAATATCATTTGAGGTTTAGGACTTTAATATATTGAATTTAAATTAAAAATTGATATACCTTTGAAAAACTTCGCGATTCTTTGTAACATTTCTATTATAATCTGAAATAGTTAATCGTTTTTGTTCATCTAATGCAAGGTCAATACGTACACTACCAAATAATTTCATCGAAATTGACGATGCAATGTGAGATTGGCTATTTTCATGCTTCTTAACAGCATTAAAGAAATTATTTAAATTATCATATCCACCAACAGTCCAAATACTTTTTTCGGTAGCAAACAATAAACATTCCCAACAAAACATTTTATTTAAAGTTTCACACCCACTTAACCACCTAAATTTTTCATAATATGAATTTTGATAATGTCGTGTTGATACTTTATTTTTAACTTTAATTTCAGTAGACATTTTTTTTGATAAATCTGGAGTTAAAACACTTTTTTATTTCCATTTTTTTTTCTAATGTAAATCGCGAAAAAGGCTTTAATAACAATCTGTCTATTAAACATCCATCATTTTTGCCACATTTTAAATCGCTAAATACTTCAAAATTACTTTCGTTTTCACTATTATTGCACATTTTTTACTATAATTTTAATAATAATACAATAATGTCAATTTCACACTTTTCCACTTACTTTTGAAATAAAATTATGTAGTAAAATAAAAGATTAACTTTAAAAAAATTTCCCACGGTAACATATCAAAACGGAACCAAAAAAAAAAATAGTCAAACAAAAATAGCTTTTTGCGATTTCCAAAAGCAGAAATATTTCTGTTTTCCATAACCAAATTTATGATATTTTTTTAAGCTCTCATATAATAAATTGCATAACAATAGGTAATGCAAAATAATCCCACACCAATATAAGCAACAGCAGAGATTTTTCTGCTTGACTAAAGCTTGGCTGTCAAACAAAATTTATAATATTGTTTGCAAAAAATTTCTTGCTGGTATATTCTTTTGTTACGCCTAAAAGTATACCAATTTATAAATAATATAATTTGAATACAAATTACTAGCAAAACTCAAATAAAAAATTTACAAATTTGGAAAATATTTTTTTTTTAATTTTAAAATTTAAAATATTTTTGAAATTGTATCTAATATTCGCTGGACAGCAGAGCTTAGCCTGCTTACTTAGACGGCTCGCCACTGCAGTTAGGTATTAAAACCACTAAGATAGCTAGCGATGAAAAATATTTGTCACCTTCACTCGTAATTATTTTAGTTAAAGGCTTAAAAATTTTATATGAGGAAAATACGCATGCACGCTGGAAATGAAGCTGAGTCTATAAATTTCTAACCTATACTATACAACAGAAAATTCGATTCTTTACCAGAAAATTCGATTCTTTGGAAAGTAGTAATACGCTGTTAGTAATAATATTCCCCCGATTTAAAAATATTTGTTTTTTAAATGATACTGCAGAGCTTATTAAAAAGCTGGCAATTAATTAAGTAGCTGCGAAACTAAGCGCCTTTGAAGCTCAAAACAATATTGCAGTTCATAATGTGGAAAAGATCAATTTGGGCCAAGGGCCATTAAGTAACAATATGACAACCTCCTTAATTCAAAGAATAAAAAAAGGCGCACAAATCTACCTTATCTCATACAATATCTTCATAAAGATAAAGGAGATCAAGCCCAAAATCATTTTGGCTCAGATATCATATTTGATCGACTAACTAAAACAGCTTTGGTAAATTTCATTGTGCATCTTATCCAGCGGCTCTCATCCGGCACAGCTGGAACTACAGATGATGACGTAGAAACCATAATGTGCGAAGACGAGCCTTGGCGCTTGACATTGCAGGAGCAGCTGTACATGGCCACAAATAATGAGATGATAATTGAAAAACAAATCGAAATACTAACGATTTGACTAAAACAATCCGAAAAGAAATTTCTATATTTGGAGAAGACGGCACACGTGGTACCATCTTGAAGTTGGTATACGATTATATTCTAACTATTGCCCCAACGAGCGTAGAACCTAAACGGGCTTTCTTTTCTTCAGGAATATTATGTACCAAAATTCGATCATCTTTAAATGACGAAACTTTAAATAATTTAAAGCGGGCTTATTTCAATAACAAATAATTTTTTAAAGTACATAATTTGATTTTTTCTTCAAATGAATTAATTTTATATATTATTTTAAAAAATTTTTGAACAGTTTATTACGATATAGAACAGTGCGGGGGGAAGTAAATTTCGGTTAAAAAGAAACAATTTTTTATGACAGAATGTTGTATCCGCTTTGCCATGTATGAATTACCTAAGTTACTTTGGTACTTTATGCAAAATACTTTGTTAATTTGTACAGACCGCTTTACTAAAAGATCATACCTGACCATGTAAGAATTACCTATGCCACTTCGATAAATTACCATAATAAAAAGCATATTTTATACCAAAAACTAAGATGATTTATAACATAGTGTAATTGCCGAAGCCTTCTGTATCTTATACTAGGTTTTTGTATAATTCTCCTAAGTAAAATTATGTACGTGATATCATTGATATTGGGTGACAGTTTCCAAGCAAATAAAGAAGTTATCATATATACTGCATTTCATGCTAATTATAGATAATAATTACTTTATGCTCTCTTAGAACATATGCAATTTTATTCGAAAATGTAACCATGCATCCCCTGAAGCTGCAGAACTGTACTGTGTACAATCACAATGCCAACTTATGTACCAAATTTCATCCAAAGCTGAGATATTAATTTTTTTTTACATTTTTCCGCAGAGCAAAAACACTGAGGTTCCTACATAAATGGGGACATCTAACATGGTCCCACTGAAAGTATTGATCTCATCTTGTACGGGCGCACCCCGCCCCTTTTTTGCATTTTTGGACTCGTCTAGAAAAATATATTTTGCAAAATCTATCAAATCGATCACTTGACTTCATAGTTATTCCATAATTAGTAATTTAACCATTGCTCTGTTTTTAATTACGCAATTTAATTTTATTAGTTATTTTTAATCTGCCTATCCATAGCTGACTGAAAAAAATCAGTGTGGAAATCAGTCTCCGATATTAATTGAAGCTTGAATTATTATTTTTCTTTAGTAGTAGTGTATTTCGTGTACGCATACAATTTCCCCGGTTGATATAAATTTCCCAGGTTGAAATGTCACATTTGTTTACAAATTTTAAATTTACAACCATATGAAAAAACAATTTTTTAATTGAAAATATTTAAATAATTAGTAGCCACAATTAAAACTGTCATTTTTATTTTTATATTTTCACAACACAGCAAACAATTTTTTGGACAGAAATGTTTTTTTTTGCTGCTACACAGCAGCAAATCATTAGCGACATAGACATTTTTCGGTTTTTTTTTTTTTGGATTTTTTTTTGACAGAAATGGTTTGTTTACAATACAGCTTGTTACTCGCACTCATATATTTTATTGTAATATACGAAATTTTACCTCTCGCTCTAAATGTATAGTTTCTGAAAAATATCAAATTTACAAGACAATGTCATACCGGCATTAGAAATTTTTAATTTTAAAAAGATTTATATTATTATTATATTTTTAATATTAGTTTTGTGTATAAATTATATTAAAATGTTGCCTGAAGAAAGTGTTAATGCGTATAAAAGACATATTTGTGATATTTATTATTATTTAATTGATAAAAACTTTGATGAAAGTGAAAATTGGATGGAATTTCATGTCGTAGGCGAAACTACAAAATTGCAAGATGAAATCCGAACTCGCAGAAATTTTGGAGCTGACGCTGCAAATGGTATTGATTTCTGTAATGCCACTATAGAAATGCTCAATAGAATATTGTTTGGTTATTACAAACAATATGTAAATCGAATTCCCACAGATCTGGAGAGATTTGCTGAAGAACACAATATTATAATAAAGGTGTCAATGGTTATACAAAAAGCATTGGAACAAAAAGAGGTGCTGGAGAAAGCTATTGAAGTGTATGAATCACCCATAATTTCTGCAAGACGTCGTAGGTGGCAAGTTCATCCAATAAATCAGCTTAGAGTCACGAAAGGATTTTATGCAAATATTGTTGAGGAAATTAAAAAATTTAGTAAGTTATTTTTTTTATAATTTAATTATTGCATAGATACTATTTCCAGAGTTTTTCATCTTTATAACGCAAGTTTTCATTTGTATAAATCCAGTTTTCATTTTTATAAATCGAGTTTTCATTTTTATAAATTTTATTTTCATTTTCATAAATTTTCATTTTATTTTGATTTTAAAGCTTAGTACGCTAGTGAAATGAAGTTAAATTTTTATCGCGATCTCCAAAGTCTCCGGTGAAATAGTCGTGAAAAAGTTGTGAAAACTAGACATGTTAATTTGACATTTTAATATTTTGACAATTAAAACGTTTGTTTATGTTTCTAAAAATATTGTAATATTTTTGTGGTAAAAATTAATTGTTGGATACTATGTAAGTAGCAGAAAGAAAATAATATTGAATAAAATATTATATTAAATTATATTAATTAGCAGATAAAAACAAAAATGAATTCGAGTTCCAGCAGTGATGAAATTGAGGATTAAAGTTGTAGCTGCAACTGCTTCAATTCTTGCAACAATATGTGCGTACAGACGAAAGAATAAAAGAAATCGTTCCGTTTGGGTAAAACCATATTTAAAAGAACGGCAAAATAAAGGACGCTTTGTTATTGATGTAAAAATATTATACTTAAATACATTTAATTTCAGTTTGACGATATGAGGGCAGATATTATAAGATTTAAAGAGAATTTCCACATGAAACCAACTGATTTTGATGAGCTTTTGGAGATGTTGGAACCATCACTACAACCCAAAATAAATTTTCGACCAAATGAGTCAATTTCACCAAAAGAAAAATTGGCTATTGTACTAGAGTAATTTTATTTGTTTATTTAATATATATTTTTATTTAAAATTTTTAATTTTACTAAAATTCTAGATATTTTGCAAGCGGATCACTTCAACGTCTATACATCAATGTATAGAATTAGTAAACAGCATTTCGGAACTATTATAGATGAAGTTTGGAATGCTATATGTGAAAAACTAAACAACATTCAAAATCCAAGTGAAGCTGATTTTTTAAAAAATGCCAATGAATATAATTTAATTTGGAATTTTCCGAACTGCGTCGGAGCTATTGATGGCAAACACGTTGGAATAAAATGTCCAAAAAACGCTGGAAGTTTGTTTTATAATTACAAAGTAAATACTAATTTTGATTAAATTTAACAATTTTGCTATTAAAATTATTTCTATTTTGTTTTTTTTAGGATATTTGTTTTGATGGCTGCTGTCAATGCAAAATATAAGTTTATTTTTTTGGATATTGAAGCATATATGGAAGTGAAGGCGCTGCAGGAGTTTTCGCAGCAAGCAAATTTGGAAAGGGTATTTTAAATGAAACATTACCGTTTCCTTCATCTATGAAAGTGGGCAATACAAAACTGCCTTTTTTGTGTTGCTGATGATGCATTTCCTTTACACAACAGAATCATGAAGCCATATGTTCCAAGGAAGCCGAAAATATTGTCAGATGAAGAGCGAATTTTTAATTATAGATTAAGAAGAGCCAGAAGATGTATTGAAAATGCATTTGGAATTTTGTGTGCAAAATGGATTTTCTTGGGTAGTACAATATTTTGTGGTCCAGATAGAGCCCAAAAAATTGTAACTGCTTGTTGTTTGTTGCATAATCATTTTATTACTAATAACACATCAAGCTATTGTCCACCGAATTTTGCAGATTCGTTTGATGAAACCGGAAAATTAATACCAGGCGGATGGAGAAAAGGTGTTACCCAAAATTATATGTACCACAACAATATCACGGTACCCGGAAGTGGTCGTCAAACAGATTTATCGAAAAATATTCGGGAAAATTTAAAACATTATGTAAATTCAAATTCCGGAAGTTTGAAATGGCAACGAAAAGCAGTTTTTTTGGATTAAAGAATAAAACATTACTTTTGTATTTCAATTTTATTTTATTTCAATAAAAACAGTTTTAGTTTTTTTTAAAAATAAAAAATTCTTGTTGTATTTAAATTTTTTCTTAATTTTTTTATTTCATCGTATGTTTGTGAAATAAATTTCATGTTTAAATCTTCTACTACATCATTTGGTAGCTGCGTTGGCATCCTATCCAAATTCTGCAGCATTACTCCATGCTTTAGTTTTGGTGTTTTATTTTTTTGTGGTTTCTCTACATTTAACAATTTGTCCACATTTTCAATCATATTATTGACACTGGTGATGAGCGGATCCTGTTTTATTTTTATTATCACTCATCTGTTTAAAAATAGCAATATTATTTCTAATAATTATGTGACAAAAAAAATATATATATACTTACATACGAATAATTGGAGTTGGTATTTGAACTTAAAACATCGTGGTCATTACTCTCAACCGTAGCCGTAGAACTGCCAGATATTGTTCTGGAAAACAAAAAAATATCTTAGGATTTGCCTTAATTTGAATTTTTTTTTAATTTACCGTCGTTTTGTTTGCGATGATAACGTATTTATAAACGAGATACAATGGGAGAATTCCCAATCTTTGTTGTCATATTCAAAACTTTCATCGATTCTTAAGTCATCGCCATCACCAGCAGCAGAATCTGACTTTTTCATAACTTTTGCGCGATCCTGTAGCGCATGCTATCACGCAAACATTTCCATGCCAGTTTGCAATCATCAACTAAAAATATTATACAATTTTATTATTATTAATAAAAAATAGACATATAAACTTACCAGGTTTTTTCATTGAAATAGCAATAGCATTCCATTGTGCAGCCACAGCATGGTTATTTCTATGCTCTTTAATATTTAGATTCCATATAGCTTCGTTTTGTTTCACTAATAAAGCCATTTCTGTTTTTCACTGCTGGTGAACTCACATTTTTTGAATTTTCGTTTTTTTGATGTTGTTGGCACATTTTTTGGTTCGAAATTAATTGATCCTGTTGGTGTTGGCTGTTCATCAAGAAAACTTGAATAATTTATTTCTTCTTCTAAATAATCAGCTTCTTCTTCTAAATAATTAGTTGTCATTTTTTCTTTTGAATTAAAATAATTGTTCTACCAAATTTAAATTATTGAAAAAAACATAAACGTCACACTTTCATCGTGAAATAATGTTCAAAACATTATTTCACGATGAAAAATAATTGGAGTCTTTTGCGCGCTATCTGTTGGTTGTTAAAAAAAGTTTTTTCACCACTTCAGCGAAATCAGAAGTGAAATTTTTCATTTCTGATTTCACGATGTTAAATTTATATGAAAATTTCATTTCATTTGACTAGCGTATTAAGCTTAAATGAGAACTCGATTTATACAAATGAAAATAAAATTTATAAAAATGTAAACTCGATTTATTAAAATGAAAACTCGATTTTTACAAATGAAAAATTGCGTCATAAAGATGAAAAACTCTGTAACTGTTTGTTTTTTTAGATGAAAAATTTCATTTATATACCAGAATGTCGCAAAGGCAGTTTAAGTTTTTGCTGAATATGATAGAACCAAAAATTAAAAAATGTGATTTATTTAGAGCTGTCATTATTCCTGAAATAAGACTTCTCGTAACATTAAGAGTTTTGGCAAATGGAATTGATTATGAAAGCATCGCATTAGAATATTTAATTGGACACTCTACTGCTCAAGTTATTGTTCCTGAAACGTTCCAAGCAATTTGGGAAGTTCTGCAGCCAATATATATTCAATGGCCTGGAGATTTAAATAAGGTGGCTGAATACACAAACAATACACAAAGTTCCTCATTGCTGCGGTGCAGTGGATGGCAAACATATAAAAATACAAAAGCCAAACAACAGTGGTGGTCTTTATTATAATTATAAAGGCTTTCATAGTATTACGCTTATGGCCGCATGTGATGCCTCCGCCAATTTTATATATGTAGATATTGGCGGATATGGTTCCCAATCAGATCGCAACATTTGGTCATGTGCACCTCTAGGACGTGCCATAACAACAAATGAAGTTCATTGGCCCACAGAAAAAAATCTTCCAAACTCTAACACGCTATTAAATTTTTTTCTCATTGCAGATGAAGCTTTTCCTATTTCTAATCATCTATTACGTCCATATAGTGGTAGGAATTTAACAGATGAAAAAACTAATTTCAACAATCGGTTGGCTTCTACAAGAAATGTGATTGAGCGAACATTTGGTATTCTGGCGAAATTATAGCTAATACTGCGAATGGTGAAAAAATTGTGAAGGGAAGTGTGAGCAACAGCGGATAATAAGACGCCAGAAATATCATCAACAGTACCAACTAATACCAGCTTTATGCCAATGGAAAGATCCAGAGGAAGACCAAACCAAACTGGAACTACAATCAGAGACATATATTCTAATTATTTAAATTCTCATAGAAGTTTTTAAAATAAATTTATAAATATTTTGAAAATAGTAATATTTTATGTATTTAATTAGTTTTACTTTATATAAGTTTTAATGTAATTTTTACTGAGGTAATTTTTTTTTTTAATTAATTTGTTCTTTTATAATTATTTATTTAAGATAAATAATTAATACATAATTATTTAACTGTATATTATATGAAATAATAAAAAAAAAAATTAGTATGAAATATATTTATTGTTTTTTTAATTTTTTTTTTATAAATCTCTTTTGTAATATTTAAAAGAAAGCTGCTAGGTTCATTATGTAAGTATAATAACTGCTCATTGCTTAGACCTTCAGCCGCAGTTTTTACTAATTTCAGCATATTTTCTATTAGTTGGTTTTTTATTTCATCTGGCTGTTTTGTGGGGTTTTGTCTGGTTTTTGGAGCTGATATACTTTCAACTAAATCGGTGCTTCTGCTCGTGCTAGGACGTTATACTTGTTGAGTGGTATGTCGTGGAGTAATTGGCGAAAATGGCGGAGTTCTTATATAATTTGTAGATATTTCTACATTTGGAGAAGAAGATACAATTATATCACGGTGACTCGTCGGTGTTGGCGGTAAACAAATGGCGATCGATGCTGTCGTGGTTGATTCAGATATTCTTGAGGGTAAATCCAGCAAATCGGTCAAAGCTTCATTTAATGAACCAGATCTTGGACCTTCACCCAAAAAATTTGAAGCAGCTCTAAATATAAATGTTGATGAGCTTGTGTTTTCATTTCCCGCCACTGCATCTATCAAAAACTTGCAGGCATCGTACCAAACCCATTGTCTGGCACACCTTCAGCTCCACTCCTACTCGTCATTGTCCCCCTACATTTGGACACTTGTTACTTCAAATATTTAATTTTGGCTAAAATTTGATCACCTAAAAGAATTGTTACATATTACATTTTTTATGAATTTAAATTCAATTAATTTTAAATTTAATAATAAATAAATTAAATGAATACTAACGTTTCATAGGAGGACACAATGTTTTACCAAAGGCATCACATTCCTTAAGTTTTTTGTCCATATTTTTATAATTTTTATGCTGGATATTATATAAATGTGGCTTAGTTGTAATGAATTCTATAATTTTTTCTAAACGGCCATGGCCCTGCTAAAAAAAAATATATATATTATATTTTAAATCTATCACTATTAATAAATTTTTAATCCTACCTAATCAATTTCCATAAAATTCTCTATTTAAATATTTATATTTATAATTAAGCTTCCACTTTAAAACGTTTTATTAAACCTCAATTGACAAAGTGACGAATTAAAAATAATAAGCATATAATTTAACATTTACAAAATAATAAAAACTATAAAATTTCCCTTATTTAAAAAAGGTGCGGATGACTAATGCAGTCAGGTGCCGAGAACATCAGTCCGCGTAGTTTCTATGCTACATCATAGGAGGCGAAGGGAAATATTATCTGCTTTTATCAGTCTTCCCTTTTCAGTCTGCTTTGAATGTGTGAGTTTCAGTCATCTATGGATAGGCAGAATAAGGTCAGGGAGTAAGTATGAAAACCAAAAACAAAAATGTCCGCGGTACGCGTGCGTCAGATTTGCATGTGCGGAGGAATATTTCCTAGAACCGCTCGTCACATTTTTATGAAATTTGGTACACAGATTCACACAGACTTCATCCTGCTGCCCATACAAGATTAGATCGATACTGTCAGTGGTTCCACGTTCGATTTCCCAGTTTAGCTACATATCTTTATCTGGGTACCCTTTCAAATCTATGTACCAAATTTCATCCAAATCTGAGTGTACTGCTGTCTGCAAAATTTAAAGTCACCCATGTGTAGGCCAAGGTATGTATAGGTTAGTAGCTTTAAGTGGTCCATGCTAAAATATATGATTAATATTTCATATGTTCTAAATTATATCGTAAATATTATCCGGTTGAATTCGTTAACAAAGATAGAAGTTAGTATAGATTTAGTAGATGTATGCTAAAACTTCCGATTAAGAATTCATATGGTCTAGTCTACATCATATGGTAAATATTATTTAATTTCAATGAAATTTGGTACGGAGATTGTTTTCGTGACTACGCATGTGCTGAAAAACGTAGAAGTTAGTAGTTTAGCGGACTCATGCTAAAATTTCCGAAAAATAATTTATATGTTCTTGACTAGATCATATGGTGAATATTAATTATAAGATAGTAATAAAATTTTATTATGTTAGTATTGTAATGTATGTAGTTGGTTCCTAGAAAATTTAGATTCGCTAGTTTTAGTGGGTTCTACTGTTAAAGTACTGTTTCTTATAAACGTACTGTTAATTACAAATCACTTTTAAAAAACTAACTATGAGTTATTTGCTAGGTACCCCTAATTATCAGGTTTTTTTTACTATGCAAATTAATTGAATTTATTATTTTCGATTTATCATATTCGTGTAAAAATATAATTTGAATTGATTAGCAAATACAAAATGATCAACCAATTTAACTGATTTCATAATTGAACGTATATCAGAACTTCAACTGTCTTGGACACTGCTTTGCATTAATTTCTATAAAATTTATTAGGTTTCCATAAAATTTACATATTCTACTAATGGATGAATTAATTCATAAGTCTATATTTTATTTTAGAGAATCTGCTTTTATTTTAGAGAAATTATATTGTTTTTATTAATTTTTTTTGCAAAAGAAATATGTATTTTAAAAAATATGTACATATAATTTTGCGTGTCAGTTTTATAAATAATGTTGTTAGAATGACGCTTTCTAAAAATAGTGAAAATCTTTAGAAGAGAATAAAGCATGTAAAATATATTTCTAAGTCACTTCTTATTAAAAAATTCATATTAGCCACGTTTTTCTTATTTTCGAAATGATAAACCAAAATTCACATTACTTTGTATTGACTACTTAATGAATTAGAATTACGGAACCTAAAGTTAAAAAAATGATGCCTGTCTGAGTCTGGGTAGAGTAACGCTTTAAGCTCGCCAATTCTTCAAAATTTATAAATTAGTAATAAGAGATGGACTAGGTTTCCGGACTTACTCTAAATTTAAGGAATTCTTTATATATACTATGTTAAATATTTTGAAAAAAGTAGTGTTAAAAATGGTGAATAAATATTTTCACTATATAGCTAGATACATTTTGGTAGTTTGCATAACTTTTTTTGCGATTGTAGGCAATATAATATCACAGAAAATTTCCATATAAATTCAACTGTAAGAAATTATTTGTAGATAGTATTATTATTATAAAGAGTATTACAGTGTTCATTCGATATAATCACCTAAGCTGATTTGAAATTTGTAAAAAAGTTGCTTTTGTAAAATTGTTGCTTTTATCGAATTAAGAGTATAAAATAATTAATTTCAAATAATTAGCGGATTTTTTTACTAGTTGTATAATTTTATTATATTAAAATTTAATAGAAATGGTAAAATCGTAAAAGTGTTAATGAGAATTTAACTTATTTTTTTTCAAATACAGCCTTTTAGCGTATCCTTCTAAGAAGAAGAAGATCATGTACAGGAAAGTTGAAACTCTCTGACCACTCGATTGCAAGATTAAAGGAATCAATAACGGTATTAATGTTTAATGATCCTGCGACATTCGACATTATTAACTTGACTTAATTCTTCTTTGTCTTCGTTCTCATTACCAACATCCATAGCTGAATTCAAATCATAAACATGATTGTTTTCATTTACTCCACCATCCCCAGACCATGATATCAGTAAAACTTGCATTATTTTCATGTAATATTAAGTTGAAAAGGGTTGCTAATTCTAAAATTCTAAGGTAAATAATCATCTTATTTATTTTTACACCATCTTCAAGATATTTTAAAATTTCCTACTTCTGCTGTATTGTCAACGATTTTCTCTTAATTTTATCCATTCAAACCAAGGTTACCAAAAATTTCTCATAACGAACATACTAATATTAAAAATGATGACTATATCAGGAGTTGCTTATATCGAAAGTTTCTTCGATATAAGCAACACTGTATTATAATTTTTATGGTGTTTGGTATGTATATTATTATACTATGGCCATTGTGCCAGAAATTTTATATTAATATTATTTGTTGATGTTTAAAAAAAATTAGATTAAATCGTACAAAATCTGAAAAAACTATAAAAGTTGGATATGGTGTGTATGAAAAATTTATTTTATTTCTGTTATCTTGATTTCATTCATTTTCTTTATGAGACGCAAATTTTTTATATTTAATGTTATTGTAATTATTAAAGTGTAGAAAATTATAAAATAAATTTGGATGTGATTCAATGTATTCTATTGCACCGCAATAAATTTGCAGTAATGCCATAAACTATAAAAAAGAAAAATATGATAATAATTTGAAATTAAATTCTGTTGAGTGCGATTCTTTTTGATTTAAGCGAACTACAGCAATTACCCTCTATAGCAGCGCTGTCCAACTTTTCGGCACATGTGTGCCAATTTTATCTTTTTGTAGGTTTGGCGGGCCAGTATACTTTAAATTTTAATTAAAAGTCATTTATAATTTTTTTTTAGTATTTTATTAGTTCATAGTTCAAGAAAAAAAAATATTAACATAATTATTATTAATGTGAAAACTGCTTATTTATATGGGCAGCTACAAGAACTTCGATATTTATATCAATTTTAGTTGAAGAAATTCTTTAAATTTCTTCTAGTGTTTTGTCGGCCATTGAATTTCTATATTTAGATTTGATATATTTGATGTCAGAAAATGCTCGTTCACAAATATATGTACTACCAAACATAGAAATTAATTTTAAGCCCAAATCGCGCAATTTTGGATATTTGTCGTTTGGAAACATTTTGAATAAATTTACCCCAGTCTCCAGCCTTGATTTAAAAAATTCGTCAGCTTGCAATTCACATAATTCCATTTGATATTTAATATCGGTTTCTTCAACGTCGATGGTAGTCGGATTATTAAATAATTTTAGTTCTGGTTTAATTGCATCAAAATCAGAAAATCTGGCATCAAAATCTTCAACCAATTTGTCCAACATGGGTACATGATCTTTCAAGTTTAATTGTTGACCGATTTCTTGTATTTCGATAGCAAGTTCATTACAACACTCGAAGTGCACCAAATTGTTATTGATCAAATGCGACCGAAGCAAACGTAACTTATTGCGGAATCCGATGATATGGCTTACCAAATGACTTATGTTTTGGTCTTTGCCTTGCAAGTTTTTGTTCAAAACATTCAAATATTCGGTAATATCTGCTAAAAATGCTAATGAAATTAAAAATCTTTTTTCATTAAAACTGGCTATAAATGATGAAACCAATTCTGTTTCCATAAGAAAAAGTTTAATTTCTTTACAAAGTTGAAAAAATCTTTTAAGACATTTCCCTGCACTTAACCAGCGAACTTGGCTATGCAAAAGTAGATCACCATATTCGGTATCAAGTTCTTCAAGAAATTGTTTAAATTTACGATGGGTGAGTGCACGGTTTCCGCCTCTTATTGCATTTGTTATTTTAATAACTGTACTCATCGTGCAACTTAATCCCATAATGTTTCCACATAAAGCTTGCTGGTGAATAATGCAATGCAACATTTGACAATTAATACCATTTTGTTTTAGCAGTCCAGCGAGCCCTATATTTTTCCCAACCATTGATTTTGCTCCATCAGTTACAATGGCAGTGCATTTTTCAAAACCACCATACATGCAAACAACATTTTTGAGTTCCTCATAAATATCTACACCTTTTGTTGTTGAATGTAGGGAAGCCAATTTTAGTAACTCCTCCGAAACATTAAAATCTACATCCACTGTTCGTACAAAAATCAGCATTTGACTGGTATGGGATATGTCGGTGCTTTCATCAAGCGCAATTGAAAAATATATACAATTTTTTACTATGTCGGCTAATTTTTCAACTAAGAAGGTGTCCATATTTAAGATTCGTCTTGCAACGGTTTGGTGAGAAAGAGAAATTGACGCGAATTGTTTTGCCATTTTATCATCTCCAAATGCTTGAGCCATTTTGATTGCACACTTCTTAATAATTTCACCATCAGTAAATGGATTTTTGGCTTTGGCAATTTCTTTTGCAACTGCATAAGAAGAATAAACAGATGCATCCTGAGCCTTACATGCGAAGGTGATAATTGATGTTTGCTGTTTAAATTGTTTTTTTAAATTTTCAAGTATGACGATTCTCGACTCACCATTATATTGCGAATATTTGTCTGCATGCTGTGATTGATAATGACGCTTCAGATTATATTCTTTACATATAGTAGTATTCATCCGGCATATCAAACACACATAAATTTCTTTCTTCTTCACAAACATATAATCAATTTCCCATCGTTCTTTAAATTCCCGATTCTCACTCGTAATTTTTCGTATTTTTTTTGCACTCATTTTATGACGGTAGTAAATATTAATATCTGTAAATTTGAATAATAAAATAAGTTCGCTTGAAATAATAAAAAACGAAAAAATTAAATACCAAATTTTTTAAATGCACTTACCTAATTTTATGTGTATGTTAAGCAAAAATAATTTCACAATAACAACAATCAAACACGCGTTTACAAATTTTAAATACATATGTATTTCATTGTACGTTAAGCATAAATAATTTCACATGAATAAAATTAAACAACGTTTACAATTTTAAATAAACTATAGCACTTGTGGGTATAGTTTCATGGCATACTAGACTGGAAAAAAGTAATACAAAATAGTATTGGCTTTGCGTGTGTCCTATAGTTGCGGAATTAAATATAGATCAGTAAAGTTTCATGACAAAAACTAGATTGGAAAGAAAAATAAGACAAATAACGCTGGTCATATTTAAAATTGACAAAAGTTTAAAAAAAAAAAAAATTCCATTATACAGATATTTTTATTTTGTTAATAGGCCACAGAATATGATTATTTTTATTTTGTTAATGGGCCACAGAATATGACAGAATTGCTCTATAGCAATTGCCCTCAGCCCTAGTAGTTCTTGGTTACTTCTATGCATGTAATCGCCGTTTTGATTTTGAATTAGTTTGATATCGACATGGTCCAGATTTTCGCACCATAAACGAGGACTGGTCTTGTTAATGTTTTATACATGTATAATTTTGATGTTCTGCATAAAAACTTTACTTTAACTTTACTTATATAGGAGAAGTAACATCTATTACCTACTTGAATTCTATTTTGCATAGAACCATGTATGCTATTATTATTGTTAAGTATCTTTCAGTATTTTCTGCGTATACTATCAGAAGCCTGGTTTAAAATCAATGAAAAGCATATGTAGATCCAGGACAACATAACATTTCTCCATGTTCTGCGTGATTAGAAAAATCTGATCCACCATTATCTGTTCGGCCTAAAACCACATTGGTATTCTCCTAATATTGTTTCTGCTTTTGTATTTAATCTTTCATACAGGATAGTTGCGAAAATTTTATATGCTACGTTTAACAAGATAATAGCACTGTAACACCCAGTTGACGCCAATCAGATGCCTGCAATTCAACCACTATCTGGGACACATTATGATTAATAATAAATACCGATTACCACAGTTAGCATTTTAATGTAAAATAGTGGGCAGACGAAGTTTTTTAGTGTTAAATAATTTAGCAGACTGGTGCGAATTGTCCACTATTGAATATTGGACAATTCGCAGTACTAATAAAATAAAATATATGCAAATGAATTACTATATGCAAATGTATCCATTTTAGTATAGCCGAATAGTATTAGTCCCAATAATAAATGATTCGCTATAGTATATTTATATTGTTATCAATCAGTTTCACAACAATGACAAATAAAAATATAATATTTCAATTTCCATGTGCAAATTTGATATCTATATCAGTGAAATAAATTTGATAAGATTTGTTTTAGCATAGAGGTCACCGAACAAAATTTTTACCAGTCGTACTGTTTCCGACAATAGTAAAAATTATATTAAAATTAATAATTTCGGTAATAACTGTAACAGTTCTGATATTTTACATTACTTTATTTTTAACCATTATTTCTGAATACAAGCCAATGTTCGATTCTGATTATATATATTTTTTGTTGGCAAAGTCTTTTAATGTTCATTTAATTATTCCCTGAACGGAGGCATCCATATTTTTAAGATCTTGTGATCATGGATGCCAATGTATTAGCCCGTTTCTTCCAATCCAACGATTAGGATATTGTTCATCCAAACACTCCTTAAAAGTGCTGCCATATAGTGACTTGGTATGACTATAACAACCATCCTGTATCAAATTTTATATTGAACTCACATTTTTATTATGGAAACAAATTCGTTATAGTTTAATGTTCAGATATATGTATATGTTAATTAAAGAACACCCACTTATTTCGCAGAAAAGAAAACAGATAATTTAATTCTTTCATATTCAATACTGCTTTACGGTACCTTAAGTTAAATTACAAAAAAAGGAAAAGAAATGGAATTCAATTCAGTTAAATAAAATATAGTATAACTACGCTATTCTCTCTTTTATTTTGGAAACCTATGATATTAATAAAAACTCACCTAATATTTTCATGATAAAAATCGAACGTATTATTTTCATGATATAAATTTACTCTTATTAAATTTTTTATTGACCAGTAGATATTAGGAAAATAGAGCTAAATAATAATCAATAATGACCATCAGATTTATTGTTCGAATTGGAAAACGTGTTCAATAAAAAATTATTGTTGAAAATTTAACATAAATATATATCAAGGAAAATAAGGAATATTGAAAAATTATTATTATTTTTGTGGGATACCTAAAAATAACGTAACAAATAGAATTCCTTTTAATTTAAATATAAAAACGTATTATATTGATTCTTAATTTTAATTCGGTTTCTTTAATTTTATTTTTATGTAATTTTATTTACCAATATTAAACGATTTTAATAATACTATTTTCTTATCTATACGTAATTTAATTTTTAAAAAAATTTCCTAGAACAAATTAGAAATATTCTGAATATGTATAAAAACGTAGGATAAGTTCAAAATAACTTATATTAATTAATTAAAAAATCTTAAAGTGTTTTTGCAATCAAATAAGAATTTAGAAGCTTTTATTATTTTACAGCCTCAGATATAATTGTATTTTATACTAAAGAAATTGTACTGAATATTTTAATTACATATGTAAAAAATATTTATTTTACCATGTACATGAATATTTTAACTGAAATATAAAAAATTTTAAAGGGTAAAATAATGCTAAGTTACCTTCTTACATTCGTCATACATTTTAGTGTATAGTTGTATAGTTATGGAATAACTATGACCTATGAGAGTAGTTATGGAACTTTGAAGTCCGGTGATGGATTTAATGGTCAAAAAATATATTTCGTTGAATTTTTTTCTAGACTCCCCGAAAATGTGTGGTGTCCGAGGTACGCAGGTTCACACAGACTTCATCCTGATGCCTGAATAAGATAAGATTATTTACCATAACTATATGGTAAATATTATCCAATTTCAGTGAAATTTGGTACACAAGTTGAATTCGTAATCTACTTGAAGGTTGCAGAATTTAATATCCGTATCTTGAGTGGGTCCATGTTAAAATTTCCAATTATATTTCACAAGTTCAATGCTCTACGTCTACATCATATAGTAATTGTCACGTGATTTCAATTAAATTTCACACATAAGTTAACCTAATTAATGCTCCAGAAATTTGTACCTAGTAGCTTTAGTAAGGTCAGTTTATTACAAACTAATATATTAGCAGCTTAGTTTCCAAAGAATATTTCATATATTCTACACCATATAATAATTATCATCCGTTTTCAATGATATTTGGTTGGTACACAGTTTGAATGCGTATGTGTTGACCATGATATACCGATTAGTAGCTGTAGTGGGTCCATGCTAAAATTACTGATTAATAATTCAAATAAATGTTCTAAACTATATGGTAAATATTATCCGATTTCAATGAAATTGCCGGTAGTCGGTAGTTTTGGTGTGTCCCTATCAAAATTACGTGTTCTACCGTTAAATGCTAAACACTTTTGGATACAAATCACTATTTAAAAACCATATACGAATTATCTCCTAATTAGGAGTTTTTTTTTTGTTAAGGCAGCTTTTAACTCAGAGAGCTAACCAAGCGTTGTTTTCGCAATCCTAAAAATCAGTATGTGTATACTCTTATGAATTCACTAAACTTGGGAATGGGCTTAACAAATTGGGCCTCAAGGTCGCCCAATTATTAGTGAATTCGTAATAGTATCAAATCATAAGAGTAACAATTATTTTGTGTATTAATTTATTTATTATGGTACTAATATGTGTAAAATATTTTTCTGAACTTTAAGAAGATTTTATAAATTATACTAATTTTTCACTTATTAAAATGAATAAAAACTCAGAACTTACCGTAAATTTTTAAGTATAGTTTATTAACTCTGATGTTACGTAATTTTATGTAAAAGTATCTATAAAAATTTAATATTATTATGTAAAATAATCTATATATTGAGTCAGAATATAATTCCGTATTACATAATATTTTACTTCAGTTTTTTGGGGTAGTGTTCAAAACTATAAAGTTGTGTTATATAAGACATTTAATCAAAAGTTTTTTAAAGTTTTCAATAAGGTTTTATGTTTTGAAATTCTTTTGTATTGCACAAAATCAATATTAGTATACTAAAAATTTTTTTTTAATTAAACTTTAATTTAGTTTTAATGTATAAACTAAATAAAATAAAATAAAATTTATATATAATGTTCTCTTTATATATAATGATAGTATAATCAAATGATGGAAATTGGTATTTAAACAAAATGTTACCATTAATAAAAATCTTAATATGTAATATGATATGAAGCAAAGTAATTTTCTATTTTAAATAGAAAAAAGTTCCTGTAATCCTAATTTCGATTTAGCATTTTAGAATTAGAGTGCTAAGAAAAGTAACTGAAATATATTTGAATTTTATCTATATAGCTATGTCTAGTTTTTTTTTTAATAGATAATAATTTTGTTAAACTAATATTTTGTTGGGTTAACAATCAAATAAACATCCTTTATTTATTGTATCTTTACTTAAGTTAGAGAGAATTTTGCTATTATTATGACAGAGTAAACATTAGCTTGTTTAAAATATTAAGTTTATATAAGGAAGTTTAATATTTTTTGGAAAAATAAAACATTTTAAAATTCATATTCATTAGATGTTTGTAACTTTTGGTTAATGGTCAACAAATTCCGAAACAAAAATTATCCAGTAAATATTTTAACCAACAGAAATGTTTTTTTATTTTGCATTATAATTTTGAAGTATAGATTATATAATTTGAGTAAATCTTTTGTAATATATAATTTTAAACTAAAATAATGTACCCAGTGAAGACTAGCGGCACTATTTATGATATTGATACGATTTCTAGATTTATTAGAAGAGGTAGACATATTTGAATTATATAAGAGTATAGATTAATTTCAATTGTAGTGGTTACATTTTAATTTAATATTATGCAACTTAAATTTATTAGTTATTTTATAATAAGCATATAAAATAAAACTTATAATTATTTAAAAAAACGTTCCAATAATAATATGTTTAAATCTTTTAAAACAATAAAGAATATTTTTCGCAGTAGACGCAGTTACAATTCACAATCTCACAATTTTGGTTAGTTCGCATTATGAAACTAGTCATGAAGAATTCGGGTGCGGTCAAGCCAAGGATTCAGCCGTTGCGCAGCTTATGCTATGCATCCTGAAAAAATTAAAAAGCAGGCGGTACGCGGTATGCATAAATTTCGATTGCATATTTATACGATCGGCTGCAATCTGTTAATATACATTTAAATAATTATATATATATTTTTTTATTTTTACGTCAATTGTTTAGTCACTAAGCAATTCACTAAGCCTTAGTGGAACGTATAAAGAATTTTGTGTCGATTGTTTAAAGGAAAATAATAAATAATGGAAAACGTTATTAAGAATTTATTGATCCAAACAATTGTGGAAAGAAACCAAAGCGTTTTTCTTCTTCAAAAAAGGAATAGAAGAAGGAAAATTATCATAAAATTGATTCAAAGATATGGTGGAATGAAAAGAAATATAATAAAAATAGTAAATTATATTGACACTGCCGTTCCACAATATGATGATGACACTTTTAAATCTCATTTCTGGATGACGAAGGGCTGTTTTGATGTATACTTATAGTAACTTTTATGTTTAATCTTACTATTGAAAACAGATTTATTTAATTTTTAAGATTTATTCCTGGAAGTAGATGCCAATATAAACCAGTCAATAAGACGTCCGAGAATTGACACAAAACTATCATTGCTGATGACTTTGTGGACTTTGGGAAATTTATGCAGCTATCGTGATATTGGGGATATGTTTGGAGTGTCCAAAGGATGTGCAGTAAATAAAGTCTTATTTATTTGCAAAATATTAACAAAGTTGTCTGAAAAACATATAAAATTGCCATCGAGAGATGATTTATAACAGGAAAGGATTTCATTCTATGATATTATACCAGATAAACACTTTTTTCTTTTTTTTTTAAATTAATATTTTGTCTTTAAGGGAATATGTGACAGTGAATTCAAATTTTTAAATATTTTTTTTTTGATGGCTCTGAAGAAGTCACGATGCCAGTGTTTGGAGCAGCAGTAGCATTTGTAAACAATTAGAAAATGGATCTTTAGACTTGCCTTATGATTGTCATCTACTGGGCGACTCAGCTTACCCTTTGAGAAAATATTTGATGAAACCACATATGGATAATGTGTGCAAAACAAATTAGATTCAACAAACAGTTATTGAACAATCGTTCGGCAGGCTAAAGTCCAAGTTTAGTAGACTAAAATTTTTAAAATTACTAACGCCAAATAGTTTGTAGTAGCAGCAATAGTCCTTCATAACTTCATTTTAGATAATGATGGTATAAATGAAAATTGTAATTAAATTTATGTTGATAATCAAGCTTTCGACAATTATAATATATCAAATCTAAATGTAAATGATAATGATAACGAAGGTAAAATTAAAAGTAACTATTACATTACACAGAAATATTAGAATGTAAAACTAAAATATGAAAACATATAGAAATAAATTAATTTCTAAATTTCTAAATTATATATATAATACAGATATATATATATAAAAGAAATAATACAAATTTAGGTTTATTTTTTAATTATTTTGAATTTAACAACTAAATTACTGAATTTTTTTCTTACATCAACAGTAGTAATTTTTAGATCTGGCAAACTTCTTTTCATTTCAAATATGCATTTTTTCCATATAATGTGTTTTTATTTTTCTTGCCTTGGATGAAATTACTCTCCATTGCCAATCTTGTTGCAATTAACAATTTTGTAGTTTGTGGACACCATATATTCCTACATATTAAAATGAATATGGAAATAAATATAAAATAATAATAAATGCATTATTACCTTCGGGTTGAAGAAGACTCATTTGAAGGGGCAAACGATCCTCCTCACCATCAGAACCAAATATTTCATGCATATACACGGAAATCTTTAAAAAAATAATTTATATTATTTAAATTTATAATCAATTGAATTACTTACTCTTCCGAATATTTATCAACCATTTTGAGAATATTCACACAACAATTAAATAAAAAAAAAAATACAATTAAAATTTTTGCAGCCTATCGTCGTCGACTGTAATATCTGCAACTGCTGCGGTTGTTATCTGAATTTGCTGCAAATCTTAATTAATGACCGACTAACTGCAAAAACTGAGCAGCGGCTGAATTCTTGACCGCACCCTTCTCCTCCTATATACTAAAACTAAAGCCAAAGTAAAAACTTACACAGAGTACATGTAAATCAATAAATAATAATGCAATCGTATCGAAAATGTACGATCAGTATAGTCCATAATTTATCTCAACTTCAAATTCCTTTTTAGAGTATCAGGCATATTAGTAACTATCAAAATAAATATGTATTTCGTATTTTATAAAAAGGTGCAAATTATTTTTAACATACTTAACAATTCAAATAAATAATTATTTGATTCGTGATATTTTTATATGATAATGCTGTAACTCTGTAACTATTCGAAATCTTTTTGCAACAAAATTTAATATACATAAAAGTATACAATTAATGTTTCAACAGTCTAAAATATTTTGTTTGAACTATACAAACTATGTAAATAAAATAAATCCAATTATATGTTAAATATACAAGATTATATAAATACACAATTATTTTTATGATTTTTTTATGTTCAACAATAAATATTGTTAAATTTAATATACTTTTGTAACATTTTAGAAATTTAATTAATTTTTTTTATTCATAATATTAATTATGAATAAAAATATTGTTCTATAATATCATTCACAATATTTAGTTTAAGAGTACTACTTTAGCTAACATAACACACAAATAAAAGATAGTGTCAACAGTGTCGTGACAATGACAGTGTTCATAATACCATTATTCATATATAATTTTTTTTGTTTTAATTTATAGTCAGTAACACAAGGAGTGTGTGTAAAACCAAAAAATATTTGAGAACATTTTTATGAATTACATTATTACATACATATCTATTTTATTTGTTCAAGAAGAAACACAAGAATGTTTTTTGTGTCAACATTATTTATAAATGTTTTTAGATTAGCATACAAAATTTTATGATATTTTTTATATACGCCGGTATTACAATTTTTTTTTTTTTTTTTTTGACTTTATTCTTCTATTTTTCGTTTTAAATTTCATCTCTTTGATGATGGTTATAATGTGCACAACTCATGATAGATCTTAAGTTCTGTTTTTAATTTTCTATAATTAATTAAAAACTTATTATAAATTTATGTTGTATTTACATACTGTCTACATTATCGCAATTTTAAACAGCTACATCAACAATATAAATAACTTCTATATAATAACGTCATAGACATCAATAATAAGCTAAACATTACGAGATGGTAAGTGCGCCAATGCAACTGAAACGGGTTAAAAGCACTGAAAATTGTTATAATACTCAATTCTATTTTTACACAATCTTATATACGTTCCAGAAAAATTGTGTAAAAAATACACCTTAGGAAATAGGTTATTGTTTCCATATTTTAGAAAATTCGTGAATTCACGAAGAATCAATCAATCAGGTAATTAATAAATAAAATTATAATATGTAAAATTATATAATATATATACATATTTATATATAGTAATATTTAACACGTTTATTTAGTTTTTGAATACAGCAGTGCAGTCTTTACAAGCAGAACACATTGAATGTTATTCACCTTCTTGTAGTTCTAGCACTATAATAACTATTCCGTAAATACATCTGAAAATATTCATCAAGTTTCAATTTTCCATTATTTGGATAATGTCGATGCACTTTTAATAAAGAAAGGTTATAAAGAAAGATAATATTTTAGACATCAGCTATCATCGACATAAGCTACCAAAACTGATAACATACAGAGGATTTCAATTGTTTGGTAGTGAAACCGAATTTAAAATACATTCTTCCAGTTTTTTTACATTACTTGCACTTGGTATTAATTATTATTTTGTGAACGAAAAAGATTAAATATATTTTAGTCCGTATAAATACGATCGTTCATCCAAACAGAAAAAGTTTAACTTAAATATTTAAAATATTTCTGCGTATTCGGCTGATAATGCCGCTGTTAACTAAGGTAAGTATACCACTCAGTGTGCGTTCACTTATATTCCAAATCTATTACCTGTAAACTGTTTCTGCCACGTAATAAATAATGCTGCTAAATTTGCATCAACATATTTTAGTATGGATGTTGAAACACTCACAATTAAAGTACACAACGAATTTTAATCTTCAGCAAAAAATGTCGAAGCACAAGTCTTTTTGTGAATTTGTAGATTTACAGTGGGCGCAAATCCTTCGACATGTACCTTCTCATTGTTAATCTTTATATCCAGCAGTTTGTCGACTAACTGAAAAGTAGCCAGCTCTTAAAGCATATTTTTTGAGCAATGGTGAAAAAAATTGTGACAAATTAGTTTGGAAATTTGTGACATATAATACTGACGTTATAAAGTGGTATATCGATAAAGATTTGTAACGAAATTTTTTAATATATACTTTAAATTTTCTTTATGGATCTATAAAGACACGTATAGTTCTATTTAAAAAATACAGTGAAAAAAAAGTATTTTATATTATCCAAATTTTCTTTATCGATCTATAAAAGAATGTATAGTTAGTTCTATTTAAAAAAAATCAATAAAAAAAATATATTATATTTTTAAATTTATCTTTATTGATCTATAAAGGCATGTGAAGTTCTATTTAAAATAATATAAAAGCTGTCACACGTTTTTTACTGATTTGTCTTTATAAAAATAAAGCAAAATAAATTTAGTAAAAGAATACGCAAAAATTAACTGTAAAGTTAAATAATATTTTAATAATAGTTACATTATTATTAAAATATTATTTAGTGCAAATAATATTTTCAAACATAAAAATAATCGTATGTTACAATAATGTTTAAAATATATGAATTTCTTGAATCTAAAACTGTAGCAGCTATACCAAGCAATTGGATACAAAATAACTTATTACTTATATAAAATTATATTAAATTTTATTATGAAATACAGGTACATTGGAATAATACTCTTTCTGCAAAATATACTAAATCAAATTTATTTCCAAAAAATAAATGGAAAATTTATGATGTTCAAGCTGTAACATCAAAAACATACGGTAAAATTAAATAATATATAAAACTATTTAATAAAAATATAAAAAAATACAAAAATATTTATTTTTTAGATTCATATGAATAAGCAGAGGCTGATGTATCGAAAGTTTTAAATTACGATAAAACAGAAGATCTTGACGATGATAAACAATTAAGAGATACTTATCAGATTGCATCAACAAAAATTATACCTGAATATCAACAAAACTATTAACCAAGTGAAGATGAAATCGGAGAACTGATTAATCCTTTTTCTCTTATTAAACCGCTGGAAGAAGAATTCATCGAAGAAATCGCTGAAATTGAAAATGTTGTTACCGATCAACCAAAAATATCTATTGATAATAATAGTGTTAATAAAGAAAATAATATATCATATATAATAGCTACTTATGCCATCAGATGTATATACAGATTTAACTGCAAAGTTAGATAAATTGCAACAATCGGTTGAAACAGTACAAAAAACAGTTGAAGCACTAAAACAAGAACCGGCAGGTGTAGAATATAATAATACGCCGTTATATAATAAAAAATATAAATCTGCTGAATTTGCAAAGTATATCAGATTTATACTTCTGCAAAGTATATCAGATTTATTGCAATTTGATGAGTATATATCAAATGATGAATATTATTTAAATTTAGGTTCAGATTTTTTAATTATATTGTTTATATAAATAATTTTTTTCAGAAACAATATTTGTTTAAAAAAAAAAAAAATTTCCACAAACATTATTTGTTGACCAAATTGACAGCAAAGGACTTGAGATCCGTTACCAAATTAATTATTGGAAAAGTTTATAGCTTTAAATTGCAGGAGCAAATCAATTATACAGGTGTCAAAAGCAAGCAAGGAATAAAAACTCGCCTGTCTACAAATATAATATTAGGTGAGTATCTATTATAAAGTTATTAAAAAAAAAACAAAAAATTATAATAGTACAGTTACTATAATAATTCTTACTTTTTCACACACAAAAAATATAAATTTTATTATGATTTATTATAACTTTAAGTCTATTCTTTTTTGATTGCAGAAACTATATGTGAGTTTGTGCTAGAACTAATTTTATTGAGTGAATCTAGTGAAAAGATGCTTAAAGCTGAAGCCGAGTTGATGTACCTGTTACAACATTATTACGACAGAAAACGTTCAATTAGCAAATAATACAAAAAAAAAAAAAAAACCATAAATACTTCTTTAACTAGAAAACTTGATGAAAGAAGTATTTATGGTTTCATTAGTTTAATTCTATGTAAATAAAATGAGTGAACCAGAATTAAATTGCAAATGCTAAAGAAGTACATACTTTAAAAAACAAAGAATTTGTTTTTTTATAAATGTGTGATGTTATTTTCGAAAATAAAATGTAGTGCCCGTAATATGTTAGCTAATCCTGGGAATACATTACATTTAACACATGTAATGTAATTGAGCAATCAGCGGCAACTGTAAGTTCAACAGATTGTAATAACTATTACGAACACATGTGTATGCAATTGCCGTCAGGTGCTGCAGGAGAACCTCTATAAATAAAATATTTAATTATTATTTTAAATATCAGATTTTCATATTGTTCAAATAATTTAATTTTGAATTGTAAAAAAATGGTTTTGTCTTTATACTTCTTTCTACCTACAAAATATTAAATTTGAAATACTTATTTTTTGTTAAATTTGAGGGTGTTTACTTTTGAAGTTTTGAAATATAATCAATTTAGGAATAACAATTGGCATATCGAAGGAAAAAATCAACTGCTAAACTAAAAAATTAAGTAATCGAAACATTTTTTATTATTAGTTGAATTTGATTTTCAAAAGGTTTAATTTGATTTACCAAAATTTGAATTTGATTTGCAAAAGGGAGAATTTGATTTGTAAAAGGACGAATTTGATTTGCAAAAGAATGAATTTGATTAGCAAAAGGGTGATTTTGGAGTGCAAACCCTGTATTTTTAAAATTACATAATATTTTTTTTAAAATAAAATTCATGAATTGATTATCCGAATGTACTTTCTTAAAATACTTAAACACGATTTTATTTTTTGATAATAAAAAAATTTAAATTAATTTTTCTGTTTTATTCTCTTAATGTATGATTGATTGGAGAAACAAAATATTGTGCATCGTACAAGTCATATGGCATGCAACACATTTTACATGAGACATCAGCCAAGCAATGTATCGTCAGTTGAGATTCGAAGTTTCCAGTAACTAAATGAAAAACTAACATACAATTCTCCCGGCTCAAAGGGTTTACATTGACCAAAATCTGACCAAAAACATATTTCGCATTTTCATAACTATCCTTTTTAAAATAATGCACTCGTAATATGGTTTTGTTTTTCAACTTAATACAATTATCGCTCTGCTTATCTGCTCGATTTAAAAATAAGGGAAACTCAGCTTTAAAATATTTGGAGCCATCTTCAGATGGGTGTGATAAATATTTTTTTTTTTACATTGTTCATTGCTATTATAGAAGTTTGAAATTTTATATTTTCACTTATTCTATAAAAATTTTGTTGCAGTGGCATATTGTGAGTGTGTATCATTTTTTTTTAATTTCTTAATACGAGCTTCGAAAGCATAACAACTAACAACTATTCTATAACTGTCACATAGTCCATGTCGTTTTGCATCTGCAGCGATATGAATTAATCCATGAACGTTATCTGTTACGTTATGAATATCATAAATTTTTGGAAAAAGTAGCACTACTAACTGAAGCAGTGAATTAGCATAAGAGTTGTATTTCAACTAATTTAGTGGAGATGATAATATACGTAGCTAGGCTGAGTGACATAAAATGGTTGTATGTTGATTTAGGTATCACGTCTTTTAAAGCTGAAGGGCCAGTATACAACAAAAAATCTCTAAAATAAATTAAAAAAATCAAAATACGATTTATGTTAATTTACCTATATTCTGTTGCTTTCATTTTTAATACATATTTTAAACTTTTAGGTTTTCGTTAATATTCTATTGGCATGTAACTAGAACAGTTTTTCAAGCGATTGTTGATAATCATATTTTTTTTTGCAGATAATTTTTGTTTATTAACTTTTGAAGTTAATAAAATTAATATCTTTTTAACAACACCTTCATCTACCAAATGCATTTTATCCAAAGGGAAGTCCTTAATCATATCAATTGGTAACTTTAAAAATTATTTATTAAAACAAAAACATTTATTAGATCTCAGCTGCTTATGACATTTTAGTCAGTTGTAAGTTAAATCAACTTTAATACGTCGCTTCCGTCTTTGCGTTGTTCCGTCTTTGAGTTTAATTACTTTCATATGTTTTCATATACTTTTTTTTTTTGTCATTTCGATCAGTCGTCCGTCCGTTGCATCCGTCGAGTTTAACTCCACTATAAGAATTATTCTTTTTGGGTCTATCCCAATATGCATAACGTTCGGAAAGAGTAACCCTTTTTTATTCGAAAAGTGAACTATTAACGCGGAAGCGTGTTCGCCTGATGCACTGAATTCTCTACCCTTCGTATATGTCCCAATTTTCCGAGTTAAGCGTGTTTTGAATGTATTAGTGCGTAGAAAATAGCGTGGAAAGAACTACGAAATAACATGGAAAGAACTGCGAAATAACATGAAAAGAACTGCAAAATAAGATGGAAACAACTACGAAATAACATAGAAAGTTGTGCTTTTTAACGTGGAAAGTTGTGCTATTTAACGTGGAAAGTAGTACTATTTAACATGGAAAGTAGTGTGAAATAGGTAAGGAAAGCAATGCGTAAATTTATAGAAAAATGTTGGATATATTAAATAAATACAAAGTTTTTTAATTTTTAAGTTATAATAATTAATATATTTAGTATTTTATTTTTTTATTATAACAATAATTATATTATTTTAACATATATTTTTTAAAGCTTTTGTACATATATCACAAATGTATTTTGTACTTTTTTTTTTTGTAATCCTCTCCATGAGTGTAAAAATTAAAAAAAAAATAATAAATTAATATTGTATTATTAATAAATATTTAAAAACTATAATTAAATAATTAATATTTGAAGTAAATATAAAAAAAAACCTCTCCATGAGGGTAAATATTAAAAAAAAATATATAATTAAATAATTGAAACATATAAAAAAAAATTATCTTCATGAGTGTTAAAAATTTTAAAAAACTAATTAATATTTTAATTATTAATAAATATAAGTAAATAATTAAAATTAAAAAAAAATGTTCTAAATAAGGTAAAACATTTGTAAAAATATGGTTTTTTTTTGGAAATTTAAGAAGACTTTGCTTTGGCCTTTTGCAATGCCAATTCTTTTTTTCTTATACGGTCCTTGGCACGCTGGAATCAAGTTTTTATTTCTCTCAAAACATCGTCTTCCGATGCATCAGTAAATTTTCTTAAAGTGGAATCTAAAATAAAGATTTGAAAATTGATTTTACTTTTTATGTAGGTATATGTGATATAAAAACTTTTAATAAAATATAATCTGTTTTATAAAAATATAATTCACTAAATTTAAAAATGTTACTAAAATTTTTATATATATTGCTTGTAAATTTTTTAATTTGTAAATAAAAAAAATTTACTAACATTTTTAAATTAAGTAAATTATATTTTTAGTAAAAAATTATAGAAATATTTTAGTAAAAAAATATTTAAATTATTAGTTTTGATATTTAATTATTATTTTATATAATTATAAATTTAGTGTTGTCCCAAAAGATTTATATAGTATGACTGATTGGATTGGACCAAAATAAATTAAAATGAGAAAGTTTTATTTTATTTTATTTGAGAATTATCACGAAAAAAATAGAAAATACTATAGATGTATAGATCTTGTAAAAATCATTATTAAAAGCGGTATAGAAATAATAAATTGTTTTAAAATATTAAACTGCTACAAAATGTAGTATGGTAAATTTTTAGAGAATGGAAAACGATATAAGTTAAAATCAATTCAGATTAATTTATTGTAATATGAGCTGTCACGACATTTTCATATAACATAATGTGATTGATAAACATGAAAGTTAAAAATAATTAAATAATTGGTTTACACACCTTTAAGAATTTTCATTACTAAATATTTCTGGACCGAAATATTGCCGTGACGTCCAAACCATGAAAATTTAGCAGCAACCTCATCCGTAACCATTAGTGATAAATTTGTTTTGATGAATTTGGACATATCCGTTCTTCTGTTTGAAGTAAACATTTTTTCCTGAAAAGAATAATTGCAAAATTAAATCAGATAAGTAATTTATATTATAATTACTAACCAAATATTTTCCACTCTCTCCTCAATTTTACATTGATTTTCTAGATCAATGAAATCTTTCTCCATGTCGCACGGGAGTACCAAGTCCAATTTTTCATTAGCAGCTTCTTTATTTGCAACCGATTCACCATTTTTAATTACTGTTCTATTAAGCACGAGCTCTCGCAAAATAGTGCGTTGATTTTTTACACATGTATTGCACAACTCTTCTACACGCTTCATCCTTTTGTTCAGCATACGAAGTGTGTTGGCAGTTGCTAAAATAAAAATTAAGTGGTATTTTAATTATTAAAATATTTTAATTATTGAAAATGTTTTTTACAGTTTTCTTTATCCTCAATTACTGTCTCATCAGAATCATATTCAATTAAATTATTTACGTTTTCTGTTCCATTTATTTGGGTTGATGTTGATGGTACTAAATTATTAATTTTTAAAAAAATTTCATAACCAATTATTGCATCTGAATATGGTTCACTAAATTGGTTTTCAGTATGTGCTATATTGTTAGCACTACTATTTTCCTCACCACATATTAAAATTTGTTGAGATTGTGTTCTTACTAAAATTTAAAAAAATATATTTTAGTCAGTTTAAAATTTTGTTAATATATTTATACTCCAATAGGGTTTTACTTTAAATTTTAAATAATTAAACTAATTAGTATTAATAATGGTTAAATAATAACGAAATAAATTTTTGGAATCTCCAAAATATAATGAAATTATCAAAAATTATATATAGGTAGTAAATTTATTTAAATTTAATTAAAAAATATGGTGTATACTTACTTCCTTTTTTAAATGCAAATATCCTTTGACTTTCCTCAGATGCCATTTGAAATTGTTGGACAAAAATCTACAATAAAATAATATACATTATTTCAGTATTATTTTTTAGTGCCATAACTTTATAGTCAATATTTTCAATTTTATATTTTCTTCTAGTTTGTTGAAGAGTTTCAATTTGGGTGGAATATATATTTAAATTTGAAGAACTAATTGGAGTGTCAAAAAATTTGATATATTTTGTATAAAGTGTCCTGTAACAAAAACTGCTTGATTGTCTTCACATATAATTTGTTCGATTTTGAAATTTTTTTCATTAATTAAGCAATAATTATTTGCTTATATAATAAATTATATAATGGAATATTTGCATTTCTTATAGACCATGTCTCTATATGCAAAGCCTCCCAAATTGTAATCAACAGTGACGAAAGGTGTATCGATTTTTTGCTTTTTTAATGTTGAATTAAAATTGATTTCAAAGAATCTATTATGGAGTTGCTGAAGCGGATGTGATTGCTTTTTAATTTTATTTTTTATATGTTGCATACAATTTTCTAATTTGAATACGCTGTAATTATCAAGATTTCCAAAATTAATAACATCAGGTGCTAAATGTATCAAATTGTGTACATTATAGCCAACTGAATTTGCTCCGTAAAGCTTAATAAAATCTTGAACATATTTTTTTATCATTTCAGAAGCACATTCATTATTTTTTACGCATTGTTTGGCATCACATAAAATTCTTATTGCACAGACAAGCAATAGAAAATGATTATAATATTTTTCTGGTAACACATCTTTTAATGCTAGAGGTCCAGTATAGCACAAAAACAGCCGAAACTCTGTAGCTTTCCATCTTTCAACGTCGGACAACAACCTTGGCTTTCTAGAAAATTCTTTGATTATACAATTTTTAAACAATTCTAATCTTTTTTCAACAATAATCTTTTGGAATTTGCTTAAAGTATACGGTTGTTTTTTTATATTAAGCCAATATTTTAATTTTTGTTTCATAACTCCTAAAAGAACACAATGCATATAATCTACAGGTATTTGCGAGACACATCCGATATTTATTTTTTCTAATGCAATTTCTTCCATTTTTTTGTGGTATTCACTTTGTCGTCTGACAGTAAATCCTTCATTTGTTCGAACAGGTTGGTTTATTTCTGGATAAGTCATGCGATTATCGGCGTATGTTCCTTTAATTTCGCATTTCGTGCATCCGTAATAACCTGCATGTCCTTTTACTCCTAATATCATGGACTTAGCTGGAGCATCACATACAATAGCACGAATTTTTATTAAAATTTTCTTATTTTGTATTAAAAATCCACGAGAAGTTAGATTTTTAATTTCATCGACAAATTGTTCTAAAAAAACGTCTGCGCAATAAGGTTTTTTGTACCCATGATATGCTTCGATTACAAAAACTTCTGGATATCCTATAACATTACCTAATATTGGCCACAATTGGCTTTGTGAACTTTTGGCCAACGGAAGTCCATCAATTCCTACATCAACATTTATTACTTCGACATTTTGGAGATCGTTCTTTTTAATAAAAATTTGCAGTGCTTCACCTAACCCAAAATGGATGTAAGATCCACTTCCCATTTGTGACAAATTTTTTGATTTTGGTGTGTTTTTTAATGTGCGAACATCTTTTGGCAAACGAGGATGGTATTTTCGTAAAATCTGTAATAAAGAATTTACTGCAGCATTTGTGGGTAAATATTGTGAACACCATTCAGCCAAGTCGTTCTCCAAATTCTGCACAGGGATAACTCCAAGAACGTTTCGATACTCATTTGCGACCGAAGTATAACTTCATGACTTACTGCAGAACCATAATGAATCAAATTTGTGGAAAAGAAAAAAAATCCTATATAACCTGGTTTAGGTAAAAAACGACACTGTTGTGTTCTATATAATAGTTGGCCTGACCAATCTTATCTGGCCCGAAATCGTCTATAAAAATCCTTTGTCAACTTACTTTTGTTTGACTTAATTGCGTCTGCGTCTGATGTTCTATCTTTTTAAGTAACACTTGAGAATAAATAAGACTTTCTATTTATGTTTTACTTAAAAGTTCTTGATCGTTCTTCATTTAGGCTAACTACCTGTATAAATGACTGATCAATTTGAACTCCCCGAAATACCAAATTTCCAGCGTTTATATATACACATAAACCGCTGAATTCGAGATAGAATCGATTAGCAAATAGTTCTAAATAAAATCAATTACCAATAGTATTGTGTAACCCGGTAAATGTACTTGTACTTTGTTGCTAACTATTTCAACCATAGGATCGATAACGCTTATTCTGCATAAATATTATTCATTACTTCATATGAAAAGCACAATAAAATATATAATAAAGGTTATTCAAGTGCATTATAATATATAAAATACACAAAAATACCTTATGCATACATATGTGAATCATAATATTTCCCAACCTTGATATTAATATTGTTGTTTATATTTTCTTTATTCATAACAACAATTTTAATATCGTAAACATTCATATATATGTATGCGCAATGCGCTTATGCATTATCGTCACACGTCACATAATATTATTTTATACAATATTATGTTCTATACTCTATAGTATTTTATTAATGATGATACGCCTTTTCTTGATATTATAATTATGAAGGTCGCATTTACTATATTGTTTACTATAAAATAAACATATGATTTTTATGAATAATATTTTGGTTTTTAGTTAGTAACGAAGTTTGTTATACAACACCTCCCTTTTCCGCGACAAAATTTACATATAAAATTTTTTATTTATTTATTTTATTTCACCAAAACAAGGTACAAACTTAAATCTATATACATTACATTGATTATTTATTAATTTTTAAATATATAACTAATATATATAAAAAAAAATTACTTTAATAAAATAAAATATACATTATTTGTGACTAGAAATTAATTTATATACATATATATAAAGATAATATTAATAATATTGCAAATGATTATACAAATATTTAAAATTATACTTTATTATTAAAATTACATTATTAAATAAATACATTGTTTATTCATATTTATAAATGTAAGCATTACCCAACGCTAAGGGAGCGTATAAGTTTAGACTTGAAAATGTTTTTTGATATGTCAGAGGCGTAATTACTGCAGTCAGCCCAAGGACGAGGGGGTGGCATGTATGGCATTCACCATAGGCGCAAACGGCTAGGGGGCGCATTTTTTTGAAAAAAATTTCATATAAAATATGTGAATTTTGTTCAAAAATTTTTTTTTAGTAAAAAAATGAAAGCGACATAAATATTGGAAAGCGACGTAAATATTTTTAGCTTTAGCAAAAAAAAATTGTCGCATTTGTATAGTTTGTTGTTTGTCGCATTTGGTAGTTTGTTTTCGTTTAAAATCCACGAAATGTCAATTCGATTTCATGAAAGTTTAGGCGAATTTCAAAAATTTAAAACAAAATGAAATTTAAAAGAGAAAATTTCAATGATTTATCGATTCTGAAAGTATACCTATTCTATGGTAAAAACCAATTGAATTCCCACATTAAATAAATTGATCAAGAAGGTTTTTAAATGTTACTTATTTAAGTTTCCCACATTAAATAAATTCATCTAGAAGGTTTTTTAAATTATATTGTTGAATTTTCTTTACATAATAATTGACAAAAGTAAGTAAAACAAATAAACTCTAAAGTTTATTTTATTTTAGTACACTAAAGTTTATTTTAACAAAAAATGAAAAAGAAAACATATAGAGCCGAAAATCGAATAATAAACTTTCTTTCAATATCATACAAAATTTAATTCAAACTCATACACTGTCCATCTATATTTGTCATTTTTTTGTTCGCATTTTTTCAGTTTGCCATGGGCGCCAAATAATCTAGTCCCGGTGCTGACTGCAGTGTGCGTTGAAAGTTATGCAGCACCTGTTAATCGGTTCATTCTTGGCATATTCTTTCGTTTGCGGATGCGGATATGTTTGTAAGAGGCTGGTGTATCTTGTACGTCTGACTACATCATTAAATTTGATTCTATTTACTATAGAAGTCACGTCAATATTACCCTTAAATACGTCAAATGTAAAACACAAGGTGAGCACTATACTATACGCCTTGTAGAAAGTGGAATGATATTAATTATTTTAAGTCTATCTGAGTAACTTAGTAAATTTGTAAAATAATTTGGATTATATAAGTCACGCAATGCAAATAGTAAAAATTGTTTTTGAATAGATTATATTCTGTCAATATGTATTTGAAAGAACGGATTCCAGGTAGGACATGCGTATTCAAGAATCGGACGGACGAGAGCACTGAATAATGATTTAGTAACCCAAAAATTATTAAATTCTTTAGCTCTTCTTTTAATGAACCCAACCATTTTTTTTGCTTTAGAAATTATTTGGTATATGTATGTGGCTAGTAAAGCTAAGTTTCACGTCTAACAAAATACCTAAGTCACTAATTTGATTAGCACGATGGAGCAGTGTACCATTAATATGGTAGTTATGCAGCAAAGTTGTATTTTTACGAGAGAAACTAATCACGTGACATTTTTTAACATTTAGGTTTAATTTATTAGCAATACACCAGTTTTCTAGGTCCTGAAGTTTATTTTGAAAGAACTTAGCGTCAGACAAATTAGCAATAATTTTATATAATTTTAAGTCATCTGCATAAAAAAAGTGTGCCATGTCACCAAGAATTTCCGAAAGATCCTTAATAAAGATGTTAAACAGAAGGGCTCCTAAGTGACTACCTTGAGGAACTCCTGATGTGACATTAATAGCAGATGATATTAGTCCTTGAAATCTCACGAATTGAGTTATATTATTAAGATATGATAAAGCCAGTTTAATATAGGCCCAGTAATTCCAATAGAGTTCATTTTAGTTTTTAAAATGTTGTGGTCAACACTATCGAAAGCTTTGCTAAAATCAGTGTACACAGCATTTATCTGGTGGCCCTTTTCCATATTACATAGGAAGTAATATGTCGGAAGTAAATAGCATTAGGTTGGTGGTAGTGGAGCGACCTTTTCTGAAACCATGCTGCTGTTCATTTAAAAGTGGATTAATTATAGTGGAAATTTTGTCACAGACCAAAAAGCTACAGTATAGCTGATAAAATAGCAATTCCCCTATAATTATTTATAAATAGGTGTTAAAAATGACGATTTCCAGTCAGAAGGGAAAACACCAAGTGATAGAGATTTATTAAAAATTATGTTTAATGGTATTGTTAATTGTTGTGCACAGTAGTGAAGCAAACTAGGTGGTATTAAATCTGGTCCAGGACCCTTATTAATGTATAAGTTATGCAACTCTTTCAAGATCTATTCATCAGTTAAATATAAAGAGTTGATTATTGGAGATGTAGGTTGTGAAAGGTCATTGTTTGGTTTTGATGGCAAACGATAAACTTCACGAAATCGAGCAGCGAACATATTACATATTTCATTTGGTTCGGATGAAGTTTTAATATCATTAAACATAGTGGAAGGATAACCATTGCATTTCCTTTTTAAGTTTACAAAATCAAAAATTTTTTTTGGATGAGTAATGTAATAATGGTTTGACTAAGATTCATAATGTAACAATCATAACATTCTCTGGATTTAGATGAAAATTCAGATGCTAGTTTCTGATGATTCTGAATTAATTCAGCAACAGGATTAGGATATTTTTAATTTTCAGATATAATTTGTATCTGCGGTTACGTAATGCCCTAAGGTCCTTGTTTAACCAAGGTTCCGTAAGTATGTCCTTTTTTTATTATTTTTGGAACGTTTAGTTCTATTATATTTAAAATTTCCTTGTAGAATACTGATGAATTGTAGTCAACGTCGTTTGATGAGAGTATGTCAGTACAGTCAATGGTAGCCAGTGCATTGTTTATTTGTTCATAGTCAGCGTTTTTGAAATCAAATACAACTTTTTTGTTGTACGACTTATTAAAATAATCTGAGATGTGGGAAGTTCAACAAAATAAATTCAGAGTTCGAAAATAAATTCACAGTAGGGTCAGCAATAGTAACAATTGCATCGTCATAGGTATTTGTAAAAACTAAATCTAACCATCTGCCATTGCTGTTTGGAAAACCATTAATTTGCTGAATATCATTACTGTAAAATAGGTCAATAAGTGAAAAATCAATTTCATCGGTAAAATTAACTGGCAGCAAGTGGTTGTCTGAATTGTCATTTATAAAATGAAGTTTAGGGCGATTAAAGTCACCAAAAATAAAAAATTTATCATTTTCCGAAATATTATTGATTATTTTTCGTGATGACTCAAGGAATTCATTATATATACTTTCGTCCGAATTTGGAGGAACTGCACCAATATATAACTTAGTTTTATTAATCAGTATATTAATGAATTTATGTTCAAAGTGACACGATTGAATTGTAGATATATTATAGTGCGACATTGTATTTCTTACAGCAATCATAACTCCACCACCCCTTGATATACCAGAAGAATTATAATCTCTATCATGTCTATATATTGTCCAATCACTATTAAGAATTTCTTCATTATTGTAAGAATCGTTAAGCCAAGTTTCGGTAATAATTATAACGTCGCATGGGCTCGAGTTGGCATCAATAAATAAGTTTTTTATTTTGCCTCTAATGCCACCACAATTATAATAAAGAATTTTGAGAGGACTTGAATTTACAAAGGACTTACCCGAAAGGGATGTAGAATGACTTTTTTGCTGACTTGTGTTTAGGTTCACGAAAAAGGTTATCCTGATTTTCACGCAATTTTTGCGCATGTTGTAGTTGTGCAGTATGCTTTGAATTGAAATGAGACTCAAATGCAGCTAGATCCTGGTCAGTCTGAACGCTCGAGATTCCCAATTGTTCATGATATTTATAATACAATGGTTTTAGTGCATTGAAATCAGTAGGCAAACCTTCTTTTTGAATGGAGACCAATGTGCTAGTCTTAGTTCTACCGTCCACACAAACGTCTTGTGGTTGTTTGTGAAGATAAGCCAAAAATAGGCGTACGTCCTCGAAAAGTCTGGGTTCCCTAAAGCGACCTAATAAATATCTATTTTCAAAACTGTTGGCAGAATTTACCGTCAGTTTTATTTTAGGAGGGAAAAGAGGATCCAAAAAAGAATTGCTGGGATTAATGTGAGGCGTTTGATCTCTTTTCCGGGTCGTTTAATGTTTCACCTTGTGTAAAATTTATAGTTTTTATACCAGGAATATCATCACTGGAATCAAGGTTTAAATTAAGGTCTGTTGGTAATCAAGCATTTACTTGATGAAATTTTTTTGTTATTAAAGTTGGTATGATTTTGTGAAGGCGGTAATTTGGGGTTTAGCTTTTTTACAATATTATTAGTAGTAATTGCCTTAGAAATAGTGTTAGGTAAATATTTAATATTTTTATTATTATTAGTTACCAATTTTTTTACCCATGGTGTGAACTGCAGATTACCAAGTATAAAACGCCCTTCAGGATGTTGAAAAAGCCATGCATATTTGCTGTGTATTCGTAGTTTTTCGGCGTGGTACAAATTGTTTTTTTTTTTTAGTTTTTTAGCTCTAGGTTTAATGCCGGAGCATGAGATTACTTTAACATGGAGTTCATTTTCTAAATAATTAATCAGCAAACTTTTAGTAACATGCTCTGTGAGGCCCTTCACATGGAAAGTAGATATAGTCTGGCTGCTTGATTTATCCTTAGAGACTGTGTCAGGTAAAGTATATTTACCAATTCTTGAGAGCCTAGTTTCCCAGTCAGCTTTGGACCATAATGTTCCAAATTTATCAATCTGTGTGTTGGCTTCTGAGACTATGGCTGCAGAAACTACCTGATTTGGTGCTGGAATATTAGTTTCAGTAATATTGATTTGTGGTACTAATGCAGCCAAAACTGGATGATTTGGTGCTGGAACATTAGTTTTCGGGATATCAACGACGATGCTAGTTTGTGCTGCACAATTATGAGAATTGTTGGCTCAGCATGTAAAGAAATGGTTCAGCATGTAAAGACATATCATTATGTAAAGAAACAATGCTGTTATTAAGATGAGATGTTGTTTTATTAATTTCGGAAGGAAGTTCGTCAAATCTATGTATTATGTTGTTGATATCATTATTTATGGAGTTAATTTTATTTTGCACATCATAAATTTTTTCGGTATATTCAAAATAGCGACCAAAATCAAAATATCTGCAGGAAATATCATCCAGTTTCACTTGTTGATTCGACAGAATTTTATTTGTTTCTTGGATTTTAGAGTTTAAGTCATCATGAATAGTGCTTATGTGCTCAATAATGGTTTCTGATGAATTTTTGTTTTGTACAAGATTTCATAAAAGTAATTTCATTTTTTATTTTATTTCCATAAGGTTAGCCTGAAGGTTATCATTGGTATTGGTGTTCAAAGTATTAGATAATAATAATGACATTCTAGATAATTCTTCCTCAAATTTTAAATTTCTGTTTGTTGAAGTCCTCAAATTTGTCGGTCGATACAATGATTTCTTCAATACCTTTATTGACTCTTTTAACGTTGCTAACCAGTTTATTTATTTTGCTGCTGTGGATTGCATTGGTATCTGACAATGAATTAATTGACTCTGTCAAATTTTTAATATGTACATTATTACATTTAATGGCCATAAGCACGTGAGTAAATGATATTTCTTTGCATTCATTGCAAAAAAAAAAAATGAAAATTTCAAAAACTTCTGTCAAGTGGGGTGTTAATCTACGGCCTATACCAATACATATGGGGTGAAAAAAATTTCCACATATGCCATTGCACTTAACCCAATCACTGTAATTACCAATATTTGCACAGTTTGTATTACCACATTGCTTATCCATATTATATTAAGTTTTTTTTTTTAGAATGAAAACACTTAAATATATTGTAACAAACCAAAAAAAATTAAATCAAATATGCCAGCAAAAAGTTTGTAAGACTAGGTCAATGTTCTTGACAAATATATGTAGTTATAATTAGAAAACAATTACACTTAGAATTATTCAAATTATTTTTGAAATATTATATTACATTTTTTTTTTTATAATTTGTTTTATTTTTTGAATTAAGGTAAATAAACTCGCGAAACTATACGTCAGCGAAAATTATATAAAAAAGACAAAATTATATTCAATTAAAAAAAAAATTGTAAATAAATAAAGTCAATAAGTAAATAATTAAAAATACGAGCGAATTAAAAATACGTCTGCACTGATTGAAAGTTATAATTAATTATAATTAATTTTTTTTCCGCGACAAAATTTACATACAAAAATTTTTAAATTTGGTATTTCAGAGTTTTCCTTTTTTATGAACTTTCTTTTTTTTTTTTTTTAAACGTTATAAATCGTAAACTTATAATTTTCTTAATATATAATTTTACATAAGTGATTGAAAACTATAATTTAAACTAATTAATTAATTACTTACTTTACTTTTAATACATTTATATATTTTTATTATACAATTTTATTATTTTTACTGTATATATATTCTTAAACCTATAAATATTTTTATTTTTTATATTTATATATTTAATTGTATTGTATTTTATTAACATTTTTTATAATATTTTATATTAATTTATTTATTTGAAATATATAATTTTTTATTTATTTTTTAGTATTGTATTTTTAATATACTGTCCATTCTTATTTTATTATTATTTTATTTCTACAGTAATTTTTTTTTATTCAATTATTTATTATGTTTGTTTTCCATAATTATATACTTTTAATTTGTTTGTTTAAAAAAAAATCATTTACACTAAAAATACACCTATTGAATTTTTTTATTCTGGTTTCGCCTTCTATATTCTTCTATAGATATTGGTTTTGGACCAACTCGAGTCTTCCCTTAAGACTTCCTCGAGTGTCTTCGACGATTGCATGAACTATCGAAAAAAAATTAACTTTACTTAATTTTCAAATGGTAAGGCAAAAAAAATTGCCTGTTTACTACCTCAGGCGAAAAACCTGTAGAAGCTCTAAATAAGTAAAAAAAAAATTTTTGAATAAATATTCACCAGTTCTTTTTTATATCGAAGCGTAGTTCAATATCCTGGTCGCGGCACCAATATGTAGTGTTCTATATAATAGTTGGCTTGGACAATCTTATCTGGCCCGAAATCGTCTATAAAAATCCTTTGTCAACTTACTTTTGTTTGACTTAATTGCGTCTGCGTCTGATGTTCTATCTTTTTAAGTAACACTTGAGAATAAATAAGACTTTCTATTTATGTTTTACTTAAAAGTTCTTGATCGTTCTTCATTTAGGCTAACTACCTGTATAAATGACTGATCAATTTGAACTCCCCGAAATACCAAATTACCAGCGTTTATATATACACATAAACCGCTGAATTCGAGATAGAATCGATTAGCAAATAGTTCTAAATAAAATCAATTACCAATAGTATTGTGTAACCCGGTAAATGTACTTGTACTTTGTTGCTAACTATTTCAACCATAGGATCGATAACGCTTATTCTGCATAAATATTATTCATTACTTCATATGAAAAGCACAATAAAATATATAATAAAGGTTATTCAAGTGCATTATAATATATAAAATACACAAAAATACCTTATGCATACATATGTGAATCATAATATTTTACAACCTTGATATTTTTTTTTTTTTTCAAATTCAAATTCATTTATTTAAATATCTGTAAATTTCTTATAATTATTAACAAAAGAAAAACTTATTTAAGAGATGAGGAATGCTTGTCCTTTACAACAAGTTAGTCATATTAAATTATATAACAGAATAACATATTATATAATTTATTATATATATATTTAATTTTTTTTATAATTTTTTTTTTTATAAGGAAAACCAGTCAAAACCTTATTTAAAAACTTATTTTACAAAACTTAACTAATATACTAACCTAACTTATGCTAAAGTAAAAGATAAATCAACAGAATAAATTTAATTTTAACAGATATCTGTTATTAGAGGATTAAGTAAACATATACAATTTCTAAAGAATTTTTCATTAAGTAGTATAATTCTGTCAGCTATTTTTAAAGTATTTGCTTTGGTGTGAAGCTCATTTGTAGAATAGAGCCATGGTAAATTTAACATCATTTTGAGGATCTTATTTTGTTTTATTTGGAGGGATTTTATATGAGAATTTGCACATTCCCCCCAAACAACAATACACTTTGAAATATTGATTTAAAAATTGCAATATTGTTATCTGTCGATAATTTGGAATTTCTAGAAATTAATGGGTATAACATTTTTGTAATTATGTCGCACTTTTTTATGCTAGCTTCTATGTTTGTCTTGAAAGTAATTTTTTTTTATCAAATATTATTCCCAAGTATTTAATATTTTCACCCCACGGAAAAGTTTCACTTCCAAGAGATAAATTTTTTTAATACTAACACAAAACTTTCTATCTCCTAAAAAGTTTTGAATGATTTTTATCAGATACATTGGAAAATTAAGTACATACATTTTATGAAGAAGACCGTTGTGCCATACTACATCGAACGCTTTTTCTATATCGAGTACGATCATACCAACTGATTTTTTGTTACAAAGGTTTTTTTCAATAATATTTTTTATTCTAATAAGTTGATGATTTGTAGAATGACCTTCTCTAAATCCAAATTGTACGTTAGGAATGATCGACTTATTTGCCAGAAATTCGTCAATTCTGTATTTGATGCATTTTTCAAAAAGCTTGCCGATCGCACTAATTAAACTTATTGGTCTATAACCGTCAAGTTTTTTATTGATTTTTTGGGGTTTCGGTACACAAACTACCTTTGCTTCTTTCCATGACGTTGGGAAAAGGATTGATTTTAAACAACCATTGAATAAATGTGTTAAGTAAGTCATTTAATATTGTTGTTTATATTTTCTTTATTCATAACAACAATATTAATATCATAAACATTCATATATAGCTAAAAACCAAAATATTATTCATAAAAATCATATTTTTATTTTATAGTAAACAAGTAAATGCGACCTTCATAATTATAATATCAAGAAAAGGCGCATTAGCATTAATAAAATACTATAGAGTATAGGTATAGAACATAATATTGTAAACAATAATATTATGTGATGATAATGCATAAGCGTATTGCGCATATACATATATATTAAATTTTGAAGGGTAAAAATACACAAAAATAAATATGTTAAAAACAGAAAGTTTTTAATTTTTTCCTTACAAATATGTCCTGTTTATTCCCATGCAAAAATAATATAAAAATTTGAGATTTTAATTTCATATTGAAAATATAATAAAATGTTTAAATTTTTAACATTTTTCTTTTATGTGTATTGTAAAGATTGTCTAACAATGAAATTGATATATCCCTATGACAACACGATCTCTATATTAAATTTAAAATTACTTCTTTACCTTATGGCAGCAATGCCACTTTACTGATGGATGGATAACAACTGGCAGAGTTAGTTGTTTAGAAGTTTTTATTTAGCGCTTTATTTTCAGGGCGGGTTGTCTGCTTCTATATCAAATAAAAGTGACTGATGACTTCTGATTAAAAATTGAATTTTATTGATTATTTTCAACTCTATATACCCTAATTATGTTTATACAGCATATTCTTTAAAATTCTTATTCTATTACCTTTCATACTTATTTTAAGAAATTTGCTAATTATGAATATTTATATAAAATATTATTATTTCTTATTCTAACATTTTTGTATGTAAACTAGTGTATGAAAATTAAAATTAATATAATATTACAATTATTATTTATACTAACGGTGAATGTATTACAGTATCTTAAGAACCTAAAAATTTGTTATTATTAATTATTATATATTAATTTGTTAGTTTATAATTTTTCAAATTAAATTTATCAACTAACAAAAAAGTGATGAATAAAATATTTCTTTCAACGTGATTATTTATTGCATTAATAATAGCATAACACTGAAGTTTTTACTGTAGTTAAAGTACTTAATAAAATCATGATAAACAAAAAAAAAAATTTTTTTGTATACTTATATTTTGTTATGTTGATATTTTTGAATCGCTGGAATAAAAAATTTTCACAACAAGCTAAAAGAAAAAATAAAGTATTTATATTAATTTTAATTATCTCTAATGCATTAAACATCACTTTCACTTAGCTTTGAAAACGTTGCATGTTTAAATGTATTACAAAAAAAAAAAACACAATTTAAAATAAAATTTGTATCCTTTATTTAATATGCCACAAGATTAATAAAATTTTATAAATTATAAAATAATTTTCTTTATAAAATAACCCAAATTTCCCAAAGACCACAATTTGTGTCAAAACACAAACAATTGTAAATGGCAATACTATTTTGTGATCTGCCTTTCGCGAAAATCGAATGATGCTAATTTCTTACGCGGTACCCGCCCTGTATAAAATTGTGCAGCAGTGAACCCTAAATGGTTATGGAATCTATAACCACATCTGCTGGATATTTTTCGTGTGGAATCGAAATTAGTTCTTGTTTTACCATCTACACATATGTCTTGTGGTTGTTTTTGTAAATATGGTGGATACGTTCGAATCTCTTAGACGTCAAAGTAAATATCTATTCTATTTGTAGATGCGATAGTGTGTTTAAGTGTTGGAGGTACCGTAATTGGTCAAGGAAAGTTGTTTTATTTTTAATATTATTAGTAATGTTAAACATAGTAGTAGGATGTGGTTAGCGTTGATCTATGATGTGAGGTTTTGGGTAGATAGGGATTAATAAGAGGACCTTTTACAAAGTTTATTCCAGCTTTATTTGTTAATTTTTTTAAAACATAATGATTTTGGGCAAAATATGTTTAATTAAATTTTAATTTTGTGATTTAATATTAAAAAGTTTATTAATTATTAAAAATTCAATTAAGAGATACATAAATTGTAATTATTGTCCCTATTTTTACAGCTACCATTTTTAATCTTGTTACTGTTTTTGGTTTATTAATGCTTGTTTTTAATTTTGACAGCTGCAAGTTATTTAAAAATAACCATTCATATTTTTATAGCATTTGAAATTTAAAGGATTTGAAATATATTGTGCTTTACGAAATGAACATTTTGCATCTGTTGTTGTCAATATGGAATTGTCTCGCAAACATTTTACAAATCGATGACGCACTCAAATTGGGAGGTGTTTTAGGGATGGACAAAATGATTCTTTTCATGGAATCGAATCATACGAATTGTTCATTTATAATGACTGGTTCACAATGTCTCGTTCAAAAAGAATCATTAGCAATTTCAATATAGTATAGTATAAGGCATATTATTAAAATTTCTTGTATTCAAGTATCATATACTTTAAGTTTACATTCATACTAAAGTTATAGCACAATAAATTAGAAAGCAAACTACAGGGTGTCCGCCGGGAAGGTATACTACTTTGTTTGTTTATAATTTTTGATTAAATGAAAGAGAATGGATCTTATATTGATAAATGTTTTATTTAATGTCGGCAATTATGTATGGAATACAATATCAGATAAATGTTCTGTTTGTTCACATATCCATTTAAATGAAAATGTGCCTCGTCACTCATTTTGATTTTTTCATGAAAATTGAAAATTGATTTTGATAAAATGTTTTAACGATTAAAACACGTTGGTTTATCGAATATTTTTCCATAATAAATTTGCCACGTGTGTACTTCACGACTGCCAAATATGAACTGTCAAGACTAACATTTACCACAATGGCGGCAAAACAAAGTAGTATACCTTCCCGGCGGACACCCTGTATTAACTAAAAATATTTTTTTTATTAGAATTATATGTAGAAAAAAAACAAACAAACAAGAATATTCAGTAACAAAATAAAAATAAATAAAACGTTATAAGAATTCGCAAACAAACAAATTAAAGAAGAAAACAAATCATTATACCTAATTATGCGACCTTATTAAAACTATATATCTAAAAGTAAAAAAAGTGTATATCTATAAAAGTAAAAAAGTAGTTATTTATATTTTATAAATTTGAATTTAAAAATAAAACTTATTGTGACACAAGTTTTGGCTTTATTCTATTACGACGGTCAGATATTATCACACCACTTTTAAAAAAAATTCTTTCGCAGGGAACTGAAGTAGCTACAACACATAACCGTTTCTGAATTACTTGAAATAATCTGGGATATGTATTTTTCTTATTTTCCCACAATTTCAAAGGATTTGACAATCTTGGGGTGTAACTTTCTTGCAAATATTTATCCAATTCAATAATTCCTTGTGAAATCCCTCTATTTGCATTAGATGTAATTTCGTCAATTATTTCTTTATCGAATTCTTCCCATACGCTAGATTGCAATTTTTGTTTGTATTGTTGGCTCATCAGGCAGATCTAAAACTATTTCAATTGGCACAATGACAGTTGAAGCCATTCGTGCAACTGATTGATATGCTTTTCTATATCACTTTGAAACCCTCGCTTTTTAAATCGTGGATCTAAAAGTGTTGATTCTGATAGTAGTTGTATTTCTTCTAAATTTCTAAATCTTGATAATATCTTATTTAGCAGAGATTGCAGCAGTTGACGTACCCTCACTGGTAACTCAGTCTCGATTTTAAGTAAACACCTACGCTAACTTTTATCAAATATTTTTATCTTTAGAAATTGTTACTGAGCTTTCACTACTTATTTCTTCCAATATTTTTAAAATTTTACAACAGCCTTCGATAACTTTCCAATCAGTTGGCAAAATTTGGGGCAAGTTATGTTGAGATCAATGGATATTGTTGAGATCAATGGTTCTTTAATTTCTAAAACTCTTTGAAACATTTGAAAAATTGAGTTCCATCTGGTAGGAACGTCTTGCTTCAACTTTAATACTTTTTGTCCCATTTGTAGCTGCACACTATTTAATTTATTAACAGCGACAGTGCTTCTTTTGAAATGTTCTACTATTTCTTTAATTTTCTTTTTTATGTCGTCTATATCTTTTATAGCAGTTTGCACAATCATATTTATTTTGTGACCCTAACATCCAAATTGTCGCCAGTTGCTTAATCGTACTGCAGCTTTAATATTCGCAGCATTGTCGCTTATAACAGCTACAGCCTTATTATGTTAGAAACATTACTCTTTTTATATCCTGGCACAGATTTTCTGCTGTATGCCTCTCTACAGACTCAAAGCATTCCAAAATAAGTACGATTTCAAATCAAAACTCTCTTTCAAAAAATGAGCAGTTATCGCAATATAACTTTGGTTGTTAATTGAAGTCCAAGCATCCGTAGTCACTGACACAGCGTACGATTTTAATAAATCTTCATTCACTAATTCCTTCGTTTTATTATACGCTTGCGGAAGAAGACTAGAGCATAAAGTTTTTCAACTTGGCATCTTATAAGTTGGATTTAATATACCTATGATTCATAGGTATATTACCATATTGATAACATTTAAAAAGAGTACAACAAAAGATGGGGGTGTGAAAATTCAAAAACTACTCGAAAATAAGTCGCTTCTTTTTTCAATTAAAAAATAAAAGATAAAATTACAAAAAAAAACATAGTTATTTATTTTAATTAAAATAACAAATTAAAAAACATTAAATTCAAATTTTTTGAAAAACAACGAAATTACAATTTCATATTGTATCCAAAATAACAATACATAGTATATTTTTTAACTTCAAATTCAATTTTTTAAATTTCAAATTCAAAGTTTTTAATATCAGACTCAATTTTTTAAATTTGAAATTCAATTTTTTAAATTTCAAATTCAATCAAAATTAAAATTTTTAATATTTCACTGCCAATGTAATATTAGCCACATATAAACAGAGTCATTTGACCTCTCTCTAAAAAATATAATATTTTTAATTTAAAATTACCGAAAATTTCAATTATAAGTATAAAAAACCAAAATATTATTTTCAATTTCATATTAAGTATACAAAAAGTTTCGTTATTCATTCAAATATCTTAAATAAAAATAATAATGATTAAGTTCAAAGTAAAAATTAATTAATTTAATTAATTTTTGGTTATTTTAAATTAAAAATATTATATTTTTTATAGACCGGTCAAATGACTCTGTTTATATTTTGGCTAATATTTCATTGGCAGTGAAATATTAAAAATTTAAAAAATTGAATTTGAAGTTTAAAAAATTGAATTTGAAGTTTAAAAATTATATAAATAACTTATTCAAACTGATATTTAGCTTTATTTCTAATTTCTAATAAAAGCTCTTTATTATTTAAGGAATAATTGTAAAATTCCGAGCAGTCAAAATTTTTATAATTAAATTGCACCATTAAAATATTTTTTACCGATTCAGGTAAAAGTCGGTTTCTTTCATCGGTCCACTGTGCTTTCATTAAGCTGAACACCCTCTCTACATTTGCATTATGCGCTGGTATTGCAAAATAAAAATTGCATATTTTTAAAAACTCTCCGGAAGTGTTATTATTTTGACTTTTAAAATAACTTGTCCATTTAAATTCCTTATCTCTTCTTTGTATTAATATTTCTTCTATGGAAAATAATATTTCACTTATTTCCATTAAGGAATTTTTTTCTTGCTCCATACTTTCTATTTTTGAATGGAAAACATACATTAAAGAATGAATGAACCATAAATAGGACTCATTAAGTGGGTTTTCAAAAAACATTTTGATTATTATGGGAGGCTGAGTGTGGGACAAAAAATAAGATTTAAGCGGTGGATACAGTTGCAAAATTCTATTTACTGCAGGAAATAAAGACAGCCATCGCGTTTTGGAGTGGTACAACAAGTTCTTATATGCGATATCAACGAAATCACAAAAATCTTTTAATGACTCTGTGCGAACAGTATATATACAAAAATGATTATATATTTTTAAAATGATTGATTCCACGTCTAAAGGTAAGCCATCTAATGCATGCTGCACGCAATTATTTAAAATATGAGGAGGACAACCCACCCCAATGATTTCCTTCCTTAACCCGTTTTGTAAACGACGAAAAACATTGTTCTGGCCTCTTATTTCGACACCACCAAAATTTGTGTTACAATTGGCCCCTGTGAAAGCAACACATTTTTAAGCTAAATTATTTTTTTGTAGTGTACTTGTAATTACATCACAAATTGTCTCATATTTTTCATTTTGTACCGATTCCACTTCCAATAAACGATGTTGAATGCCAAATTCCTGGTCAAAAAATTGAATTAATATAGGGAACAATTTTAATGCGCCATGATTGGAGCCATCTGTGCATACACCTATATGAGAAATGTGGTCATCATGTATTTTTTTAAGTGTCATCTTTAATGAGTTAGGTGCCAGAACATTATTTACTATTGCTTCTGTTTTTGTTCTGGCAGAAGAAATTTTTGAAGCAACTTCAGAGTCGGCAAACAACCTGCGATATAATTTTGTTGAACAGTCGCAGGACTTATAACTATGATGATGTTTTGCGGTGTGAAATGCCAGTGTAGCTTCGGCAGCTAAAATTTTTTCTTCTGTCTTACTATTTTTTTGAACAAAAAATGAATCTAATTTTGCATTAGTACTGGACGATTGGATTCGTGATCTGTGTTTTGCCGATTGTATGTGTTGATCCAAGTCACATTTCCCCTTATTAGAAATCGAAACTATAACCTGACAAATGTCACAAAAAGCTTCATGCTCAAGTTTAGATTTTTTGAACATTGGATACTTTTTACACATATCATCATTAAATTTACATTTACGACGTGACATTCTTAATGGCTAAAAATTTATAATAATTAAATTTATAAAAAGGAATAAAAATATATATTTACCAAATTGTTCAAATTGTCCAAATTAAAAAATAAACTTTTTACAACACTTTTATTAAAAAATAAAAATTATCTAAGTAGTTTTTTGCAGTAGTTTTAAATTAAGAGTAAATACTACAAAGTAAATTAGAATCTTTCATTCAATTGAAAATATAAGTAGTAGTTTCACTTTAATATGGCTAATATAGAATAAACACATTTAATTTCTAAAAACTGTTTAACTGGTAATCTTTTTTTCCGTTTTCGACTGTTTTCCTTTAATTTCAAATCAGTTTAATGTGGAAATTACAATAACTATTTGACAGTTAACTCAAAGCAATAAATATTTTTTAAAAAAAAGTGGTTTTGTCGCTTAACTTTAGGTTACGGTCAACGCAGTTTGGTGTTGCAAATACTGTTTTTCAAATATTTTTTAAAAAGAGTACTTTTGGGGAAAAATTCAAAAAGAGATAGTACAAAAGAGGCGGAGGTTTAAAAGAGTACGGTTGGTATCTCTACCTATGAAGCAATTTTACAAATTCTTTATCTTTCACAATAGAAAAAGGTTGATATTCTTTTACTATCATTCTAGTGACCTGAGAATCAATTGATTTTGACTTAGACAGCGGCATAGGTATAGGTTTATTAAAATACTGGACTACCGAGCTTTGATTTTTGCTACGCTTCTGTGGAGTTTCTACTGTATTTGGAATTTCATCAGAAGCATTTTTTATTATCATTATTTAGTGAAATATCGTCGCTAGAATTAATAATATGGTTTTCTTGATCTTTTACGAATAATGTGTCTTCACATCTCTGTTATTGATGAAATTGTTTTTCATCAATAGTTATAGTAGGAACTTGACTTAAATTTTCTTTATTGTCATTGTCAAAAACTTTTTTTTCAGACACTTGTAATTCTGAATGAAGCTATTTATTGCAGATTTTATCAAAATCATCACTAATACTTCTATTCAAAATTCTATTGGAATTATACTTTAGCTTAACACTAATTTATTTTTAAGATAATCTAAACGGCTAACAATAATGAACTTAATGCAAATTAAGAAAAATTAAGATGACGTACGACAATATGAAAATACGCGGAATGACCGAAATAGACTTAAAAAAAATTAGGGTGATTTTCGTTAACTTTTTAAAAATTTCGATAACTTGATAACGATTGCTGTCGTACAAAACTTTTAGATGTCAAAAAATTATTGAAATTGTGTGTGTGTTTTTTTTTGGATTTGTAATTTGTGATTTTTAAATTGATAATAAAAATGGAGGAACTACAATTATTAAAAGACTTATTAGTGTTAGTAGATGGTGTTGAAAATATAAGTAAATTAGAAAAAAGGAAAAGATCTTGTAGTGTTTGAAGAATAAATAGACAGGGAGAAAAATGGATATTTCAAAACCGTATTTTTAAAAATAAAAGCGTATGATCCATCTCAATTTTTTATACATATACCCGGATGAATGTGGAAAGATATAATTTTCTATTAAATTTGTTATCTGCTGCTTTACAAAAAAAATCAATTAGAACTCCTATAAGTCCTGAATACAGATTATGCATTACATTAATGTGAGTAATATATAATATTAATTGACATACATGATGCATTTATTTTTACCATATATCTTTTTAATTTTATTACAGATATTTGTCTCAAGGTGTAACTTTACAATATCTTGCCTGGTATTTTAAGATGGGAAAGGAAACTGTTCGATGTATAGTTTTGGATACATGTGAAAAAAATTGGTCAATACTGTCTCCAATATTTGTAACAGAGCCAATACAAACAGATTTTGAAATAATTTCATCTGATTTCCTAAATATATGGAACATGCCAAATTGTGTTGGTAGTATATATGGCAAACATATTGCAATCAGAAGGCCAAAAGGCAGCGGTGCAAAATTTTTCACTTATAAACACTTTTATAGTGATGTTCTTTTAGCTGCATATGACGCCAAATATACATTTACCTATGTTGATGTTGGCGGATATGGTGGACATAGTGGTATTTTTAAATGTTATTAATAATTTTTGTAAAATTTATATATTTTCAGGTATTTTTAAAACAAACAGTTTTGGTAGAAGACTACTTGCAAAACAATTACCATTACCTGAACCAAAGGCACTCCCTGGAACAACAATAATAATGCCGTATTTTTTCACAACTGATGCAGCATTTCCTTTAGCTGAAAATATTATGAAGCCTTATGGTGGAACAAATTTATAAACAGAAAAAGAATTGTATAATAAAAGATTATCAAGAGCTAGACCCACGATTGAAAATGCTTTTGGTATTATGGCAGCTCGGTGGAGGATACTATTAAACACAATTCATTTAGAGCCTAAAAATAGTGAGAAAGTTATTTTAGCATGTATTGCTCTGCACAATTATATTATGTTGAACGACATGAATAGAAGTGAATATTGTCCTCAAAATGTTGTGGATTATGTAGATAACGAAGGAACTGAGCATCCGGGAGTGTAGAAATGCGCGCAATCTTGTTTCTATCCAACATTCCAGATTTATACATAGATACATAGAAAATAATAAATTTAAACCAAATAATTGTGTTTTTGGTGTCACAATTATTTGGTTTAAATTTTCGTGTGATGTTATTTAGGTGTCACAGTTCGTTGGTACACAAAAATGTCGATACATGATGGCACGACAGTAAAAATAAGCCCATAAATAAAAAATCGTATTATAATATTAAATATTATTATCTAAATCCTATTTTATTAAGCAAATAATATTGTTTAAAATTTTTTAGTATTTTTATTTTATTTTATAAATAAAAAATCATATTGTTAAAAATTCATTTCTCTATTATTATTTTTTTATATTTAGTTTTAATATTAGAAAACTTTTGATTGAAATGAGATAAAAATGTATTGCACCTTATAAATTTTAAGACTGCATCGGAAAAAAACATAAAGTAAGTTATAATATAAAAAGTTATAGTTTTAGTAATGCACTTACATATTGCTTTTTAATATCCATGGCACATACAAATAATTTTGTCCTAGCATCATCTTTTGCATATGGTGGCAGTTCTGTAAGTAGGCCAATTAGAGTTCTACAAAAATTTTCATTAACATCTACGAAATCTACAGTGTGTGATGATGCAATTTGATTTGAAGATGACATTCGATTTTTTATAGCCAAAGTAGCATCTCCTATTACTTCCAACGTAGATGATATAGTTGGTTTAGCAGAATTAGATTAAGGGCTAGATGAAATATGAATAGTTTCATTGTCATCTTCAAATTCCATTGTGTTGTCACATTCATTTATTATTGAAGTAGACGTTGCCGTTGACGACAAATCCATATTTTCATTACTACGTGTTCTATATATAAAATTATAAAAATATAAATAAATAGGTTTTTTTTTGGTAGCATCTACTTACTTTCTGGGTCGCACAAATTCTCTCAAAAATAGCAGATTTTGTATAAAAGTCCATTGGCTATCCACTTCTAAATTATCTGCACCACTGCCAGACCAGATGGAACATATTTTTAAATTAATTAGTTATATATTATAGTTCTAATTTTTAAATATTTTATTGTACCAGTTTTTCCAAGTTCAATAGCTATATTTTTCCATATTTTCTGTTTCTGCAATTTATTATAATACAATTTATTTCGTTTATTATAGATAAGTTCATTTTTTTGAACATTTGTAATTAAATGTTCAATGAAATCGTTTTCTGTATCGGTCATATTAAATTTCACAATAGAAATACATATTTTAATTTCAAAATAAAAAATTTCAAATTCTAAATTTGAATTTGACATTAAGCATATGTTGTTAATTTTTCGCAAATTCATTATGGCCCAAAGAAATTTTACAGTGACTTTCCTTAAATTAAGGAAAATTTCCATTAAGTTCATTATAGTTAGCCCTTAAATCTTTGAAAATTTGTTCCCTAAAACTCATGAACATTTGCGCACCATTTGATTTAACTGCAGCTGTCAGAGTCTATCATTTAAATTGTTTAACTTATTTGATTTGGTACCTAAATCATTGTTGCCGGAAGCGCGTTCACATGAATTTGAAAATAAAGTTATGAAGTTAGCCATTTCATCTTTAAAGTTATCTAGTCTTCCTTGGAATTTGCTCTAATAACCTCAGCAGACTTTGCAGTTTGCAGCCATATCTTGAAATTCTGTTTGTGATTGATTAATTCGTTTATCGATTTTGTCGTACATATTCTTTAAGACAATACTCACACACGAAGAACTGAGTCAAAAATTCAGAAAACCATCCTCTTGGAGCATTTAAACACAACTCATGTTCCATACATGAATACACTGCACAATTCACTGGATCCATTTCAGCGTCATTAACAATGCAAGAAGATAAACTGTATTTAAAAGTAATTTATTATTTCATACTCTTTTTATTAAAAGAAAGTGTTTTAAATGATTTTGCGTATAATTATTATTGATTACACAACGAATTTTTTTTATTTAAAATTAAATCAAAAAAATAATAAATATTTAAATGTGAAATATTAAATATTTGATGACACTAGATATTATTGCTTTTATATATATATTTAGCTAGAAGCGTGCTGAATTTAATTTCTTTATTTCAAAAATCTGTAATTTAATATATTGTATGAAGCTACGAAAAACTAATTGGTGAACGAATAATTTTGAAAAATAAAAAAAAAAATATTTTTAAAAAATTAAAAAAACAGCGAGACTAAAAAAACACATGGGAATTCTTAGATAATAATTACTATATGGTCTACCTAGAACATATGAAATTTTCATCGAAAATTTTTGTATGGACTCCCTCAAGCTACTGGACGCTACTTAGGTAGACAAATGCGTAACCATTTAATCTTACCCATTTAATTTTAAGTAAATTTAAAATATTCCATTACCAAACTATTTTTTTGAATTATTGGTGCTTGGTGTTGTTGTGTTACCCTTTTTTACTTCGGCCTGGCCAATCTTATTTGGCCCGTAATCGTCTATAATATACTTCAACTTACTTTAATCTGACTGCGTCTGATGCTTCCAACTAACTTATTTAAATAAAATCTCTTTAATTTAGGTTTTACTTAAAGTTCTTAACTATTCACTTAGGCTTAGGCTAGATTACCTGTATAAATGACTAGTTAAATTGAACTCCCCGAAATACCAAATTTCCAGCGTTTATATATATACCCATAAACCGCTGAATTCGCGATACAACGATTGGCAATAAATCTAAACAAAATCAATTCACGATAATATTGTGTAACCAGGTAAATGTGCTTTACCTGTACTTGGTTGCTATATCCATTTCAACCATAGAATCAAAAGCGCTGATCCTGCATTTATATATTATTCATAATACTTTATATGAAGAGCATATACAATATATCATAATGGTTACTTAGTACATTATAAAACATACAAAAATACTTTATGCACATATGAATCATATCTTTTCCACATTGTTTACAATATTATATTCTATATAGTATTTTATTAATGCTGATGCGCCTTTTTTGGATATTTATAATTATGAAGGTCGCATTTACTATATTGTTTACTATAAAATAAACATATGATTTTTATGAATAATATTTGTGGTTTTAGATAGTAACAAAGTTTGTTACACAACAGTGTTGCAAAAAATGTGCGAACCTCTGTACATCGTATTATTGAATTTAATCTAATACTATTTTAAAATGTACAAAGACTAAAATTTATTAAAATAATTTTATAGAAATTTAACAGTCTCTGTTAAATTATAGTAACAAAAAAGAAAAAAATTACAAAAAATATTTTAATAGCAAAATGAAAATCTCGGCAAGAACAATTTATAGTGTAGTTATTGCCCAACCATTAAAATTTAGGATCTACTAAATAATATAATATTAACAAAGCTCATTGTATAATTTATATATTGTTACAACGCTCAGTGGCTCAACTGAACCATATTAGAGACAAAGGATCTGAAACAGAATTTAAAATGATCAATTGTAAAAAATCAAATGTTCGACTTTCGAATCTTTTAGTGTTATGAATGGCTTATTTTAAATTTCTGACCAATACTGAATTACTTAGGAGCACTTTCACATTTTTCAAATATCCAAATTAATTTTTAGTGGCATTTTTCCACTTTCAAAAAATATGGGATAGCTGTAGTAACCGATTTACTTTAGTTATTTTATCAGTCATAAAAGTTAATTACGTATTTTAATTTTACAAATAATTTTAAATGCATATAGTACCTCTGTAATATAAGGCTTTCAATAAGTAACGAAGCATGATTTCCAAACCCCCATTTCCAGTTAGTAAGTTCATAAGGATAACAGCCTTAAAATGTGTATGTACATTAGGTGTCTTGAATTAACAAATCGCCGCTTGAATATTTGTTTGCTTCATACGTCATTTTAGAGTTTTTTGAGTTAGGACCATATCTTTAGTGTTTGGGAGATTCTCTGTTCAAAACTGCAATCCATTTTTTTCCTATCTCTAATAGTTACTGAGATATCGAGTATCAGTTTTGTTCCACATCCATTTTTTTTTGTTCAATGCTTGCTTGCCTCACTTTTCAAAAATCAGAAAAAAGGTAGCACGTAGAGCAACTTTTCTATACATTTTTCAAGTTTTATTAAATGCTTTTTTGCTCTATATAAATGAGCAATGTACATGAAGCATTAATATTAAATGAATTTTTTTGCTCCATATCCATTGCTCATTTGATATAGAACTTTAATGGTCAATTTTTTTTTTTATTTTTGCCTATATCCATAGTAATTTCTTTAGTCATGATATTATATGATGGACATGTAGCAAACATTTTAATTTATTTATTTTTAATTTTTGCTCTATCTCCATTGAATATTTTAAGGAAAAATATAAATTATATGAAAAAATCAAATTCAGTTTAGTTGAAAAATCAGTCGTGAGTGGACGTGTTGAATATGTCGTCATCAAATTCGTCACCAGTTCCGTATATTTCAAAAGAATTATTAAGGTAAGTAAATCATATTTAATTTCTCTTTTTATTTTAGTTTGTTATTTAATGTAATGTGTTTTATGTTTATGTTGTTTTTTACCAACTTTGATGATATTTATTTAGAATCCAAAACGAATTAATACCAAATGATGATGATCCTTCTAGTCAAGACGAACTTTCAGAAACTACTGCTGATTTTTCTGGTAAACTAAATTAAAACTAATAAAAATTAATTAATAAAAATTAATTGCCGCTGTGATTTTTAGATGATGATATATTTACAGACCCGAATTATAAGCCAGATGATGCAAAACAAACACAAACTACCACAAATATTGCTGAATATGTTTCCAACTTAGCTTTTTCTGGTATGATAATTTTTTTATGTTACAAAAATTAGAAAATATAGCTATTTTTTGTTTTAGAAAGTGATTGTAATGATGCTGGTCCGAGTGTACAAAATATAAGAAGCATACCAAGTGAATATAGTTCTTCAGGTAAGTTATAAGATTTTTTTGTAAGTTTATATGTAATTTTTTCTTTTATTTATTTACAGAAAATGGAAATTCCACACAATGTATTGACAAAAAAACGCTCCAAAAATACAGATACTTGGAAGCATATCGTATCAAAAAAATTGAGAGAATCCGGACAAAGCTATACTAATTACAAAGGTATAGAAGTTGGACCTACAAAGATTAAACAACCATGTAAGCACACTTGCTTCTTTTTATGTACCAAAAATTTCACAGAAGACGATCGATTAGAAATTTTTAAGCAATTTTGGAGTTTAACCGATGACCAAAAAAATCAATTTTATTGTAAGCTTGTTAGACGTGTGGCAGTTAAACGTCGAAGAAAGAACTTATCTACTTTAAAATTATTTTCGTTTAAGTATTTTGTTGAAATTAACAATAGAATAATTAGAGTTTGTAGAACATTTTTTCTGAATACCTTGGCTATTGACATCAAAAGAATATATTATTTTTTCAAATATTTATCCACTGACGATTATGGAACTCCTCTTCCAAGAAAGAAAGGAAAATACATCAAAAATGCGATTGAACAAGAAAGAATACAAAAAGTTGTTGACCATATAACTAGCTTCCCTGCAGTAGATTCGCACTACTGCCGAGCGAATTCGGAAAAAAAATATCTTGAAAGCAATTTGAATGTACAAAAAATGTATAATCTTTATTTACAACAAGTTCCTAATGATGCAGTGGAAATGTGTATTTATCGGCAAGTTTTTAACACTAAATTCAATTTATCTTTTTACAAACCAAAAAAAGATCAATGTAACAAATGTTCATTGTTTAAACTAAATAAAAAGCCATCAGCACTAGAAACTTTAGAGTTTGGAAAGCATAAAGTTGAAAAAAATCCAATAAAATCAGATAGAGATATTGACAGATCTAATATAGATGCATTCCACCTTGTACTTTGCTACGATTTGCAAAGTGTTTTTGGTTTACCAAAAGGTAATGCAAGTGCTTTTTTTATAAGCGTAAATTAAATGATTTAAAATATCCTCTCAAGAAATTGAGTATAAAAATGTTTCTATTATTAAAAATGCGGGTAGAAATACTTTAAAAACTACTAAGAATATATTTTCTTCAAAACTGCCAATTCAAATACAACGGCCAATACTTTCATCAAAAAAAAAGTCTGACATTATAGACTTATTGCCATTTTTGAAAATGTGCTAAACATTAAATAAATTAAGCTAAGCTTAATTTTTTTTAATATAATTATATGAAATTTCATTGTTTTTTACTTCGAATCGAATGTTCGGATATATTTATGTTTTTATTATGTTTATGTTTTATTTTTATTAATTATGTTAGATAAACTAATTGAATTTATGATCTCAGATGTGCCTTATAATTTTCTATTTAGTGATAAAAAAAACTATATTTTTATGTAGATTATAAATTTTCGAATATTGTTTATGTTTATTTTTAGTTTTTAAGCTGTTTTATTATACTATATTAATTTAAGAATATAAAATAAAATCTGTGAATTGAATTTGTGATATCAGATCTCTTTTTTTTATATTACAAAAAAAACTTTGTAAATTTTACTAAATGTAAACTCATGAATTATTATAATAAATATCATTCATTTTATTTATTTTTTCAAAAAAATTAAGAATTTGGTTTATCTTTTTTTATATGGATTAGAAAAATAGTTTTTAGTACGATTTTGAATAAGTATGTTTTCTCCATCTCATACATTACAATGTAAGTAGAAGTTAAATGTTTGTTTGGCCTATATCCAATTTTTTTTGCTCTACCTCCTACAATACAAATCAAGTTGTAAATTTAGGGTGGATATGGAGCAAAGTTAAAAAAAGGTTCTTTCGAAAAAAGTAATGTAACTTCTAAACTAGTGGAAAGATATTTTTTAAATTTTGGAACTAAGATCTTAAAAGAACATATAGCAATCCGCCAAAATATAAAATTCTTCTATCTGCTAGTTTTTCTTAAAATTAACTTCAGATGTAAATGTCGTTTTTCTCAATTTCATGTCAGAGGCGTTTGAAGCAAACAAGTATTCAAGCAGCGAAATAATGTCAAAAGTCATGTCATATATGTAACGCCCTTTTACAGAAAACTATAAAAAAATACATTTATTGTATTACAGAAAGTTTATACAAACTTATTGTTTTAATATTATTTTGGATTCATTTTCCACTTTCTGTCTAGATATTATATTAAGGCATCATTTCCAACAACAGATTATAAACTCGAAAATTTTTACTATTTAATTTTGGGTTATTGTTTCCATTTTTGGTGAATTTTGTGCTGAATTAGAGTTAAAATTTAAGTAGAGTTAAATTGTTATCATTCTTTATTTTAATACTTTAATTATTCTTATTTAATTAATACTAAAAATAATAATTAAAATATTAATAACATATTATATAAAATATGTAATATTAATATAATTTACAACATTAATATTAAAAAATAATTATAAAGAAATTAAAGGCCGTAAAAAATCAAGTAAAAAAGACTTGATACATGAATTAAATTATAATCTGATTAATGAGTTTAATATTACCATACTACCGCAACACTTTTTTAAAGCTAAATATATTCATATTATACTATACCGAAGCATATAGTTTTGTATGTAGTACATCAAATTAGTTTGTATAAATAAAATCCAATTAAAATTCTGCATTGTAATAATATATGTATAGGGTTTTTCGCAAATAATATCGCTTAACGATATTTAAATATAACGCTTAACGCGTTAAATATAATTTAAATATAATGCTTAACGCGCGGAACTCGCTACATTAACCAACCAACAGTTAAAGATATACTACATACACTGAAAAACTAAATCGTATCGGTATCATGCCATTCTATTGATTTTATTCTTTATAATATTTTGAAAACATACATTGGCAAAAATTATATTATCTGCAGCTTATAAAAACTATAACTGAAACTATAAATTTTGGTGACAACACACTTAATAAATGTCAGAAGGTATTATAGTAATTGTAGATATTAACGGCTTCGATAACGAATTTATAGGATAACTTAACGAATTGACGTATCAATATGAAATATTATACTTCTAAAGTTAATTATTATTAATTTGATATGCAATAATTTTGAATAAATTCACAGTAAATGGCGAAATTATGCTGTCGCGGCTAAGTTCAAAAGACTGTTTCAAGAATGAATAAATTTGGTTCCAAAAGCATTTCAAAATATAAGAAAAACTTTACATTGTACAAATTTATTTGTTCTGCACGACTGTATACCTATGTATAATGCTGCTAAGTAGGGTTATCACGCATACATTTCAACAACTCCATCCAAAGAATAATAGACAATTTCAAAGTCATTAGGTCCAAAATGTCTACGACTTTGCCAATGCAAATACCATAATATACCAATAGGGTTGAATATACTGAATGGCCAATATAATTATTAATGGTAATTACGCAAAATTGATGAGGTTTAATTTTTTTATATATTCTGCCATGTAGTTCACCAGGTTGTTCGCAGCATAAATAATTTATATTATATTATATCGTATAATTTACATATTATCATATGACTCTCGTATTTCCATGATGAAATATGATTTTTTTTTTTATTATTATTTTAATTGAAAAATTTATTTAAAATCATTTTAATTTTTTTTGCAGACATTTTAGTTTATTCTCTAAACGTTTATTGATATAATTAATTTGCTATTTAAAATAAAATAAAGATATACATTTTAACATTTAGCTTAATGTGTGCAAACAATATGAAGTTTAATTATATATAATCCATTTAAAATAAATTTTGGTAAATCATTTGTTAATGTTCTATTAAATAAAATAGTTAAAATGGCAGACACTAGACACACTTTTGAATTTACACAATTGTGAAAAAAAAAAAATTTATAGTGACGGCTTTACCCTTTGTTTCCAAGGAAAAAATAAGTTAAAAAAAATAATTACTTTATCATTTTTATTTATATTTGATTTAAAATTGAAACAAAAAACCACGAGACTTTTTATTTTAACTTTGTTAGAATTCTAATATATAGTAAATTCCGGTAAAAGTTTCGACACTGCTATGTATATAATATTTAAACTTTAAAATTTCGTTATAGCTCGAAGTTCGATATAATGTAAGTATTGTATCGTAATAATCGATGCAATATTATTCAGTGCAAGTGTGTAAGCTTTGTACCGATTTGTAATACATTTTGCATCTCCTTTAAACAATAGGTACAATCTTATATTAAATTAATATTCACCTGCAACATCATAGTTGAAAAGGATGCAAATAATAAAATATTATATGTATTATATTGATATAATTATGTGTATCATATAGGCTGCGGTAAAAGATTGTTTCGAAAAACAGCGTAATATTTTTAACTGTGTAATCTGTATTGGACAAAAATCATTTTTTTATATAGTATTTTATTATTTATAAATACCTAATATTATGATGCAAGTTTTACGATTTTACTCTATAACTAATTATTATTTACTTTATAAATTATTAATCATTTAATAGTAATCAATCTAACTCACTTCAGTGTTACTAATGTATGGTAATACCTTAAAAATATTACCTATTAACTACTAAATTTTTAATTTCTTAATTATTGATATTCAATTTAACTCTCAATAATTTATTATTTACCTTTTGGATATTCCATGCTAATATTTGTATTTGCAACAAAATATATATAAAAATAGGGTTAACATTAATAGAATAAATTTCTGAAAATTAAGCTGTAGAAAAACTGATTTTTGGATAAGATTATGAAGATTAACTTTTATGGTTTTATGAAAAGGTAAACAAATATTTTATATTTACGAGTATATGAACGAAATACAGTAATATCGCCTATATTCTGTAAAGAATTTGAATGTGCGAAATTATTTTCAATACTCCTTGTGTAAGTTGTAAGAATAAAAGGAGTTTTGTTTGTTAAACCATATAAACCCAGTATAAAAAAGATTGACCCATTTAATAAGGGATATAGCGAAGACTCACCCTATGTGTTTGTGATTACAGAGTAAAATTACAATAGTTTTCACAACGTAATTGGGTAGATATAAAAACTTATTATTTAAATAAATTTTAAACTTCCAATTTTTTTTTATTATAATTCATCACAATGGAAAAATTATTCGTTATCTAATTATCGATTTTTATGGACGATAAAAAATTTTATTTAAAAATATAATTATTAACTTTTTTTTTAACTTTCTGAATTTTGACATATTAGTTAAAAATTTAATAGAATATAATTACGTTTTTAATGTCATATTTTTTATAAAACACTAATAAAACTAATAATATAATAGAAAGGACACGTAATTTATGTAAATTTTGAAATTAATTTGATGATATAATTATCGATTTTCATACCATTTCTCATTAAATTTATTTCATTTAATTCAATTAAATTTTTAAATGTATTTTAATCAATTCCATTTAATTGATTAAAAGATACAACGAGTATTTGAAATTGTAATAAATCATTACAATTAGTAATCGTAATGGTAATAACTTTAATCATTTGTAATATTTCTTTTGGTACCAATTCTAATTCTTGATACTTACAAACAATGTTAATAAATTCGATAAGGTATTAAAAGCTCTTGATGATATTCTAAATCAACTACTAAATGTAAATGTGTTGCCAAACTGATTCCTTGTCAAATTAAATCATAATAATAATTAAATCAATGATGTATCTAAAAGTGGCGAACAAGGTATTTATAAAAATCGATTACTAGATTAGATACTAGATAAAAGTTGTAAATTACCTGAATGTTGTAGAATTTGCTCGCCATGATAATAAACGATTTTTACTTTCATCAATATAATCAAGTTGTATTAGCTTGTGCTTGACAGCAGTAAAACCTGTTAAGTTAATGATCATATTATATAATATATAATTCCAATTAATTTGAAAAAAATAATATCAATCGATAATTGCCAAATTATTAGATAAAATAATAAGTAAGTATTTCTAATTTGGACACATTTATAATTTTAGGTAAATTATTCAGTAAAGTTTTTAATACTTGAAATTATGCATTGCGAATACTTAAAGATAATTGTCAACTACCAGCAGATAGGATTTTGAGAAACGATTTTTTATAAGACAATTGTAATATTTGAGTACCCGACAAGACACTTCCCGGTTACTTGAGAAAAAACAGCGTTTAGTACCAATTCAAGAGAGTGCCATTTGGACTTTGAATGCATTTTAGAAACTTCAAGTTTTTTTCAACCGTTTTACCTTTTGCTAATTTATTCGTATATGTTGAATCCATTTTTTAACTTCTACGATACATTTCTCACAACTCCTTTTAGCTCTTTAATGATTTCCGAACTTGTTGTACAATTTCTTTGGTTTCGATGGATGGCTGAAATATGTCGTTTTAAAACAAAATTTAGAGAAATACACTTACCACAAAATTCACAAATAATACCTTTAATCGTGAGAAAATCTTCTTGTTAGGAAAGATTTCAAGTTAAAACACATTTAACTTCTATTCTAATTGAGTTTATTATAAGAACTGATTTTAACATCCGATATATAAAATATTAAAACAATTGAAACGAAATTAATACATATGCAAAATAAACTAATTGACTATGTTATTGTTAAAGCGAATTCAAGTACAATTACATTGATAATATAGATGAAATACTTTATAAAATAATTTAGTATTGAAATGAGATATCTCCAATACTGTCCTTCAATACTGACTACTATTTTAAAAAAGTCCCAACATCCTTGTTAATTTTTCATGTTTTAATTTTGTTAGATTTTTAGTTAGAACATCAGCAATCATATCATCGGTCGGTACATACTTCAAAGTGATTAACATTTTTTGATACACTTCACGAATATAATGGATGCGAATATCTATATGCTTGCTCCTTGCATGATAAACTGGATTTTTAACAAGTTGTTTTGGACTCAGGTTATCTCTATTTAATTCAGTTGGCCCGTCCACTGAATGGTTAAAGCCAAGCTCTTTTATGATTTCGAAAATAAACCACTTCTATTGATGCTGCCGAAAGTGCCATGTATTCAGCCTCGGTACTGCTTAATGCCACAGATGGCTGTTTCTGCGATTCCCACGATATTACGCCACCAGCCATAAAGAATACAAAACCGGTGTATGATTTTCTGTCATCGCAACTTCCTGCCCAGTCGGCATCAGCATATCCACATAGTGGTTTGCCAGTCTTTCTAAAATTAAGTTTAAAATTAATCGTATTATTTAAGTACCTTAATACGTGTTTAGCAGCAGCTAAATGTTCCATGTGAGGATTCATATTAAATTGTGCCAATTTACTAATGGAGCGAACGATATCTGGTCTGGTAGTTATACCAATATCCATTAAAGAACCAATTAAAGATTGATACATTTTTCATCAATTTTTATACAATTGGAACAATCAAAACATTTTTTCAATTTGTGTCCTGGTTCTAGAGGTGTACTGCATTTTCTGGTTTCCATCATATTATAATTTTCAAGCAAATCTTTTATCATTTGCTTCTGTGAAATGCTGATTATATTTTTATCTTCATTTCTCTCTATCTCCATCCCTAAAAAATAATCAATAGGACCTTTATCAATTATGTCAAATTCCAAACTAATTTCATATTTAATTTTATGTAAAATTTTGATATTTGAGCTTGCTATAGTGATATCATCGACATACACAGGTATTATGTTTATATTTCCATCTATATGCATGGTATAAACACACGAATCTTCATTACAACGCGTAAACTCCATCTTTTGTAAAACTTTGTCTAATTTTTCATTCCATTCCCGGCCTGACTGTTTTAGTCCGTACAATGATTTTTTTAATTTGCATACCTTATTTGGTTGAACAGAATCAACAAAATATTCTGGTTGCACCATGTATACTTCGTTATGAAGTTCGCCGTTGAGATATGCTGAAGTTACATCCATTTGGTGCACAAATAAATCGTACTCAACTGACAAAGCCAAAATTAGTCTTATGGTGCAGTACCTGACGACAGGTGAAAAAGTTTCTTTGTAGTCAACTCCATATTTTTGGCTACAACCTTTCGCCACCAGTCTTGATTTGTAGCGTTCAATATTACCATTTTTGTCTCGTTTTATGTTGAAAACCCACTTTGACTTAATGGCTCTACGATTCAGAGGGATATCAACTAATTCCCATGTACCATTCGATATCAATGAATTGTATTCACTTTTCATAGATTTTACCCAATCAGCAGCATCATCTCTTTTCAATGCTTCGTTTACTGTCATTGGGTTTGATAATACCACCAACATTAGTTTTTTCATTCAAATCAGCAATATTTTTATCAGCAGCACAATTCTCATTAGCAACATTTTGGTTATCAGCAATATTTTTCTTATCAGCAACAGCAACACTATTTTCAACATCATTTTTCTTATCAGCAACATAATTATTATCAACAACAGCAACACAACTCTCATCGACAACAATTTTATTATCAGCAACATCAACATTTTCTATCGCAGTATCTTCAATGGCTTCTAAATCTTCTTCTGATGCAAAGACGTCATAATATGAATTTTCATCATCTGATGAATCATTTTCTTTAAAATATTCAAGCTCTGAATTATTACCTACTGCTTCCTGGTTGTTTAAATTTATTGGAGCACTGATTTTTATATCTACAATAGCATAATCATCAGGAATTTCATTTAAAAATAAATTACCTTGATTTTCCAAAAATTTAACATCGTAACTTTTATAAATTTTTCTTGATTTTTGTCCATAAAGACGGTAAGCTATTGATTCGCTAGAGTAGCCGATCATTATGCATTCAATTCCTTTAGGTTTAAATTTAGATTTACCTGGCTGCTTGTCTAACATAATCGCTTTGCACCCGAAAGTCTTAAAATGTGACACAGCTGGTTGTGGCTGCTCCACGCTTCATACGGTGTAATTTCATTTAAAATTTTTGTAGGTGAACGATTGCGTATATAAACCGAAGTATTTACTGCTTCCGCCCAAAGCGATTCTGTTAAATGAGAATGTATCAACATACACCTTGCCATTTCAACAAGAGTCCTGTTTGCCCGCTCTGCTACTCCATTTTGTTGTGGTGTATATTGCACTGTAAGTTGATGTTTAACACCATCTGCATTTAAAAAATTGGTAAAATCGCCACCTAAATATTCTCTACCATTATCACTTCTCAAAATCTTTATTTTTTTCGATGTTTCACGTTCTACCATTGCATTGAAGTTTTTAAACACATCGAAAACTTCACTTTTAGCTTTTAAAAAATAAACATAAAATTTCCTTGAAAATTTTTAAAAATCAAAATAATTACTTTTTAAAAAACCAAAATAATGCTGATTTTATGAAATGGCACGAGTGATATGGTCATATAAATGCAAAAAGTCTAAGTTTATTACATAAAAAGAATATGGTACGTGGATTAAACTTAAAAAGAACATTTGATTCGATTGATTGTGAAACCTGCTTAATAAAAAAAATTTGTGCAGCACCATTTCCTAAAAAATCATCACATAGAAGCACAGAAGTGCTGGAATTAATTCATAGCGATGTATGTGGACCTATGAGAACCACATCTATTGGCGGTGCAAAATATTTTGTTACTTTTATAGATGTAACAAAATATAAAAGTAACAAAATATTTTGCACCGCCAATTGATGTGGTTCTCATAGGTCCACATACATCGCTATGAATTAATTCCAGCACTTCTGTGCTTCTATGTGATGATTTTTTAGGAAATGGTGCTGCACAAATTTTTCCTATTAAGCAGATTTCACAATCAATCGAATCAAATGTTCTTTTTAAGTTTAATCCACGTACCATATTCTTTTTATGTAATAAATTTAGACTTTTTGCATTTATATGACCATATCACTCGTGCCATTTCATAAAATCAGCATTATTTTGGTTTTTTAAACTAAATAGTTGCTGCTGCCTTACTTCATTTTTATATAAATACAAATTACCGACTTTTTTAGCGCACAACACTATTTCACCGTGGTAATTTTTAATCCTAGCAATTTCATGATCAAATTCTACAATATGATTATTTTCTGTAGCTTTACTCATCGACAAAAAATTTGTTTTTAATTGTGGTACAAAAAGAACATCCCGTAGCTTAATTTTGCTATTATTTGTATCTATCAATACTTCACCAATTCCTACAGATTCTATAAAGTTATCAGCAGCCAATTTAATCTTTTCTTTATGTTATTTTATTTTTGTAAACATTGTTCTGTCACAACACATATGACAAGTTGTACACTATCAAAAACCCAATAATTTTTGTGGTGAATTTCAAAATTTGTTGCGTTTAGCATAGCAAATGAAGTAGCAACTTTATCTGTTGCTTTCTTTGGCTCGCGACATGCTGCAGCGTAATGACCCTTTTTATTGCAATTATAACACTTACCATGAATTTTGCTTCGTTGTTTTCTTGGTTTAAATTTTTGCTTAGAAAAAAATTAGTTGTTGACTCATGATGTTCTTGTACAATATTACCGCCACTTTCACGTCTCTTTCCCTCTTCAATAAGTTTAGTTTTTAACATTCTTGTGGTAGGCAAGGTATCTCTGGATTCAATTGCAATAACAAAATTTTCGTAGCTTTTTGGTAGGCTTGACAACATTATTATGGCCAACAATTCATCTTGTAATTTGATTTCTATTTCTATCAATTTTTCTATGATCTCGAAAAAACAATTCAAATGATTTGACATTGATGAATTTTCTGCCATTTTCACGTTTAATAGTTGCTTAAAAAGGGTAACTTTCCTTGCTGGACCACTTGGAAGGTGCACTTCTTCCAATTTTTCCCAGGCTTCTTTCGAAGTTTTGCAGTTTTTAACATGTATGAGCTGAGATGATTTTACAGTTACAGTTAATTGTTGCCAAGGCCTTTTCGTGCCTAACGGTCCATGCTGGTTTATCTTCCTGCTTAGCAGGAATAACACTTGCACCAGAAACATACGACCATAATTCACTATGAATTAAAACAGATTTCATCTGTACCTTCCAGCCATCATAATTGGTGTCATCCAATTTCTCGATTTGATAAAGCGCAGAACTCATCTTGCCTTTATCTTATACAAAAAAGAAAAGTTTTTTTTTTTTTTTTTAATTTTAATTTGTAGTTCAATTATAAATTATCTAAGAACAATAAATTATTAATTCTTTCTTAATTATTTATTTCTTTATTTTCTGCCTGGCCCATAACCTTTGTTAGGAAAGATTTCAAGTTAAAACACATTTAACTTCTATTCTAATTGAGTTTATTATAAGAACTGATTTTAACATCCGATATATAAAATATTAAAACAATTGAAACGGAATTAATACATATGCAAAATAAACTAATTAACTATGTTATTGTTAAAGCGAATTCAAGTACAATTACATTGATAATATAGATGAAATATATTAGTAACTTTATAAAATAGTTTAGTATTGACATGAGATATCTCCAATGAATTGAGTTATGAATTCTGAAAATCCTATGAATTCTGAACAAAAAAAAAATTTAAAATTACACTTAAGAATAAATATTTTTAAACGAGACTTAATTTCATTAAGGTGAAAATTATTTAATAGTACACATTTCATTAATTTATATGAAATGTGGAAATGTGCCCAAAATGTTCATAATTTTGTATGGAGTATGGAATTCATTTTCAATAGTTTGCACATTTTAGTTGCGGATTTCAGTTGTCGTAGAACGTATATAAACTATAAACTATACACTAGTAACGTGCATTTGAATACCAATGGCAATATCATTTGGAATATGTTTTATGTAGATTATTAAATGAAATACATAATGTTCGTAAATAAAATATATACTTTTTAATGAAGCACAAATCTTCATATATTTTCTGATAAATCAATTTCGACAATTGAGTCTTCCAGACCAGAAAATACATGCTCTGGTATTTTTTGTAATCGATTTCCGTTTTTTATTTAATTTTTTTAAACTTAATCCATGAAAAATGTAATTCTAAATTTCAGTAATTTCATTTGAATTTCTATAATCTATATATAGAATTATTAATTTTGTCATTGGGGTTAGTAGCATCCTTCCTTGGAACCTGTATTATGTATGTATATTATATCAAATATATTTTTTAGTTTATTTTATGATTTATTTATATAGATTTATAATATTTTTTCAATAATTATGGTTTATATCAACTAGAATGAGTATACTAAAATTATTTCATAAATAAGCAATTAAAATATTAAAATATCCATATTTCATTCAAATTTTAATCCGACGGTCAAATTTATTTTCACTATAAAAAAATCATTTAAAATTTTTCAATTTATTTATTGTTTTAGGATCTAGATATGAATTTAAATTTAACTATGTATTATTGTAGATTTGCTTTTCGCTAATGTGCATTGAAAATAAATTGGGATTATTTTGGGACTATTTATATTTTTATGATATATAAAATATAAGTAAATAAAACTCAAAATTTCTATGAATTAAATATATACTATTATGCTACCGAGATTTTAGGTTTAAACCCATTTTTAACTAATTAAATATTTCTTCAAGAAGTATAAAAATAGCAACTAGCAATTTTACTTGCTATAATGAATGGCAGTAATAGTAATTTTAAAGGTTTTCATATAAGGAGAAAATGAAAGGTTTTTCCTTGTTTAAATGTTTTAAAAAACATATATTAAAAAAAATGTTTAAAAAAAAGGAAACATTTATCTTAAATATAATTTATATGATAAAGCAAGCAATAAAAATCTTCTTTTTATTATTTTTTCGCTCCTGGCTCCTAATGCCAATCGATTTTGTTTCCAAATGTGCAAAATAGTACAAAGCTAACATAATGAAATTTCAAATGTTTTGTGAAGAGCTATATAAAATTTGTAACTACATTTTTTTAAGTTTATTTATTACTATATTCAAACCTCTTGCAGAATAAATTCGGAAGTTTTCATTATTTCAAATTCGAAGAAATATATATATATGTATATACATATAGATATACTTTATTTTAAGGACCAAGTGAATGGAAGTCACCTAGTATACATAAAATACAAAATCATATTATATATGTATGTAATTTGAAATGTCTTCTAAAGAAAGAGCGTAATTTAATTAACTATATAGATTCAGGAATATAGTTTTTTTATTAATTAATTTATCTCCATTTTATATGTTAAGAAAAACACATTTACATTATATTAATACAACATTTATATGTAGATATAAATCTTATATTTAAAAAAATTTCAAACCACGCCAATCTTTTACATTATAATGTTGAAGCACGTAATATCTTCAGATATTCCTTTTTTATTGTGCTGATGTTATATACATTTACATTTTGTATTTTGTGTTCTCTAAACGACGTATAGTATAACAAATTATTTTATTTTATGTTATTTCAAAAGAAAGAGAAAATCTGAAAGATAAAAATAATTAAAAAAAATCACCTACACAGATTCAATACGTAATATCGAAATTTTAATATTAAAAGTTTTATTGTCAAAAAAGAAAAGTTTATACATATATGTATGTATATAATATAGCAAAGAGAAGCATAGGCAGAATCATATTATGTAAAATATATATGCAAAAATATGCTCTTAAAACATATTTTATTATCCTACCTGTATCAATTTTCCATTTAAAATGCTTAAGGATTCAAGGGAACCACGTGTATTCTTTAGGCAGTTAGCTTTCAATGTGAATGGATAAATTGTATTTGCCTTATATTTGATCTAGCTTGAAATACATCTTGTGTAAAGGACGTGACTGAACGATCAAATTATAATATGGATAAAGATTGTATTGGTGTTCTTATCATTTGTAATGTTGTTCGCAGCGACATTACCATTGCTTCGGGACATTCTAAATTTAACCCCATTTTTTATATTATAAAATATAAAAAAAGATATGGTAATAATCATAAAATTATACAAATAATGTAATATATTCGATTATGTATTCAATTTTCAAGTATTTTATGTTAAACATTATGATTAGGGAAAACAAATTGTATTCTTTAGTACAAAATATTCATAATATAATATACATAGAAATAATACAATATATATTTCAATTTTGTATTATATTAAATAATATTTTGGTTTATATTTAATTAAGAAAGATCAATAATTTATTTTTTACTATACTTACCAAAATCAAATTTAGAACACACTGTTTAGAAAAGTACTGATGATCTGTTGCAAATTTTGATGATTTTTCTATTTGTAAGGAATGTATAAACATATTTATCGTATTAAATTCTGCAGGTATTAATATTAGTAGTAAGCAAACATGTTACCGTTATGGATACATGTATATCCTTAGGTGTTCCTGCAAGCCCCAATAAAATGTATCCGAGATTATCATGTTGTTGTCATATTAATTTATATTAAAAAAACTAAATGAAATGGATATTTTTTTTTTTCCAATTATTATTTTATTTTATTTTTTTATATTATATTTAATATATTTACAAAATTAGTAACGTGCATTTTAATGTTTTATAAATAAATTTTGTACTAGACGAAACTAATTTACTATCGATGTAATTGAAAGAAATTATTAATTGCGAGAAATTTTTGATATCAGTTTTTAAGTAATATGTATTAACTAACATATTTTAATTTTATTATAGAAACAGGCTAAGTAAAGATTACTAAAATTATATAGCCATATATATTAAGTAAGAGATTCGATTTGCAATACTTTAAACTTTAAAAATAAAAGAAGGTTTTTATATCAAAATTTTCACATTATTTTAACTTTATAAATAAAGATTAAACTGCGAATATTTCGATAAAGAAATTTTTTATGACAAAACACCATTAATAGATAGGATTGTAAAATTATTATTAGTGCAGAACAGATACACATAAAGTTGATACCATTAATAAAAATAAGAATTTATTAAGGAGTGAAAGTTATATAAAAAAAAACCTTTTAATTATAGTAGAATACTTCATATCTCCTAATATACCTTAGGATTACCTACGAAAGTTAGTGAAGACAAAATTAAAAAAATTCGACATTTGTTTGTCCCCATCTGGTTTGAAGATACGCAATTGATTAATAATATTACGAAGAAAATGAATAATAATATTATGAATAAGCAATACCCGCAAACATGGTGCAGCTTCGAGTGTGGTAAAATTTACATTTTATATACATAGTGTCCAAGTAACAAGATCTGATCTCAAATATAATCGATTTTAAGAATGTTTTCAAAAGTTTAATTTTATCCCTTCATAAAAAGACGGTCACATTTCACAGCATCAAGCTTTTGTATTCTTTATCTGTGTTGTAAAAACAAAAACCTATACGGAGATTCCAAAAATTCAAAACTAATATGAATTTTGTGATCTAATTTATTGCCTTAAATCTTTAAAATTTAACGTTGATAACATCGGATTAAAATTATTATGTGATTTTGTTGTGTAACAAACTTTGTTACTATCTAAAACCACAAATATTATTCATAACAATCATATGTTTATTTTATAGTAAATAATGTAGTAAATTCGACCTTCATAATTATTAATATACAAAAAAGGCGCATCAGCATTAATAAAATACTATATAGAACAGTGGTGCCCATAAGGTCGATCGCGATCGACCTGTCGATCGCATAATAATTTAAAGTCGATCGCCACCGAATATGAAATTATGTATAGAAAAATTAATTTTCACCCGCCTTTAGCAAAAAAAATAATTCTTTCCTATGTGAAATTTTATAATTGTTATATTTTTTTTATTTCATGTTTCCAAACTATTATAAATATCGTTATGTCGAATTTGTTTTTATATTAAGTACATATGTATGCTAGGCAATATTTAAAAAATCCAAGCCTACAGTTATTATCAGCTGAACAAAAAATATTTTTAGCTAAGAAAATATTTTTTATTTTAAATAAGTTCTTCAAATGGAATTTCTGTTATTCATTAATAAATACATCGTCTGTGGTCTGTGAAGTTAAAGCTGTTTAAGAAACTCTATTACTACATATACCCCAAACTGAAACTACAAAAGAATAGTAAATGGAATGCAATGCAGAACATCAAACGCAGCAGGATTTTTAAAATAAATTTAAACCTTCAATTACTTTTTTTCTATTTTTGTAACTAAAATAATTAAATGAAATTATAATAATTTTGTTTTTATTTTATTATTATCACATATATACCGATAATTTATTTCAGTCGATCGCAATTGCTCTTATATTTCAAAAGTAGCTCTGTTGAGAAAAATAGTGGGCACCACTGATATAGAACATAATATTTTGAACAATAATATTATGTGACGATAATGAATAAGCGCATTGCGCATACATATATGAATGGTTACGATACTAATTGTTGGTATGAATAAAGAAGATATAAACAACAATATTAATATTAATGTGGAAAACATATATGATTCATATATGTGCATAAAGTATTTTTGTATGCTTTATAATGCACATAAGTAACTTTTATGATATAATGCTTTTCATATAAAGTATTATGAATAATATATAAATGCAGGATCAGCGCTTTTAATTCTATGGTTGAAATGGATATCAACAAAGTACAGGTAAAGTTCATTTACCTGGTTACACAATATTATCGTTAATTGATTTTATTTAGATTTATTGCCAATCGATTGTATAGCGAATTCAGCGGTTAATCGGTGTATATAAACGCTGGAAAGTTGGTATTTCGAGGAGTTTAATTTAACTATAGTCACTTATACAGGTAATTTAGCCTTAGTTAATAGTTAAAAATTTTAAGGTAAAACCTAAAATAAAGAGTTTTATTTCACAAGAATATCAGATATCAGACCAGGTTCATCAGATTTGTAATCATCAAAAGTAAGTTGTGCAGTATATTATAGGCGATTGGCCAGGTCGAAGTAAAAATGGTAACACAACAATTTCATAGTATATTTAATTGTTAACCGATTGCTTTCTTGCGGAATTAAAAATAGAGATCTCTATACATGCATTTTATATAATTTTTAAAATACATCGGAAAGCGTCTGCTTTAAAATTCAGACGTCATATAATCCAAATATGGGTAGTTTTTGCATCAGGTCAAAATTGGTAATTTACAACACTTGTAATATTTATAAGTACTATGTATATAAAAGAAACAAATCAATAAAGATATTACGATATTATTTAATTTACTTTCTTTGTGACAGGAAATGTTCAATTTTATATAATTTATATCTTAACAAATTATTTAACGCTAAATTGACGCCAGACATCGTTAGTGTGGCTCAAGACGTACATAACTCCACAATTCATAACTTATGACACATTTAATCAGAATTTTTTTTATGTTTTTCTAATTATATTATATCTATATTTTTGGAATTATAGAGATGGGTAAATATTTACTATATATTACCAGCCCGATGCTGGTAATATAATAAGTTAGGAAGTAAAACCTGTCGGCAAAAGCAATAAACTACTTTCCAAAGAAAGAAAAAAAATTATACTTTTATTTGTGTATTTAAAATATCAAGAATAATATGATTTCATGTGCAAAACTCTGCCCACTGCGTGCAGCTCAGAAATATATATTTTTTTTATATAAATCAATGCAGTTCGTTACATATTATAGATGTATATGGTTGGTTATGTATGCCCACATAATTATTCTCCAAATCCAAATACATAAAATATTTTAGTCAGCATTTTGTGTACGCTTATTTAAATTTTACCATACTAATGGAAGTCCAGGATAGTAAAAAGAAGACTGTAAAAAAATACGTTATATATTTTGGACCAGGGACCATTACCGGGATCATTAAAATATAAGTTTTGGCACTCATATTAGAATAACAATTTTTATGTGCATTAATACTATAGTACAAAATGTCTTGAGGGTTTAACTTTGTCTCTGTGTTTTCATTCAATCTTGGTGAAATAAACAATTTCGTGTTTGTAATTAGAATGAGACGCGTTAACTGATGGCACTGTGACATTAGCTGGAGCTTCCAGAAGACTACACTTCCAATTTTTTTGATAGATGTACAAAAGTGACAAGTTTAAAGTAATAGCTAATAGAGTAGTTTTATTTAAATCTAAAAATAACTGCAATATTGTTTTTGCGAGTAGGATGATGAATGTAGGACAATCTGAGATTGTCGGGAAGCTGCAACCACCACTTAACTTTTATTAAATTAAACACTATTTGTCTTTAAATTTTTAATGTTTGCATCTATATTTTTATTTTTGTATCAAATAAAATATAACACTATATGAGATTCATAAATTACACTTGAGTTTTTGTATTTAAAAAATTATTTTCAACATTTAATATATAATGAAAAACATGAATTTAATTTATACTTTAAATTTGAATTTTTAATATACATAATATAATAAAAAACTTTATAGTAATTACTCATAATAAAAAAAATATAAATTGATCTGCTGCACTTTTAATTTAGTTGACTAACGAAAAACGATTAGGTCGATTACCTCGATCAGCTGTGGTTTTATCTTATTACAATTGGTTCTTTTCTCCCTCTCACACTCTTGTTGACCTTTTTTCTTTTTAACCAAACTGATAATGCTGAATTTATAACTGCTGAACCCAATACCCTGCACAGGAACGCAATTGCTTGCTTCGCCTTGCAACAATATATTAGGTTTTCTTTCTTCAATTCAGAATATAAAATAATAGCATAAAGACTGTGAGTTTCTACGTGTATCTATTATGATACATTTATGTTAATTTTTGTTCACACACACATATATATATATGTATATATATATATATATATATATATATATATATCTAAAAGAAACTTGTCATGTCAAAACAACGTAATTTATTATCATTATAAGGGCTTTATGATATTAATTTATGACTGACTCTTGTAAAATATTTTTTTCTACAAAATTATATTATACCATAAAATGAAGATACATTAAACATTTTATATCCTGTTTCTTTCTGAAAAAATCAGACTAAATTCTAAATAATTTTGTTTTATGTAATATTGTTAATATATAACTTTATTATATACTTTGTAATAATGTAATTATTTTGTCAAAGATTTTCAAATCTTGCAATTTTGTGGACAAGAATTATTAATATCTTATAAATATATATTTTTTTTGTAATTTTCTTGTGTGCGAACATATTACCCTATTCTCTTGGTTGGGTATACTCATAGTTTTAGCTTAACAAACGAGTAAATTTTATTATAGGAATGACTCTTAAGATCTTATATTAATATGATGAATAGTATGTACAACAGAGGAAAACTTATTATACGTTTTATTTAATTTACGTATAGCTACTAAGGAAGAAAATGTATTTCAAGTTAATTATGATCAAACTTAATCCAATTTATTAAGTATAGATCAAAATAAATAAAAGCGTGTGCACGAGAGTAACAAACAATTTAGAAATTAAATTATAAATATATTTTAATAAATGGGCTACTTTTAATTTAATGGTATTGGGACAGATATTTATGAAGTAATTTGAAGAATAATTGTAATTGAAGAAATTAAAATTTTATTTTATTTATTAACCAAACAATGTACATATATATAATATTAACATAGTATTCTTAGATAAGCATTTTCTTAAGAAAAAAAAAAAATTATAATAACATTAATTACAACTTATAAATGTAATATAAAAATATACTAAATTAAATTAAATTTATTTTATAAACTATACTTATATGTAGTATATATGTACATAAAACATATTAAATTTATGTTATCGTCAAAATTTGAAAATTAGTAAGTGTACAATTTATAAATTCTAAATTCTCAGATTATAGGTCAGTTTAGTAGGTATTGAAGATTTTTTTATAAGAGAATTTAGTTACTGAGGTGGAGTAAAGAGTGCTATATGTGTTTAAAACCCTACTATATCTGTTAATAGGCTCGTTACCAGGCACGGTTCTAGTAGTTTTCTGTGTGTAGGCGCGATGCGAGTTTGCCGCCGCAAAAATAAAAAATGTAATTTTTAAATAAAAAAAATATATGTATATTTGCATTTTAATAAGAAAATTTAACCAAAAACAAAATAAATCAAAATTCAGTTTATAAAAAATAAAAAATAAAACAAATAATAATTAAAAGTGAATTTTTCTCGCTTTTAATTCTCCAAAATCCTTAACTAAATCTTCCATGTCTAATTGATCAGCAATTTCTTTTTCTATGAATATCGTTGCTAGACCAACTAAACGCTTTTGACACATCTGTGATCTCAGATATGATTTTATTATTTTCAGCTTTGAAAAACTTCTTTCAGCACTAGCAACTGTGACTGGTAACGTTAGCAATATGCGAAGTGCTATCGACAGGTTGGGGGCTACTTCAACAAATTTAGACGTGTAATTATATATTTTAACACTTTTTGAATCGATTTCTGAAGTAAAAAAAAAATATTTCACTTTTCTTGTTGAAATTGCAAAAAAAAAAAAATAGAATCTTCTTGCCGGCGTCGCGTACGCTTAAAACCGGGCCTGTTCGTTACGACCATATTCAGTACGGTAAGAATATTCTACTAGTGTTTTAGTAACTCTTGTTTGTCTATTATCATATAATTTAATTTTATTTGATATGAATTCTACTTTTATATTATTTCTTAAAACATCGAAGGTAAAACAGGAAGTTAAAATAATTCTCCTGGACGATAGAGGGACAGATTAATTAGTGAAAGTCTATAGTTGTAAGATGATAGATTCGCATTATCTCTGCGGTTATATATTTCTCTTAAAGCAAAGAGTATGAACTGTTTTTTGAATTGATTCAATGCTATCACTGTGTACTAGAGATGTAGCGTCCCAGATTTGACAGGCATATTCTAAGATGGGTCATACGAGTGAACAGTATAAGGATTTGGTGACCCATATATTAATAAATTCTTTAGCTCTTCTTTTGATAATGGTGTTTATTAAAAGTAAGCTTACTATCAAGAATTATACCAAGATCCAAGATTTGGTCAACGCGGTTAAGTAAAGTCTCATTAAGATAGTAATTAAAATTTTGAATATTTCTTTTGCGAGAGAAAATCTATTCAATTTACACTATTCATCAAGAGCCTTAAGTTTTGATTGCAAAAATAGTGAATCGGTTAATGATTTGATGATAAAATATATCTTTAAATCATCGACATACCTGATAAAAATTATGATAAATCTGAATTAAAAATATTAAAAAATGACGGTATAAATGACTACCTTGAGGAACGCCAGAGGATACCGAAATTTGTTTAGAAATACAACCCTGAAATTTTACAAATTGTACTCTGTTTGTTAGGTAAGATGAAAGCCATTCAAGTACTGAACCAATTATATCCTTTTTCCGCAACTTACTAATAAGAATAGTATGGTTAACTCAATCGAAGGCTTTACTGAAATCTGTATAAACAGTATCGATTTGATGTCATATTTCCATTTGACACAGACTATGTGACATCTGTACCATAAGATTAGTTGTTGTAGATATATTTTTTCTAAAACCGTATGTATTGCTGTTCATTGAGAATTGGATTAATTATTGTTGATAATTCACCGTAAATAATTTTTTCAAAATGTTTCGGAATGGATGAGAGGATTGCCATATCTCTGTAATTATCAACATTGCATTTGTCACCACTTTGGTGTAAGATATGATGATTACCAGGAGGTTGGAAAGTGGCCTAGATCTAACGAATTATGTAGAAATATGTTAAATCAGGACCTGGACCTTTTTTTGTGCCAATGTCACTAAGAGCAATTTTTATATCATCCAGCGCGAATGTGATATGATTAATAAGAGATGGAGTGTATGAACTAGTGGGAGAAGAGTACGTTTTGTCAGAATTGGCACAAAAAAAAATTGAAAATGATCGGAAACATGTTACTGATTACCACGGGACTTAGAATTATTGATATTCCTAAACACTTTAGAAGGGTATCCCATTGTCTTACGTTTCATATTTACAAAATTGAAGAATTTTTTTGACTCATAAATAATATTTTGTCCAATGTCATTAATATATGATTAATATATCGTATGCTTCACGAGATTGTGATGAGAATTCAGAAGCTAATTGATTTACGTGTTAAGTCTTCATTTACATGGGTTGTATCCTTAAGTTGTTTATATAGTCTGTTTCTTTGATTTCTCAGAGTACGTAGATTTTTGTCGAGCCAAGGTTCCGAAATTTTATCTTTCTTAATGATATTCGGAACAAATTTTTCAATTATCTCAGTAATATTATCATAAAATAGCGAAACATCATTGTCTAGGTTATTGCTTGATAAAATATTCGTTCGTGATTTAATGTAAGATTTGGAAAAAGTAGTATCTGTGGTGGGGAACTCAAGAACTAAAGTTGTGTGATGACGGGTATTTGAGGAAAAATTCTGAGCATCACTAGCTGGGCCTACAATATTATAGGCATTAGGGAAAACATGATTAAGTCACCTGCTAGTGTTATTAGGAGTTTGAACAATCTGGTAAAGATCATTTCCGTAAAAATTATCTATTAAAGCAAAAACTATATCATCTGTGAAGTTAACTGGAATCAGGCGATTTATTTTGGGCGGTTAAAATCTCCAAATATAAACATGTTGTCTATTTCATTTATAGTAGGAAATATTGTTAAGAAGCATTCAAAAAATTCACTGTATATAGTTTCGTCAGAAGTAGGTAGAGTATGTATATACTACTCCAACGAACTTATTACCTAAGTTGAATTTAATAGAAGTATGTTCAAAATTTCGAAAGGGTGAGGTTTGAACTATTACATGATTTAAGGTGTTAAGAACGGCGATAAGTACCCCACCCCCTCTTGATTGGCCTGTGGCTTCGTAGTCGCGGTCATTTCTATAGATGGTCCAGTCACTGTTTAAAATTTCTTCGTTTGTGTAGGAGTCGTTTATCCAGATTTCATTTATTAATAAAATATCATAATCACAGGATATGGCGACTATATAAAGATTATTTATTTAAATTAGGCACATCGTTTAAATTTAAATACAAAATAATTAAATAATACTTACTTAAAAGAGTAGTTTCCCCCTAACAGAGGTGATTCTGTTAAACCTTGATTTTGTATGGAAAACTGGCGTTTCTGTCAATTTAAATTTCGAAAAACTATGTGGAAAATGCGTAGGCTGTCAGATTAAACAGGTTGTACAACTAAACAAAAAAAATCTAAATAATAAGACTGCGTTTATACGATGGGCAATAAATTCCTGTTTCTAATGATACCAAAAAGTCATTTTCGATATTTGGCGCTTCCTACGTTTTTGCATATCCACGTCTATATGTAATATTTGCGGTACAATTATAGTTCAATGAATTATATAAAAATAAAGAAGTTAAACAGGTAACAACAATAATATTTATATTTATTAATTTAATGCAATTTTGTAAAAAAAACTCGCAAAACTAATATGTCAGCGAAATTTATGTAATTATTGTGAGAAAAATAAAATAAATCAAATTAAATGCGTCTGTACTTAATAAGCGATAATTACTTTTCAGTCACGTTGTCTTTCATAGTTTCTTTATTTACAAGTTGAGTTTTTTTGGATAACCTAACTGCGGGACACTTTGTTTATTGTATTTTCAGACTCCTTTATTTTTGACAATCAAATCCATCACCAGACTTCATAGTTATTCCATAACTACTCGTAATTATCTTTCTAATACAAATTTTTCATGGACTTTCAACTAGGACTGAAATAAAACAGTATTATTCTCTCCTGAAAAGTGGTCATTATTAACAATCTATAACATTTTTCGCAATTATATATTGGAAATTTTTGTCTCAGTTTTATGTTGAACCTGGGATCTATAAACTATCGTTGCTGGCCTTGTACCGCGACTGCTTGGATGATTTAATATACATAATTCCATGATATATCTATATAGTATGGTACCATTTAATGTTATATCCTCCATTTTATATGAATTGCAACACTTATAGTTATTCTAACTACTCGTAATATGTAAAAAAAAGAATACCGATTTCTTGGTTGCTAATATGTTGAAATAATAGTATAACTTTGGTCTTTAGAAATATTATAAATACAACCGAGAAAATTTTCATTTAACTTAAATTCCATTATATTCAGGAAACTATAATTAGATTTATATAATACATATAGTATAGTTCGAAAAACAATAATTTTCAATAATTTTGTAATACATTTTGAAAATTTTTGTTCGATAGTTGGTATAGTTATAGCAAAAATTATGTATTTATCGAGATTGTGTTTTTCATACAACTGCTATGCGAACAAATTTTATTTTCCTTTTCTAAATTCTAAACACCCAAATACTCAAACAGCAAATGAGTGCATATTTCAAAACTAATGAGTGCATATTTCTGTGTTTTTTTTTCATAATTGATTTTTAAAGTTTAATTTATTTTTATTTTTTGTATTACGTATGAATTGTATGTAAATACTATGGTTAGATATTAGGTGATGGGTTTTCGGCGAAAAAAAAATGCTTTTTATGAATTTAGGAAAAATCTTTATATATACAATTAAATATTTTATATTAAAACACAAATCAGACGGTGCTTGTAAATTACACATTTCTGAATGGTTCACTTATATTTTTATGGAATATGAAGTACTCAGAATCTAAAGTTAATTCTTCGTCATCTGGTTTTAATAGAATTTGTCTACAATCATGGCAATTATTTCTTTTCAAAATGCATTTACAGATAATTTTTTTTTTGTCATAAATTAAATCTACTTTACATTTAGATGCCGACATATTAAATCTATGAATATTTTTTGGAAATTTAAAACAATGACAATTTCCGTTCCCTTTATTAGATTTGCAAATATTGACCGAACAATTACTACCTCTAAAATCTTTTTTTATATCTTTAAACATTTTTACAAATCATCAAAATAATATATTAAAAGAAATAAACCTGCAGTATCAACATTCATAATCCAAAATACCAAAAATAAATTTCTATCAACTTGGCTCGCTAACGAAAACCAAGAATAAAGCAAAAAAAAATTCGGTATATATGTTACAGTTAAAGTGTACACAGCAGTCAATTCATGCATTAACTAGTAAATGGTTTGAATATTTAATAAATTATATTGGAAAAGGGGGAAATTTTATGAAATTTTATATGGGAAAGGTTTGAATATAATTCAGTGTACACATTGACTGATGTGTACACTTTAACTGTAACATATACACACAAAAAAAAATCTAGTATACATAAAAACTCAAAATTATGAGTAATATTATTGTGTACTCAAAAATATACACCCAAAACGTCACGCCGTTTGAGTATTTGGGTGTTTAGAATTTAGAAAATAAAAATTAAATTTGTTCGCGAGCAGTTGTATGAAAAAAAACGATCTCGATAAATACATTATTTGTGGTTATAGTAATATAATAACAATTAACAATAAATTAATCTGTTATTAAAAATATAATTGGTAATTTATAGTCCTTAAAATTAGTTTTAAAAAAAATATAACCATTTTGATTTCTGAAATGGATAATTTTTTATAATTTTTTTATAAGTGAAATTGTTTCACTTAGCTTCATAAAAATTTCCTCTTGCATGTTAAATAATTAAGTGTTTTTTGTCATTATTCCTCGCCAATTTCAGTTTTGACTATAAACATCAAAACAAGAGAATCTATTCCAGGGATGATAAATAAGTGGCACGTATGCCAAACTTGCTAGTTGCTACGTAAGAAATTTACAGCGGCACACTAAAGAATTCAATGTATAAATATTATTACTAATAATAATATTATTTTTTCAATATTCAAAATTTACTTTTTTTGTTTCAAAATTAATTTACTAATAATTAACGCTTCGTAGTTTTTGCAACTCCTCGATTTGTTGAACAGACCCTTCAAAATCTGCTAAATTTCAACATTTTAGCAATATTGATTGAAAACCAATAGAAGTTTTTATCAAAATTTGTGAAAATCAAAACCTAGATTTTGAACAGAACCAGAACTTAGATTTTGAACAGTTATTTATTTGTTGGGCACACAATTATTTTAAAGGGTCTCCTTCAAAAATTTAAGAATTGCGACTAATACCAGAAATACTGTTCAAGAAATTAATTTAAAATTACTGATATTAAATCATTATGCATTATTTTTGTCTACGTATATTTAATTAAGTACAATGTATCTATATTTTGTACATCATTTTCAATAACTTTTAACCTATTTTGGCACATTGATCGAATCCTATTTGCCATCCCTGATATATTCTATATGAGCTTATGATTTATAGTGATTTTTAACTTATTAATGAAAAAATATTGTAAATATATAACAATAATATAATCATAATATAGATAATAACCAAAAGTATTTTTAATTAATACAGAAATAAATAAACATTTTTTCGTTTTATTTTTATGATTGATATTTTGCTCACTTGTCTGGTTTTTCATCGTTTATATTCACACAAAAAGGAAAACCAAACAAAATTGGCGTAAATATGTTTGTGTTAAAATATTTTGAGGAAAAACAGAAGTTCATGATTGGAAAAATTGATAGGTCTCTTTTTCAGCACATAATATTTCAAGTGTGAAGGAAATATGGATTTATTGATGTACATATTTATATTTTATGTAGATATCTTTTATATTGTAAATTTTAAATGATTCTTTTTCATTGATATACACCAGAATATTTTGAGCTTTTATAGAATATATAAAACCTTTATTAGAGTTTTTACTACCATGTTCCATTCTTGTGTAAATATTTGTGTAATCTTTGTTTTCTGTGTTATATACTATATTTATTTGCAGGAAATTCTATAACAAGGATAAACGTCCAAATTTATAAGTTTTTGATCCTATAATAATCTTTCACATATGTTCACCTTTTCCATACACAAATATAAATCTACAACAACTGAATATTAAATATATTACCGTAAAACGGACCATATTTTTACATTTATTTGTAGTTCGCTTAAGTTGAAGAATATTATAATTTTCTGAGTTTATCTTTCTAATAATTATATTATATTTATAATAGATGTATAATTAGAGACATCTTTTTATTTATGGAGAATATTTTATTTTTCATAAAGAAGACCTTAACCGTCGGGTAAATATATATGAAGAAATATAAAAGAATTTTATGTAGAAATTGCAATACAAGAGATTGAATACTTATTTTTTAGCTTACTGTATAAATATAAAATATTATATAAATAAAACTTATAACCAATCATATTTATAAAATTATAATTTACATACAATCATCTTAGTAAATATACCAGGATGAAATATAAAAAGAAAATAATATTATTAAGCAATGATATTTTCAAACGATTATCTTTTCGATGAATAGCACAAGCAGGGGTGTCTCTACCATATAGGCAGCATAGGCGGTCGCCTAGGGCGCTAAACTGTTGAGGGCGCCAAAATTCGAGATAAAAATAAAAAATACTTTTTATACTCAGGTAAGAAACGTACTCAGGTAAGAAACACATTTAGATATAAAGTATATGTTGGTATTTATGTAGTATGCAGTTAATTTGTTGTGTGTTTGGTGACAATTTTTTTTTTTCTAAAAAAAAGCACTGAGTAAAACCAGAGATTATAACATAAGCAAAACTGGCTATTTTGAAAGCTATAAAATTGAAAAAATATTGGTTTTTTGTACTAGGCTATATACATATCTAGATGTAATAGTCTCTGGTAAAACTAACAAAAATATTTAATAATTTTTATTACGTTGGGTCATGGAAAAAAACAAAAAGAAAAAGATATCAGGTTATGAAAATCGAAAAAGAAAAGTTGAGAAGGAAAGAGAAAATGTGAAACAAAGCGGCGTCCTTTTAAAATATATTTCAAAAAATAAGGAAGGCGATGCAAATTCCTCCAGCTCCAGTTTGACCGAAAGCAGTACAATTATTGCCAACTCGGATGAAAATGTTTGTATAATAGAGGATCAGGAATCTGTTATGGAAGTAGATGCGATAGATTCAGAACTTGTGAATCAAAATTATGTATGTGAAGAAAATTTAACATTACAGTACGATTACAAGGATCCTGGTACATGGCCTAACAAATGCAACAATAAAGTTTGTGATATCATAGTACAAAATTGGTCACAAAACATACATGATATTTTATACCCAACTGATTCTAATAATCGAAAATTTTCAAATTATCACTACAACAGAACGCTTATTACGGTGAAGTAATTCATATAGGAATTGGTTACAATATTCACTTCTAAAAGATTCATTGTTTTGTTTTTGCTGCAAACTGTTCGAAAATGAAAATAAAAAATCTTCGTCCATTACTGAGTATGGTTGCAAGGACTGGAAAAATATATCTGCTATATTTTTGTTACATAAAAATAATCCAAAATATTTAGAATGTTTTCAAGTATGGAAAGAACTGGAGTTGCGTCTAAAAACAGACACAACTATTGACGATGATAATTTGCGACTTATTAAACAGCAAGAAAATTATTGGCAAGTAGTATTGGTACGTTTGATCTCTTTAGTTCGTGTTCTAGGTCAACAAAATTTAGCACTACGTGGTACTGGTAGCGACGGATAAAAATTGATTACTCGTGGCAACGGAAACTTTTTAAAATTTGTTGAATATCTTGCAATGTTTGATCCGCTCATGAGAGAGCACTTGCGTAAGGTTACAGCAACTGATATACATAATCACTATTTAGGAAAAAATATTTAAAATGAAATGATTTAACTTCTAGCAAATGCAATTAAGAAAAAATTATTGATAGTGCTCATTTTGCAAAATATTTTTCAATAATTTTTGATTGTACTCCAGATGTCAGTCATATCGAGCAAATGACGATGATCATTCTGTTTGTAGATATAAAAAAATTACTAGATAACGACAAAGTTGAAGTCGTCATTAAGGAACATTTTTTGGGTTTCGTACCGTTAAAATCCACGAAAGATCAGTATATGACAGAAATTGTTTTAAAAGAATTGAAAGATATGTCTTTGGATATTCAGCAGCTACGTGGACAAGTTTATGATAACGGAAGTAACATGAAAGGAAAGGAAAATGTAGTGCAGAAAAAAATATTGAACATCAATTCTAGAACTTTTTTTGTGCCTTGCAATGCGCATTCATTAAATTTGGTAGTTAATGATGTTGCTAAGTGTTGCATAGAAGTAGTAAATTTTTTTGATGTTGTATAATGTATATATATACGTTTTTCTCAGGCTCATCACGCAGATGGGATGTGTTTGTGCGTTATGTAAAGTCGCAAACTGGTGAAAGTTCCAAGGTGAGTAGCACAACAAACGACTCTACACCTATTCAAACTGCAGCTGAAGAATTGATTGGAACACCAGTTTTAATCAACGGGTGCTACACTACAAACTGGGGTTCATTGCGAGTGTCCAGCACTATTAAAGAATTCAAAATGAGAATGGCAAACGACATCCAGCGAATTGTGACAAAAGAAGGTGAAGAACTCTCTCTGCCAAGAGATGTACTAGAGAGAATTGATTTCGAAAAAATAAAAACGTCTAAACAACGAGAGTTTATCGTAAATCTACCTAATAGATGGTGCATACGTGTTAGAGTTTATGCTGATGTGAACGTGATGTTTCACCATCATCAGTTAAGAAAACGAGCGAACGGTAATCAAAATGAGAAAAAATTGATGTTGAACCATACTGTTCAACGGGCGGGAGAATGTTCAGCCATCACCCCTAAAAAAAGAAGAACATATTAAATGCAACATATTATTATTAGGTTGCAAAACTTACATGTCTGTGATTGTCCAAAATTCTTGGTATCTCCATGAATGTTGAAAAAAATAAACTAAAAAGAAAAAGATTTAAAAAAAATTACATTATTGTTTGATATAAAAATAATTAAATACAACAACAACCATATATGAAATATTGAAGTCAATAATCTATGAACGATTGTGGATGTCCTCTACATTTCATATACAAAATTGAAAGGCACTTACCTTAGCTTCCAACTGGAACGAAAATGCAACCAATTCATCATGCATGTTAGTCATAAACCACAAACCAATTCTTGGTTTGAACCAACAAAATCTGAAAAATAGGAGAAAAAGTTTAGGTAGATATCAGCCACAAAATAGCCGACATCCATGATTTTTATACATATTTGGAATCCAAATGAATTCCCAATTTTAATTGTATTCACTTACCTTGGTTATTTAATGGAAATAATCCAATATCTGCAAAATATAAACAGATAAAATGCCGGCATGTTATATGTCAAACCGAAACTAACAAAAATATTTAATAATTTTTATTACGTAGGGTCATGGAAGGAAACAAAAAGAAAAAGCTATCAGGTTATGAAAATCGAAAACGAATAGACGGGTCACAGTAACTTTATGAAATTTCACTACCCGGTAGAAAACATAATCGCGAATCGAATTATGTTAAGGAAAATCGCGGAAAGCAACATAAAACATAGAATTTGTGTTTTTTTTAACTTAAAGGAAAAACCTTATAAGTGCGAGCGAGATGTAAGCGGCGCAAGCGAGAAAAAAACAACTACGCGAAAACACTCTTAGTAAATAAAATTCAGTAGGGACAACTTAAAAATAATTAAATATGCCAGGGTTGAACAGTTTTAGAATAAATTATGGCGAATTATAGCAGAATTAAATTAGGGAATTTTCCATGAAAATTAATTATAATCGTGGAAATTATTTATGAAAATATTAGGAAATATATATTTAAAACTAAAAAGGTTAGTAAAGGTTTTCAGAAAACCTTCAGCATAAAAAGATATTATCATTATGGTAAAAGTTAGTAAAATTTAACATGATAACAACATGAAGAGATTAGAATTTAGAAAAAATTTAGATTAAGCGATAGCCACTTTGAGAAATTATTCAGTCTCATCGACCGTATTAAAACGAGAAGCAGCAATCTTCAGAAGCCAACAAAAATAAATTAACATTTATTTTATCACAATAAAAAAAAGGTATTGTAAAAAAACCACGTGTATACGGATAAGATTGTTATATGCACAAATAATTGTGGAATTTGTACAATTGTTCCTATACACTAATTTTGGTAAAATTTTAGGAATAATTTTGGGAAAATAAATTTAATTTTTTTAAACGGAATAAGTGAGTGAATTAACAATTAAATTAATGTTAGTTGAAAATATAAAATTGCCAATTTAGTGAATTATAGAATTCAATTAAATTTAATATTTTTTAGTAAATCATTAGAAATTAGATTCAGGAAGAAAATTTCGTAAATTTATACAAGTTAATTAACCGAAAATTGTTAGTGAATTATTAAACTCGAAATTAAGGGAAGGACATTTTGCGTAAAATTAAATCAGAAATTCAATAAATATAAATTTATAGATTAAATTCTATCTAATCTATCTAAAGAAAATTAATTAATTATATAAAAAATCTAGTTAAAAACGGTTAATTTCAAGAAATTCAGTTCAGTAATTAAATTGTCTAAAGTCAGTTAAATTAATTTGGTAAATCTAAACCAAAATAACCACATTTTTTTGTGTGTATATTTTCTTATTGAGGTAAAGTTGAAACGGCATTGTGAGCACGTGTCGATTATTAGTTACGGTTTTCGAGTTGCAGCTCGAAATAAAATTAGTGAGGTTAAATTGTGGGTAATCGTTCTTACAAACGTTTATTTTTTTTTTTGGAGGAAAATTTACATTAAATTTATCCTGATAATTTACGGCGTAAATTATATCGAACCATATTGTAAGTTAGTTACAATTTGGTAGTTCTTAATTTAACCAATACCCTTAAATAATTTCAAACTCGCGTGTCAAAACCGCATTATATTACAAAAAAATATAATTCAACTTAATCGCAATTAAGTAGAATTTAGCTAGAAAGAAATTAGCTTAGATAATTAGGGAATTATAACCATTAGTCGTATCAACCAATTGGTAGGTTTCTGTGGAAAATTTTTCATTTTTTCTAAAATCAATCGCAAACGATTCATCAGCATTAAACAGCGCTAGCAGGGTTGTTGAAAGTTTATTTAAGTTGTCATCCAAGCGGCAATTAAGTCATTAAGTAAACAGACACGCAGTTGAATTGAACATCAGTTACCAGCAATTTAATGGTACGAACACACAGTGACTGTCAACGTCAACACATATGAAATTTATTAAAGTAAAGTAAATTAAATCAAATTGTTTGTTTGTTTTTGAGTACATAAGTATAATTGTAAATTAAATAAATTCTTATTTCAATAAAATATTAATTTGAACAGTTAGAATTTCGAAATATAAATTAGTTGTTCAACTTATAATATGGCATAAGATATTGTTTGAAATTAATATTACTAGCAAAATGCTACAAGAAAAAAACTTAAATATTCATTCTGCTATCCAACAATTACAGAATACGAAACTGTTTTTAGAGAATTTAAGGAGTGATATCGGATTTGGCAATATGTTAGTAGATGCTTCTGAACTTGCGAAAGAAATAGACTTTCTAACGGATTTTGAATCAGAACCAGTTCGCATTCGATTAAAAAAGAAACAATTTTCATATGAAGGACAAGATACTTTCATCCAGAACCCTCAGCAACGATTTAAAGTGAATTTATACTTTGCAGTTCTTGATACTGCTATTAATTCCGTCAGTGATAGATTTGAGCAAATGCAAAATCTTGAGTCAGTTTTTGGATTTATTATTGACATTTACAGCCTACAAAACGAAACAACACAGCACCTATATGCATCATGTGCTAAGCTTGAGTCTGCATTAAGTCATGATGGCTCTAAATATATCGAAGCAGTGGATTTGTGTAATGAGCTTCAATCTATTTCTACACACATTGAGCAGAGTTCGTCGTCGCAAGATGTCCTATATTTTATTTGTGAAAGAAAGTTGACCGATATTTATCCAAATATTTTTATCACCTTAAGAATCTTTTTAACGTTACCTGTTACTGTAGCAAGTGATGAAAGAAGTTTTTCTAAACTGAAATTAATTAAATCCTATCTTCGCTCAAAAATGGCTTAAGAACGGCTTGTAGGTTTGGAAACACTATCAATTGAAGATGAGATAGCCCTTGACATTGATGTCGAAGATTGCGTTTCTGATTTCGCCAAACAAAAGGTGCGAAAAGTTAAACTGTTGTGATTGTGAGTTATGTACAAATGTAAGTTACAGTATGTTAAGTCTTCTAATACATTATTTATTATTTACAAATGAATTCTAATTATTGTTATTTTTTACATAGATAAATTTAATCAGGAAAACGAGGTGGACAATAAAATAAGAAAAAAAAAAATTGAAAAAAATATATACCATTACAAATATTATATTATTTTACTTTTTTAATAATAAAAATTCATATAATTATATGTATATTAATATTATTTTTATACTATAATTTTTTTACCCTAAATTCACTATAAGAACAATTTCATGGAGCAAGATTATTTTCTATACATATCTGTTTTCATTGGTAGAGAGGGCGCCACAAAAAAGATTGCCTAGGCCGCGAGATATAAAAAAAAGCTGCTAACTAGGGGGAGCAGATAACTCATAGTATGTTGTTTAACAGCGATTTATGTCCAAAAGTTTTTTGTAATTAACATTATCTTTGTAACAAACAGTGGTTTCTTCAAAAATTGCTCATCTTTGTTATTTATTGATTTAATTTTATATTTTTATTTGTTTAATAATAAATAATATTATTAAAATAACTATAATAAGTATAAATATGCGTAATCACGAATCCAACCTGTGTACAAAATTTCATTGAAATTGAATAATATTTACCATATGTTCTAGAACATATGAAATATTAATCGGAAATTTTAGCATGGACCCCCTCAGGCTACTAACTTCTACCTTAGTCTACACATGCGTAATCACGAATCCAACCTGTGTACAAAATTTCATTGAAATTGAATAATATTTACCATATGTTCTAGAACATATGAAATATTAATCGGAAATTTTAGCATGGACCCCCTCAGGCTACTAACTTCTACCTTAGTCTACACATGCGTAATCACGAATCCAAACTGTGTACAAAATTTCATTGAAATTGAATAATATTTACCATATGTTCTAGAACATATGAAATATTAATCGGAAATTTTAGCATGGACCCCCTCAGGCTACTAACTTCTACCTTAGTCTACACATGCGTAATCACGAATCCAACCTGTGTACAAAATTTCATTGAAATTGAATAACATTTACCATATGTTCTAGAACATATGAAATATTAATCGGAAATTTTAGCATGGACCCCCTGAAGGTATTAACTTCTAACATGGCCAAAACATGCATAATCAGAAGGTCTACCTTTGTGCCAAATTTCATTAAAATCAGATAATAATTACATGCTATAAAACACGTAATTATATAAAATTCGGAAACTAAAACTGTTTTCTAGGAACCCCCTGAAGGTCTCCAAATTTCAGGAGAGCCAACTAGATCCCAAAATTAGCCTATATATAAAATATCTTTGAAATCGGTTAACAATTACTATATGCTGTAGAACATATGAAAAAAAAAAAATTAAAAATTAAATCGGAAATTTAACATGGACCCCCTAATCCTACTAACCTGTAATTTGGTCAACCAATGTAGAATCATGAACTCAACCTGTGTACCAAATTTCATTGAAATCGGATAATAATTACAAGCTGTAGAGCATAAAGAAAATATTCTTCGGAAACTAAGTTGCTCATATATTAGTTTCCCATGAACGTACTGTACCTACCAACTACAAATTTGTGGAGTATCAAATAGATAACTAAATGAAACTGTGTGTTCAATATCATTGAAATTGGGTGAAAGGGACGGTAGATATAGATAGTTGAACTTATGAAAAGTAATTACGGATTTTTACATGGACCCACTGAAGTATTGACTTCAAATTTTACAGACACCAAGTACATACGGAAACTATCATATGTACCAAAATTTATGCTAATTAGATAAAAATTACTATATGCTCTAGAGTATATGAAATTTTAATCGGAAATTTTACCAGGGACCCCCTGAAGTTACAGACCTGTATCTTGGTAGGCTTGTGGACAATCATGATACCAACCTATGTTTTAAATTTCATCCAAATCTGAGACATGAAATTTTTTTTTACATTTTCCCGTAGAACAAAAACACGTAGGTTGCCACATAAATGGGGAAATCTTACATGGTCCCACTGAAAGGATCGATCTCATCTTGTACCGGCACCTGCGCGAGGTATGTTAGAGCCTGTGTGCCAAATTTCATTAAAATCGGACAAGCGGTTCTAGGAGATGTTGCTGCGCACATAAAAAGCGTACGCGTACGCGTCCCCCGGACACTTTTTTTTTTTTGCATTTTCGGACTCCCCGACCTCGGAAACGCCTAGAAAAAAATTTTGAGCGAACTTTTTTTTTTGACCATCCAACCCATCACCAGACTTCATAGTATTTCATACTATTCGTAAAAATATTTTTGAGCCACAAGGACTTTCGAAAATCCATTTTTTGATATATTATATATTTAGTTTTATTATTTCGAAAATTATAGCTTTAATAATATTTCTTGCATATTAATTTGTACTTGTGGAACCAAAAAGGGTTTATAACTAATAAATTATGACATAAAATGATTGACGGTGGCCTTATTGCGGTTAAAAGTAACTTTTGCATTACTGAAGTGTCGCTACCTCAATTTTCAAACGTAAAGATGATATCAATAAAAATTGATATCAATAATAAATCTTTATACATAATTTGTTGTTATATACCTCCAAATTCTGAAATTAGAAGTTATTATAAATTTTATTGAAGCAGTTGACTTCATTTCATCTACGATGTACACTTGTAATGAATTGTTTCAGAATCTTTTCTAATTGTTTTAATTTGCCATGCCACATTTATCTTGAGATGAACATGTCAAAGAATCTTTTCTGATTGTTGATCATATTTGTACGAATTCTGAATATGTATTATCTGTAATTCAAATTACCTTCAAGAGGTAACGAACGAAATAAACTTTCCAGGTAACTAGCTTGATCTAGTTTTTACATCAGATTGGTTAAATTTAAATATCGACGAAGTAGTTAGTAAATTTTATGATATCTTATTATATGTGTTTAGCATTCCGATAGAGATTATAACTATAATTCACCCTGGGCCTGGATGAATCAGGAAGTAAGGAATCTGAGAAATGAAAAAAAAGTATGGAGGAATTATTTAAAAAATAAGTGTGATGGAAACTACATTGAATTTGTTAATCTTTAATTCATACAAATCTATTTTAGACATCAGATATAATATTGATATCAATGATACGGCCTTAGAGATTAATAATTACCCAAAATCATTTTGTAAATTCGAAAAGGCAATGAGACCACTTCCATAACTTTATGTCCTACTCTGGCCAGATCATGAATGTTCGATCAAAGATATCTAATAATTTTCCCCCACTCTAAGTAAGGAGTACCTAGATAAACTGAATTGCGATGCATTCCTAGGCCCAAATGTTCTGAATCTTTTGCTTTTCCCTAGCTTTTTCGTTTAAACAATTTTTAACACTAGGTATTTTCCCACATTTCTGGAAAAAATCATTTATAAGACCAGTGCACAAAAAATCTTCAAAAAGTGAAATTTCAAACCATAGGCCAATAGCAAAAATTATCTAGTATTCCAAACTTTTTGAGCTTTTAGTCTATGATTCAATTTACAATCATTGTTCTAATTTTCTGACACCAAATTAGCATGGATTTATGAAGGGTAAATCTACTGTAACTAATCTGGTCAAATTATGCTCTAATTTTCTCACTAAACTAATCTGGTCGAATCATGCTCTAATGGAAAGTGGTTCTCAAACTCATGTTATATATATACAGACTTAAGTAATTAAAGCATTTTAAGCTTCAAAAATTAGGCCTTATTTTTTGATCAATTGGATAAAATCATATCTCAGGGGCAGAAACAGAAGTTATTATTATTAGTTTTTGTTTCGCTCTGCTATATCAGAGCATTTTAATAACAATAATAATTTATTTATAATATTTGTTTTTTATAAAAATAACTAATTATTACAAACAAATTACAAACTGTACAACAAGGACTATAAAGTTGTCTGTTGGGTGAATGGTTTTTTAAGTTAAATGGAATATACAGAAAAAAATATCATGTGTTGTAACTGACAATGCTGCTAGTATGTGAAAAAGTAGCTGAAATTCTGCAAATTCGTCATCTGGAGTGCTTTGCACATATTTTACACTTGGTTGTCCAGGATAGTTTAAAAAATGTTGAAATACAAAATATTTTACAAAAATGTAGAGATATAAAAAATATTTTAGAATGAGCACCATCGCTACAGAAATATTAAATCAAGAACAAAATACTACACAACCAAAAAAATTAATTAAAGTTGTTATAACTCATTGGAATAGCATATACTATATGATTAATCGTATAATAGATATAAAAGATACAGTAAATTCTTCCATATTGAAGCTAAACAAATTACCACAGCCACTTACATTAGAAGATATAAATATTTTAACTGATATAAAAAATTGCTTAAAAATATTTGAAAATGCAACAAACAAAATATCAGGATAGAAATATGTTACCTTATCATTGATAATTCCAATAACTTTTAGACTTTATAATGAACTATCGGCTTTACAAAATAAAATAGTAACCGAAGAAAGAATATTATTTGCTGATTTGATAGAAAATATAAGAAAGCGGCTTTTTATATATGAAACAATATCTGTAACCAGAATCGCAACTATGTTAGATCCTAGATTCAAAAAGGTATTTATAAATAAATCATATCTGCTTTAATAAAACTATTTTTATTTTTTAGGAAGGCTTTCGTGAAGTATGTAATGCTAAACAAGCACCAAATTTGAATTAAAAATTGCAATAATAAAAGTTACACAAAATAATAGAAATACAAATAGTGAACAAAATATAAATAATCTTGTTTGTGTAGATATTGAAAAATCATTATATTCGTTTTTGGAAGAGAGAAGTAAAACAAAATCAAGAACACCAACTGCGTTGATAGTATTATTACCAAAAAACATTATTTAGAAAAAAGAAATTCCGATATGTTTTCAAACCCATTACAATATTGGTATATAACAGGTTACACAGAATTTTATCCAATGGGAGATTTGGTAAAAAAATATCTTTGTATTCCAGCCACATCAGTTGAATCTCAACGCATGTTCAGTAAAGCCGGTGATTTTTTTTCTGACAAAAATCTATATAATAAAACCAGCAAATTTAAATAAATTAATTTTTTTAAATAATAACAAGTGGTTAATTACAAAATAAATAATGGTAATGCAATAAAAATATTTTGTTGTGAAACCTTTTCAATTTAAGTTTATAATTACTTATTTTTTAAAACAAATATAATATTATTCTATATTTTTGTTATATTTAAAAAAACTTAAATGAATTTATGTTCACTTTAATTTTTTATAATAAAAAGTTTAAATAAAACCAATAGATATTTTAAAAATTTTATTCAAAAACTTATTTGTAAATTGAATTAAAAATATAAGTCGATATATAGCGATACTTTTTTGAAAAATATCGTAAACTATTGATAGTGCCAACTATCGATAGTTCTCCACCATCACTAATCAGCTATGCCAAATATTCTTTTTCTATAATATCTCTGCAGCATTATCTACTTGGTCGAAATTTGCAAAACCCCAAACTTGCGCAAAAGATCGATCTTGATATTGCATTGAAAACTTTGTATTTAGCAGAGAAATTTATATCAATTTTCTTTCAGATGTTCGTTACAACACAGCTTTGGGGTAAAAGTTACCGCTATACATATATTTATAAGTTGATGCATCTTCGACCTCTTCTCCTCTGAAGAACCATTTTCTTTCCTTGAGCGTTTTCCCCCATTTCTAAATATAATTATTTTGGATTTTATAAGATTTACTTTTAAGTTCCAGATACTACAATTTTCATCAAGCCGATAAATCATCTTTGCAATATACTAATGTCATCCTCAAGCAGTATGATATTGTTGTGTTACCCTTTTTAATTCGGCCTGGCCTATCTTATTTGGCCCGTGAACGTCTATAATATGCTCCAACTTACTTTATTCTTACTGTGTCTGTTGATTTTTAATTTAAATGATTGCGGTTTTAATTTAAATAAATAAAAACTTTTTACTTTAGTTTTTAATTAAAGTTATTAACTAACCCGTTAGGCTAAACTACCTGTATCAGTGAATAGTTAAATTGAACTCCCGAAATACCAAATTTATAGCGTTTATACCCATTAACCGCTGAATTCGCAATACAATCGATTGGCAATAAGTCAAAGTCTAAATAAAATCAATTAACGATAAAATTGTGTAACTTTGTTACTATCCATTAAAACCATAAGATCAATAACACAATATTAATAACACAATATTAATATTAATGTTGTTGTTTATATTTTCTTTATTCATATAACAACAATAATTAATATCGTAACCATTCATTTATATGTACGCCAAATGCGCTTATACATTATCGTCACATAATATTATTCTTTCAATATTTTGTTCTATATCTATATATAGTATTTTATTAATGCTGATGCGCCTTTTTTTGGCTATTTATAATTATGAAGGTCGCATTTACTATATTATATTTAATATAAAATAAACATATGATTTTATGAATAATATTTATGATAGTGTCAAAATTCGTTAAACACCTCCCTTTTCCACGACAAAATTTATATACAAAAAATATTAATTTTGAAATTTTGGTATTTCAGAGTTTTGCTTTTTTAAAACTTTTTTTTTTATTTATTTCTTTTTTTAAAAAAAACGTTATAATTCGTATATACTTGTAATTTTCTTAATATATAATTTTACATAATTTATTGAAAATTAAAATTTAAACAAAATAATTAATTACTTTACTTTTCTGTTTTCCTAAAATATTTTTTTTTCCAAAATTAACATTTAGCATTACCTATAAGATTGCATTTTAATAAAAAAATATTTTTCTTTTTATAATATTTTATTTTAATCTTCTTTATAATAAATAAAATAACACCTTAAACAATTTTAGTTTAACAATATTTACTAAGTTATTTTAACTATAATTTTTACTAATTTAATTTTGGTCAACTCATATAATTAGACCAGACGACTTTACTTGTACGCAAATATACGAATCAACTCTCCTATATTAATCAACTTTAAAATCCAAGTCAACCCATGTTGGCAAAACGTGACCTTGATTTTTATTCTCACGAATAATAATCAAGGTCTCATTACCGTCGTTCAACTACCTGAGCATTCAACTTTGCTTAATTAGCAAAAGTGCTAATTAAGCAAGCTAATTTCCGCTGCAGTTATTAATTGCTAATATTAATTTTGGGAATTAATATTAACGCGTGTATTACACAAGCAATTGAACTACAGGGTGACTTGGATTTTTTACGACACCTCCCAATCCCCCAAGAAAAAAACTAATTTGTAAAATTGGACTTTTCCTGGAAACTGGGGTATAGTTGGTCCATATTTCGTTATCGTACATTAAATGTATATAAAAATATTGATACAGAAAATCATATATGACAAAAAATCTTTTTATATATATAAAAAATAATAATAATTATAATTAATGAGAAAAAAAATAATGGTTCAATTTTAAGATCAATAGTCAATTATATCATTTGCATGATTCTTAAAAGGATTATAAAAAAATTAATAATGACAATTATAAAAAAAATGACAAACAAAATTAATTATATCGTTAACATAATATTTAAAAAAATTCAATAGGAAATTTTAATAATCTTAATTAATGAATTTATAAAAACTAATATTAAATATATGACATTTAAATTATTAACAGAATTATAAAAATATATTTAATAACAAAAATGTATTAACGAAATTATAAAGATCAATTTAACAACAAAATTTATAAGTTACTTATTATTTATTTGAATTATTAACAAAACTATAAAAATGAATTGAATAATAAAAATTTATTAATTACTAATTATTTGTTTATTTATTATCAGAATTAAAAAATGAGTAAAAAAAATACATAAATTTATTAAGACAATTATAAAAATAAATTTAAGAACGAAATTTTATTTATATATTTTTTATATGAAATGGATCAATTTAACATTAAAATTTTTTTACTGTACTTCTCTTGAAAATCCTTTTTGTAATTTACTACTACATATTCGTTTTAATAAACTTTAAGACATTGCAAATATTTAGAATTGAAACTAAGAGGAAATTGAAAGTAATAAAGAATTAATCAAGTCATTCCTGAAGAGTAAATAAGATAAGATAAAAAAAATGGATAGCTAAGGAGTATGCACCATATAGTATTTAGTTAAGTATATTAACACAACAACAATTATCACGCTCAAGATTATTGAATTAGCAATTGACATAGCTTTAATTGATAGCATGTTTGCCTGAATCTCTTTAGCACTTTTATGTCCTCTGCTAATTTAATTTATTAATTGTGTCAATGATTGCCTACGTTTCGCGAACTCCTTATTCAGATCTTCCGGGTTTAGCATTTTAATTATGTTGGATTTGAGTTCCGGTATTTCTATCTGTTCTCATGTCTTGTTTTCTGCTGAAATCTCGTCTAATTTTGAAAATTGAAATATAGTTTCTTCTTCGACTTTAGTGGTCAAACCAGCCGCGAATGGCAATTTCATGTGCTCTAAAAGAAACACACATTTCTCTTTCAGAGTCACCATCCTGTCACAATGTGAATATCATGTAGTACGTGAAATTCAGAATCACATAGTATCATTACATACAAGAAATAAGTGGTTGTACATGTTTACAACAAACTAGTCAAGAAATTACTATTTTTTGCAATCCAAATAATTATAAGCAAAAAATCAATGGAATAAAAAATGAAATTTAATAAAAAATGTTCATTTATAGTAGGTAATATGGAAATGCCTTACTTCGATAAGCAAGATAAAACAGTAGCAGGCAGCACAAGGTATGTTTTTGGGCAACTGTCTGAGGTAGAACATAATTTTACGGATGCAATGTTAGAGCTTAATATAAGTTAAGAGCAAGTTTCAAATAAAATTGAATCTTGGGGACCGGAAAAATTAAAGAAAGAGTTCCGTAAAAGAAGTAAAGCGATATCTAAAATACGTGAGGATATTAAAATAGAAAAACAGAGGCATCAAAACGAATAAATGGTATAGGCACCTCAACAGCGGTAACTTCCACCATAACTGGGTTGTTAATAAGAATAATCATTGTATATAGTATATAGAAAATAGTAAAAAAATGCTGTAAATAAAGAAAAAAATATGAGGAAGGACCTCATAATTTTAGAGAAGGTTATAAAAACTCAAAACCGGGAAATAAAATTCACAAAAGTAAAATAATTGAGGTACTACCGGTAACACCACCACCAAATAACTTTATAAAACAAAATATAGAGAAACGTAAGATGGGAAAAGAAAATCTAAATCTCGATTTATCTTTAAGCCCACAGACGTTATCTTTTAGGATTTAAGTTATAATTTTATTTTTTATTTTTAAAATTATATTTTTTTTGTATGGTATACAACAAATTATAGTCGGAATTACAGTCTACCACAAACTGTAAAACCTTATATAGTAGTATTAGAGAAAATTAGTAAAATAAAACCTAACATGTTATGAATTATCAATATGTACAAAATTTATATTGATAATTCGAGTTGATTTTATAACGAGTATATTAATTTAAAGTTACTAGAAAACAAACAAGTTTACATAATAAAACTATACGTTAAAATATATATTTATATATAATAAAAACAAAATAACAAAACAAAACTCGGTTTATTTTAATGATTATTTAATTGTATGGTTATTAGGAAAAAAGTAATGAAAGAAAAAAAAAAGAATAATAAAACCTACTCACGGTTTTTTCTGAATCCTCCAATTTTAATTTAATTTTCAGATTTTTCGTTTTATTTTTCATCATAATTTTCCGCAATAATTTTTTATCCAAGTTTCCATTTGATGTTGCCATAAAGTTACCTAAAAATAATGAAATGTTTAAAAAAATTTTTTTTTTTTAATTTTTTAAAAAATATATAAAACAAACAAGAAAATTAATAGGAATTTAATTAAGTTAAAAATTGATTAGTTACCATGGTTTTTGCAAAAACACTTTTCTGTGTCCAGTGCCCAGATAGTGTTTGGTTAAGTCCATTTTGTTTAAGAAAAATTTGTTACACAAATTGCAGGGATGTACAAATTGTACAACCCTTATGTTGACAAACGTAAAAAAAAAATTTCGGAAACATTAGGTAATTTTTTACAATATATCGGATTACAGTAAAAAAAAATGATTAAAAAAGTTATACAACAAGTTGAAAGGGAAGGTAAGGGTATGGAATCAGTTTTTAAGATAAATTTCTAAATGTAGTGTTTTAAATGTAGTCTTTTAAATATAGTTTTAAATATAACGGTTGTATAATGTAGTCAAAATCTAATTTATGTTTATAGAATTGTGGTCAATCACTAAAATACATATAAAAAAAATTATAAACAGAAAATAAAGAATTTTGAATGTAAAACTAATAGGAATAGGAACACTAACAATTATAATTATAATAATAATTCAAATAATAGTTATAATAATAATTTAAACAATAGTAATAATAATCGGAATTATATAACAATTATAATAATAACGTTAATAACAATAGAACTTTTACTAATAAAAGGAATTCATATCCTTATAGTCCAAATCCTTCACCCAGTAACAATACTAATCCCGATAGACCTAATTTTAGCAATAATAGGGCTTCCACTAACAGATTTAGAAGTAATGGGCCAATTACTTGTGTTAAATGTGGTTTGACAGGTCACATTAGCAGAGATTGTAGAGGAGAAGGAAGTCCAGTCGAAATCGTGGAGATAAAAAACACGGAAATTTTATTTGAACATATGGGCAAAATAATAGAATATCGGGATTCTCTTCACATCTATACCACATTACAATTAACCTCGGAGGAGGAAATGGCGGATTTTTTAGATTCTATAATAAGTAAAGTAGATACTACATGTATACAATTATTAAGTCATGTAAAATCACAAACATGTAATACATTTAAAAATGAAATTAATCTTTGGGCAAATAAAATAAAAAAAACAACGGAAGGGGTAAATCACTATTTTAGAAGACGAAAAAGGGGGCATTAAATATAATCGGGACAGTTTCAAAAATGTTATTCGGAACAATGGACGAGGGGGACTCAGACCAAATTTACAATAGTTTAGAAAAGTTAAGTAAAAACGGGGATAAAGTGATGGATTTATTGGACAAACAGACTGCGGTCGTAGCTTCTAATTTTGAATTTGTCAGGGAAGTTACGGGTAACTTAACAATACGTGCACTAGAAGTAGAGGAAAGACTTGGGAAATTAGAATAAAAATTACAAAAGAATTTTAAAGGAATGCAGACTGACATAGACGAACTATGGGCAGAAGTTGAATTACATAGGATAGCAATATTTGTTTTGGCAGAATTAGAAAGAATACAGGATTATATGTTAGAACAAGGTGAAATAATTAATTCATTGCAACAGCACAAAATACATCCATTAGTAGTAGATTCACAATTATTAGTGGACAGTATCAAGAACATGACAAATCAGGAAGGACATTCATATTTATATACGACAGAAATAATAAACCAATTAGCACAAATAGATCTAGGTCACTGGGAAAATGAGTTAGGAGTTAGGATTACAATTAATGTTTTAAATAAAGAGGAATTTGATTTATACAAAATGTATCCTCTTCCAAAACTGACTAATAATAATCAGCTCACGGTTATAAAAAGTGATTGGGACTACATTGCTAACAAATCAATTTATTTATTATACAACAGTTGAATTCAATATAGCATGTCAAGCTATTAATGGAGCAATGAATGAAATGGTTAGAGTATGTAGGCAACTTCACCCTAAAGCATTATTATATACATCTAATAATTATATTCTAAACAAATTTTTAGTTCATGAAAATAGGGACGGACATAACAGTTGTCAATACCTTGCCGTTAAACAATTGACAAATCATATGGTAGCTTTACAAACTTTAAACACATGGTTGTTTATATTTTTTGACAAACAAGACGTGACAAGTTTCTGTAATCCAAATACATACAAACATACAGTAGTAGGGACAGGTATTCTTAGATTAACTAAGAAATGTTCATTTATATTAGCACTTCTAGAAATGCCTTATTTTTACAGAAATAACCGACAATTTGGGGGGACAACAAGTTATGTTTTTGGGAAAATACCATCTATAGAACATAATTTTACAAAAACATCAATAGAATGGACAGAAGTAGAAAAGGAAAATAGTAAAGTACAACCACTTGGACCGGACGAGTTACGACTGGAATTTAATAAACGTAGCAAAACAATAAACAATATAAGAGAAGAAATTAGAGCTGAAAAGAAAAAACAACAACAGATTGAATTTTTACGGACAGGAACGATGACTAACTTTATAATAACGGGGACATTAACAGGAATAATAATTTTATATATATTTATTAAAATTATTCAATATTGTACGGGTAATAAAGAACCTCAAATTAAGATAGAAGACGGAAGACGAATAAAACATAATAGAGAGGATTTACATAATAGAGATGACAATGACAGATTTGACGAAGAACCATTAGACGTAACACTAAAACGAAGAAAAATGCAAATTTCAAGACCAATAGAAATTTCCAGTCCTATAGAAATTTCCAGTCCAATAGAGACAGTTCATATTAATACACCACCAAAAATACCGTTGCCCAAAATTCCGACAACAAACATCGAAAATTAGAACTAATGAAAAAAACAAATCTTATTCGACCGACTCGGAATCACTAACTCCACAAACGTTATCGTTCAGAAGTTAATAAATTCTTATTATTTTTTAAATTGTTTGATTGATTATTTTTTTTAAAAAAAAAAAGATTTTTATTTACTTAATTTTAAATTAATTTTTATATCTTATTTTTCTTTAAAAAAGCTGGTTAATTAATTTTGATTTTTTTAAATTTAATTAATTAATTCTTATATTTTTAATTAGTGGCAGTAATATTTGTTACAAAATAGTACAATTCACTCCAGTACTGCGAGCTGAAGCGATTTGAAAATATATAGTGTTATGGAAAATTAGTAAATAAAACCTAACAGGTTATGAACTATCGATATGTACAATTTTATATCGATAATTAATGGGATTTCATTTCTGCAATTCAGCAAAAACGGCCCTATGCCATATAATTTCAATACCGTTACATTGAAATTATATGTGTTGCAGGTAATATGTATTAGGTTACATGCAATTCACCAATACAACCTTAATTTGAAAAGCTTTTTTGGAGACTAAGTTTAGGCACGTTTAGACTTTAATATCTAAAGGCCTGATTAAACGCATGGTCTTAAAGGTCTGAATAGACGCATGGTCAACTTAGGTTGAGATAATGCAGTGTATTTATACATACACAACACCTCCCATTCTCCACTTGAAAAAATATGTTCTTGAAGAGAACATATTTTTTCAAATTTAAGCCATAAGGTTGTATTTGCAATAAAAGCGAGCGAATTGTTTATCATCCATTTAACTTTACCAGTTTCATTAATTTACAAATTTTATTAATTTCAATAATTTTCAACTTTACAATAATTCTCTTTATACTACATACTTAACATTTCAATTTTCAACATGTACAAAAACTTTAATATTCCTTTCTAATTCATTTTTTCATATCTATTAATATTTTCAAAACAATAATTTTACATTTTCATAAACAATTTTTTTTTTTACATTTCTTTTACATCTTCATAAACACTATTTTACATTACTTTTACATTTTCATAAACTTTTTTTTAATTCTTTTATATATATTTCTTTTATATTTATATCTCTTTTACATTTTCATAAACCTTTATTTAATTCTTTTAACATTTTATTTAACTTATATATTTTTTTTTTATTATTACTTAACTATATTTTTAATTATTACTGACAAATTTATATCTTTTAAAATGTATAATTTATTACATCATTAATTAACTTCCTTACTTGATACACAAGTTACTTATAATACTAAATAATAAAATTCAACATAAACCCAAAATTCAAAATTAACCATTTTTTCTTACAATAATAAAAAATTAACAATTTTTTGTTTTTTTAATAATAAATAATGTAAACAAATTTTTTTTTTTATTTTTAAATCATTAATTTGAAATCATTAATAATAATGATTCACCTTCCCTTTTTTAAAAAAAAAAATTATATGAAAAGAAAATTAACGCCATCTAGTATATTGTGACAGTAAAAAAAATATTCAAAATGGTAGTATTCCCGTGAAACAAAATTGTATTATTTAAAATATAGGATTTTTTACAAGTTCCGAGAAAAAATTTAAAGTTCCGAAAAAAAAATTATTTATTGGAATGTTAATGTAGGAAGTTTCCGTGGTTCATATTTTATTTTTTCAAGACGAGCGTGAGACTTATGTTTTGAGGTATGCGGTGAATGGACTATACTATGTGGATTTGTTGTAAAATGTGTGTGTATGGGATTTTGTGTTTTTTTAGTAGGTGTTTCTTCTGTAATGTCTGTTTTGTTTTCGTTAGTTATGTGGACGGATTTTGTAAGAGGATTAGGAAGTGTTAATGATTGTTCCACTGAATGTTGAACGTTCAATTCGTCGACTTTAATTCTTTCGTCTCTAAATATGCTTTCTGTCCTTGTGGTGAGTACTGTGCTTCTTTCAGATGTTGTGTCACTAATTTCACGGATTTCCCTACGATTACCGATGCTACTTTTTAGCAAGTTTAACCTTTTCATATAACAATATAATGTACCCATTACTACAATACAAATGACAAAAAGCAATGCTAAACAACTTGAATTTACGGTGGAATGAGTTGTTGCTGCTTTCACAAGTATCTTTCGTTCTTGTTCCGCATTGATCTCACTTTGTAACTCTTCTATACTACGACTTCTTTTTTCAAATTCTATTTTCAATTATTCTGGATTTAAATTTCGAATTAGCTTAGTTGTATGTGGAATTTTTAAAGAAAAATTTGTTGCTAGAATTGATGAAAAATTTAATTTTTCTATCATTACATCGGATACAATTTTGGAGAACTCAATTCCTTCTGATGATACGTTGTTCTCGATTTGTCTTTTATATCGTAACTCTAAATTTCCCATTGTGAAAACACAATTTTCAGTTAATGATAAAACACCAGTACCTTGTAACAGAACCCTACTGGTTTGTTGTTTTTTACAGTACGTGACCAACTCTTGTGGTTCCGCAAACATGTATAACCATCTATTCTGGTTTTCTAATGGAATTATCATGTTTGGGATGGATTTTAATATGTGATATTTACATCCCTCAAACACAAGTGATATATTTTGGTCTTGGTAAGTAAACAAGTCTAAAACGCAATTTCCCGGAGCGAGATTTAAAATTTTTGGATGAAGTGCCTGACAGATAATAGTAATCTAATTTTCTTCGTCTTTTATTTTCTTACAAAAATTTTGATATTCTCTGCTGTTAAAATGAATATACTGATTCATAATCCCATTCAGGAGATAATACCGCGTAATGATTATTTCGAATATCCCTTGGTAATGGGTATATTCTGTAACTTTCAAATTCTTCTTTCAGCAATTCTGCTACTCCAATACGTACTCCTATCTCACCCTTATAGTAATTTAATTCTATGTCTGCTAATTGATTAATAACAAATGTTGAATTTAATATGCCATGAGGTTCGCCATTAGTCATATTAAATATTATTTGTGTTAATCTGGAAGAATCCATTATTAACGGGTGGATTTTATGCTGCTGTAATGCGGTAACTATTTCTTCTTGTTCTACAAAGAAAGCATAAATCCGTTCTAATTCTGAAAAAATGTACGTGATCAATCGACTTAATTCTAGTTCGGCCCATAACTGGACGGTTTCCGTTTTTAATTGTCCCAATCCGTTAACTAGACCAGCTTGTATACTGTGTAGACGTTCTTCGAATTCTAGTGCTTGTTTCATTAATTCGAAATTTGACGCAACAATGGCAGTTTGTTTTTCTACTGTACACAATAGTACTACACCAGTTTTCTCTAATTCCTGGAGCGAATTATAAATTGCCTCAGAATCTTCGTTATCCATAGTACCAAATAGTGCTTTGGATACTGAGCCTATTATATTAATAACTCCTCGCTTTTGACGACTAAAGAAATTATTTATACCTTTCACAGTACTAGTTATTTTGTTCTTCCACAAACTTATTTCTTTATTCCAGAAATCACAATTTCTGGCTGCCCTTAATTTCTCGATCTTTTTACAACTCAAAGCTAATTTGTCATCTATTCCAGATATAAATTCTATTACTTCTTCTTCGGAAGTTATTTTAATTCTGGATAGAATTTGATATGAAGTTCTAATAATTTTCCTTGATTTTCGTAATATAACCCTACCGAGTTAATTTTTTCGACCTTATACGGAATTCCCTGTACATTAATTATTAATAATATAATGATAAACCTAAGTTGTCAGTACTGTTTTTCGTGCTAATCTAACTTAAATATGCGTGGCTTAATTTGGGTGTTGGCCAAAAATATTTGTCGTGTTGGTCAGTTCGTTGTGATTCAGTATTTTATTTTCGAGTGAAATAAAATTCGAGTTTTAATTCATTATTTTGTGGCGTTTCTATTATTTAGTATATTTTCCATACAACAAAAGAGCGTCAGTGTTTAACCATAAAATCTGTTAAATATCTTAAATATAATAATAAAATATTTCCGAAATTATCATGCATAAATTGAATGTAATATTTTCATTTCATTAAGTACATTTTTTTTAGACTTAAAATTCTCCATCATAAAACATTTTTTTTTAGCGAAAAAACTGTCTATTAAAAATATATAATTCGTATTTTTTCTATTAATGTAGGTAATAGAAAAAATGTCAAATGAACGTTTTAATCTGGAACTGTTAAATAAGAATGAAAATGATATTATTAAATTGAAATGGATAGACAGCAATTTAAATGAACAGCAATTTTGAATAATAAAGAATCATTAACATTTATTTGTTGGTTATTAACAGAACTTTTAATTTTGGATTTAAGCTTGAATGCTATAAAATATATATATAAAAGTTATTTTCAGCATCTAGAAAAACTGAATTCATTTAGACTGACAGGAAAAAAAAAAAAAAAAAAAATATAATTCGAAAGCTTCATATAAAAAAAATTACAAGAATTACATTGAGATCAGAACAATTTTGTTAAATGTTTAATGTGAGCTGGTAAAAATTTCCCAGATAATAAATTTTTGGTGAAAAAAGTCCACGTGAAAAAAGTTAGTATCATAATTAATTTTTAATATATGAAACTTTAAATTTTTTTTTTTTTAGGTAAATACATAACAGGGAATATTAAAACATGAAGTTTCTGCAGGGAATATCAAAACAGCTACCGATGGCGCTTTCAAATTAACAGCATTATCTGCTAAGTCCAGTTTTAATTAATTTTTTTTTTTGTTTTAATAATAAAAGTGATTTTGCAAAGAGTAATGACACGTAATTAATTTGCGTGTCATTATCTTGAAACTTGTTCGAAAGAATTGTTACTATCTTAATGCCACCACACACTCATCATAAGTGTTTATATATTTTTAAAAACTTAATTGAGACAAATATTCATTATTTCGTAATACTATTACCACACATATTTTATATATATATATATATATATATATATATATATATATAATCATATTTTACATAATTTTTTTTCTGAGCTCATAAAATGTTGTACCAAAACAATAATAGTTTCATTTTCGTATGAATTATTATTCAGTTTTGAAACTATTACGTAAAACTAAACATCTGGAAACAACCCCTAATAAATAATTTTTATGTATAATTAATTTTATAAGCTGTCTTTTGAATATTTATTGTTTTTTCTTCAGACTAAAATTTCCAGGTAATACATCACGTTTTACCTGGTAAGTAAACTGTCGGAAAATTTCACACTACCAGGTTTACTGGCAGGCTCGGTCGTGCTGAATTAAAAACAAACTCACACATTTATTATATATATATATATATATATATTTTTTTTAATAATATTTTTTTTTTAATTTTTTTTTTTAAACATTTTTATTTATTTATAATTATTATATATAATAATTTTTTTTTTTAAATCTGTCTCATTTGAACACTTGAATATATATTACGAGTAGTATGAAATATTATGAAGTCTGGTGATGGGTTGGCTGGTCAAAAAAAAAAGTTCGCTCAAAAAATTTTTCTAGGCGTTTCCGAGGTCGGGGAGTCCGAAAATGCAAAAAAAAAGTGTCCGGGGGACGCGTATACGTACGCGTACGCTTTTTATGTGCGCAGCAACATCTCCTAGAACCGATTGTCCGATTTTAATGAAATTTGGCACACAGGCTCTAACAGACTTCGCGCAGGTGCCGGTACAAGATGAGATCGATCCTTTCAGTGGGACCATGTTAGATTTCCCCATTTATGTGGGAACCTACGTGTTTTTGTTCTACGGAAAAATGTAAAAAAAAATTTCATGTCTCAGATTTGGATGAAATTTAAAACGTGGGTTGGTATCATGATTGTCCACAAGCCTACCAAGACACAGGTCTGTAACTTCAGGGGGTCCATGATAAAATTTCCGATTAAAATTTCGTATACTCTAGAGCATATAGTAATTTTTATCTAATTAGCATAAATTTTGGTACATATGATAATTTCCGTATGTACTTGGTGTCTGTAAAATTTAAAGTCGATACTTCAGTGGGTCCATGTAAAAATCCGTAATTACTTTTCATAAGTTCAACTCTCTATATCTACAGTACCTTTCACCCAATTTCAATGATATTGAATACACAGTTTCATATAGTTATCTATTTGATACTCCACAAATTTGTAGTAGGTAGATATAGTACGTTCATGGGAAACTAATATATGAGCAACTTAGTTTCCGAAGAATATTTGCTTTATGTTCTACAGCGTGTAATTATTATCCGATTTCAATGAAATTTGCTACACAGGTTGAGTTCATGATTGGTTGACCAAATTACAGGTTAGTAGCATTAGGGGGTCCATTTTAAATTTCGATTTCATTTTTTTTTATATATATATATGTTCTACAGCATATAGTAATTGTTAACCGATTTCAAAGATATTTTATATATAGGCTAATTTTGTGATCTAGTTGGCTCTCCTGAAATTTGAAGACCTTCAGGGGGTTCCTAGAAAACAGTTTTAGTGTCCGAATTTTATATAATTACGTGTTTTATAGCATGTAATTATTATCTGATTTTAATGAAATTTGGTACAAAGGTAGACCTGCTGATTATGCATGTGTTGGCCATGATAGAAGTTAATACCTTCAGGGGGCCCATGCTAAAATTTCCGATTAATATTTCATATGTTCTAGAACATATGGTAAATGTTATTCAATTTCAATGAAATTTTGTACACAGGTTGGATTCGTGATTACGCATGTGTAGACTAAGGTAGAAGTTAGTAGCCTGAGGGGGTTCATGCTAAAATTTCCAATTAATATTTCATATGTTCTAGAACATATGATAAATATTATCCAATTTCAATGAAATTTTGTACACAGGTTGGATTCCTGATTACGCATATTTATACTTATTATAGTTATTTTAATAATATTATTTATTATTAAAGAAATAAAAATATAAAATTAAATCAATAAATAATAAAGATGAGCAATTTTGAAGAAAGCACTGTTTGTTACAAAGATAATGTTAATTACAAAAAAACTGTTGGACATAAATCGCTGTGCAACATACTATGAGTTATCTGCTCCCCTTAGTTAGCAGCTTTTTTTTTTATTATTTTTATATAATTTTTTTTTTTAAATGTCTCATTGAAAACTTGAATATAGTCTTTTTTATTAATTTTTATATATAAATTTGATATATACCGTTGTTTCTATATAGTTTATTATTGAAATTGAAAAAACTTTTATTATATTATTTTCATCTATAATCGTCTTTATTAATGTTATATGTTCTATACTATAACATTACTGTTACATATAATTTATTTATTTATTTGAAAACTTTTATTAAAAATATTTTTTTTATTATAATTTTTATTCATGCCATAACTTTAACCGATTGTAATGTACTCTCCTTATTTTATTGCTAATTCTGATTTTAACATTTACAGTGTCCACTACTTCTGTTACTTCATAAGGGCCCTTCCACCCTGTACTTAGCTTATGTGTTTTTATGGGGTTTTTTAGTAAAATCTTATCCCCTTCTTTGAATTGCGAATCCTTTTGATTTTTATCGTAATATTTTTTAGATTTTATTTTTGCTGTGATTAGTTTTTCTCTTGCTGCTTGGTGTAACCTTTGCATTTTTGTTTTTATTTCTTGACAATAGTCATCAAAATTATAAACTGGGTCTGGTTTTTGTTTAAGCGTAAGTGGTAGCGGGTCACTAAAGCCATATAACGCGAAGATGGGGGAATATTTACTTACCGTATGCGGTGTATGGTTGTGACAAAATGACGCTTCACCCAAGTGATCGTCCCAACTTTGAATATTGTTATCTACTGTTATTTTTAAATATTCTACTAATGGTCGTCTTTCAAGGGAACCATTTGATTGAGGATGATAAGCTGTAGTCTGACATTTCTTAATTTTTAGTAATTTACATAGCCTTTTCAACAGGTCACTGGTAAAATTCGTACCTTGATCCGTGATTAATTTTGATGGAATCACAGAATATTTTAAAATTATATGTTTATAGAATGCATCAACAACAGTGACAGCTTCTTGGTTTGGTATTGGAATGCAGTCTAAAAATTTAGTTAGATCATCCTGAAATGTTAAAATATAATTATTGCCCCTATGTGTAACTGGAAAAGGTCCTACTATATCTAGATAAACTTTGTCAAAAGTTTTCTTTCCTGTATCTGTTATTATCATAGGCATTTTTGTTACCCTTCCTCTTTTGACTCTTTGACACTTAGCGCATTTTTTAATATATTCATTAATTATATAGGTCATTTTTTTCCACTTGTAGAATTGTCTGATTCTATTATATGTTTTCTGTACTCCCATGTGACCTCCCATGGCGGAGTCATGATTATTTCTTCAGGTGACGTTAGTACTTCTACATTCTTTTCGTTGATTGTTAAGTCTCCATTTTCACTTTCTTGTTCACTATCAATTTCAACTTCATTATCAATATTATTTTGTATTAGTTAATTAATCTCTTCCTCCAATTCTTTCGCCTTGCTTCGAGTTATCATATATCCTCCTGAGTTTCATTACTTTCCTCTATAATTGGTATTCTACTTAAAGCATCTGCATTAGTGTATTTTTTTCCGGATTTGTATATTATTTCGAACTCATACTCTGACAATCTGATTTTCCACCTGTTTAACCTTCCCTCTAAATCTTTCTTTTTATATTCGCTAATTAAGGGTTTGTGATCAGTGAAGACCTTAAATTTTCTACCCAAGAGATAACATTTGAAATTCTTAATGACCCAATAAATGGCTAACATCTCTTTTTCTATTGTTGCATAATTTCTTTCAGGCTTGCTTAATACACTACTAGCGTATGCGATAGGCTTATCCATTCCGATCTCTCCTTGTGCTAAGGCAGCTCCCACGGCATAATTACATGCATCTGTTGTTAATACGAAAGGTTGGCTGAAATCAGGGTATGCTAACAGTGGAGGGGTAATTAAAAGTTCTTTTACTTCTTTAAATGCTTTTTGATGTGCTGGTGTCCAAATATATTTCTGTGTTTTAGTGGCCATTTTATATAAAACCGACCCAACTTTTGCTAAATCAGGCATACACGGTCTATAATAGTTTACTAAACCCAGGAATGATTGTAGCTCCTTCGTTGTGCGTGGTACTGAATGGTTTTTTACGCAACTGGTTTTTTCTGGATCTGGCAGAAGCAGAACTCCTTCTGAAGTAATTTTGTGTCCCAGATAAACTACTTCTTTCTTAAGGAACTTACATTTTTCAGGTTGTAGTTTTAGATTATTTTCTCTTAGTCGCTGAAAAACAATCTAAGTTTTTCATCATGATCAGCCAAATTTTTACCATAAATGACGATATCATCTAGATATACGAAACACCTTATACCTTGTAATCCTGATAGGACATAGTTCATTAATCTCTGGAATGTAGCTGGGGCTCCTGTTAGGCCAAAAGTCATTCTTTTAAATTCGAAATGTCCGTAGGCTGTGCTAAATGCGGGTTTACTTGGTGGTAACCACTTGCTAAATCTAAGGTTGTGAATTACCGTGATCGCCCTAGCTGATCTAAAATTTCCTCTATTCTAGGTAGTGGGAAAGCGTCTCCCACCGTTGCTTCATTTAATTTAACTACTCTATGTCTTTTTTCCCCGTTGTGTCCCGCCTTTTTTGGTACCACTAAAAGTGGTGCATTCCATGGGCTCTTACTGGGTTGTATAATATCCTCTTCCAGTAGTTTAGTGACTTTCTCATTTATTACTTGTTTGTGGCACTCAGCCAGTCTATATTGTCTACTATTTATTGGTCTTGCTTTATTGGTATTCTGTGTGTTACACCGTTAGTACCTGGTAATTTGTCTCCTGGTAGATGGAAAATGTCCTGATATTCTTTACATATTTGCTCCAAACTTTCCCGTTCTTCTATATTCAAATCTTTTTCCAAACGCAGATCTTCCTTCAGTTTTTGAACTCGCTGTTGGATTATGAAATCTACTTCGTTTAAATATTTTTCTTCGTGGTACATATATCTAACGTACCCCACAGCTTCTCTAATTAGTTCTTCATTAATTAATTTCCCTGATTTCCGTTGTATTTTTTTAGAACCCTTAACTTTAGGGCTTCCTTTATTTGTTTCTTTAACAACATTATTTTCTCTTTCCAAACTTCGTACTTCAAAATCCTCCAGATTATATGTTACGGGTTCTAATTTTTGGATAATTTTATCTTCATTGTTGACATTAATTACTCCTAATATTAAATTTCCATCTTTTATACTACAAATACCATTCCCTACAAATACTATAGGTAAAATTTCACTAAATATTACCAACTTTTCTCCCTTTAATGCTGTGCGTATTTTTACTGTCTTTTCTGTACGAGCGGGTATACAAATTTTTATTTCCTCGCTTAATTGATCTTTTTAATTTTGACATAATCCCACTAATTTCTCTTCGTTGGGTTTTATAAATTCCTTCCTCTCTGTGGTATTTGCTAATACCTGTGGTTTCTCTTCAGGAATTACTTCCTCCAAATTTCTTATAATTAGATCCTTAGTTAAATTTGAGTCTACTTTTATATCTCCCAAATTTTCCGATTTTACTTCGTCGGTACTTTCTTTGAAAGAATACACACTTGGTATCCCTTTTTTAGCATTGTTGCTTTCTTCTGTGATAGGTACTTGAAATGTTCGTTGATTTATTAAATTACGGGGAAATTGTAAAACTTTCATTGGACCCTGTATGTTGCAATATTTAGACAAAAAATCGTAACCGAGAATTCCGTCTCCTGGTATTCTGTCTTCAATGTTGGTTATTTGAAATTCACAGTCTAAACCTTCGTTAATCAAAAAGTTCCCACTGTATTTGCCCATTGTTCCATTTTCCCCGTGCAGTGTCCTTAAACCAATTTTCTCATTGGTGTTTATTTTTATATCTGATTTTAATGAATTTCTCTTCATAATACTTACTTGAGCACTAGTGTCTATCAACAGTTTGGCAGTACCGGTTCAACTGTTGGATCTAAATATTTTTTATGTAGTGGATTAATTTGTGCAAAAACCTGCTTGATTTTTATTACAAAACCTGCTGGTGTGTCCTGGTTCACCACAAGTGTAACACTTGAAATCATTCCTGTTTGGCATGGGCACATTTCTATTTTGTCTGAAATTATTGTTACCATTATGTTGTGATTGGCTTGGACGGTGTGTAGGTCGTTGGAAATGTCGTGGGGGACCTGTGTTATAATTGTCTCTTCCTCGTTGTGGTAGGTGTCCTGAAAATCGGACTCTTTCTTCTCTCACCGGTTTTCTTGGTCCTTCTTCGTTATCCATTTTAATTAATAATTTTTTTATTAGTGAAGTCATTTCGTCATCTTTCATACTCGCGGAGCGCTCTGTTGCATTCCCCATTGCATAGTCTTCCCGAGCGTAGTCCCTAGCATTCTATACGGCTATTTTTAAACTTGAGCATTTCTGTGACCTTACATAATGTTTTAAAGGCTCAGGTCGCAATCCTCTAATGAAAGTTCGCTTTGATACTTTCATCATTTCCTCTAACAGGACCCGTCCTTCGGCCCGATAGGTATTTTCCACCATCATTTCGTAAGCTTCTACTTTTTGTGTTAATCTGCGACCAAAACTTTCCACACCCTCGTCTGGTCCCTGATAACATTCTTCTATTTCCCGCGCGAGTTGTGGTAAATCTTTATATGGCAAAAAATGACTAACCAAAATATTTTTAAACTCGTCAAAGTCTGACAAAGTTTTGTTCTGAAATAGCGAATTTGCTGTACCACGTAGCTTACTTCGTATTAAATTTGTTAAAACTAATGGCCTTCCGGCCTCTTGACATATAAAATAAACTTCTTCTGCTAATACTAAAAAGTTTTGTAATTCTAAAGCAGGGCTTTCTTCAGATCCCGAAAACGTAGGTACGTGGGTTAGAAAAGTTTTGAATATTTCTACTACACTCAAATAACCTTCACGTGCACCATTCAACGACATTAGGTCTCACTGACTGTGCTGGTCGTCAAACTCTCGTAAATTTTGATTCCTATTTTGCATGGGTAGGTTCATTGTTCTTATATATGTTCTATCGTCGTTTAAATGTGGTATATCTTTTAGTTGTGTTAAAGGATTATATATTTTTTTTCCCTATTGATTCGCCAGGTGAAAGTACTGGAGTGGGGAAGTTATATAAATTGGAACGTCTTTGTGTGGGAGGGGTTCTTTTGGAATTTAAAACCGCGAAAGGGTTTCGTTTTTTTTCTATGACTTGGTTTTCCAAGTTAAAATTATTAATATCATTACTAATTAAAAAATTGTTTCCATTATTTAATATACTCTTATTTACTAAATTATTATTTTCTTTTTCAGTACCTGTATTTAAATCCGCCATGCGAGGGTAGTTCTTCTTCGACCGCAACTGGAGACCTGGTTCTTTTGGAAATACACCTTGTAACTGGAACCCTACTGCGCCTTCCAAATTTTTGGCTGCTGGTGTGGACATGGCTGCTGGAACTTCTGATGACGATGAGGTCTGGAACTTTGGATTTTCGTTGTCGAAAGTTATTTCATCAATTCGACTCCCGTACCGCACTTCAGACCAGACCATTAATTATTTAAATATTGTTTAGTTATAATTTTTTATTAAAATTGTATTTTATTTTATTTAAAAAAAAAAAACGAAAAAACAAAAACACAATCAAAAATCTTATTCTACTGTTTTTATTTCACTCTACTGTTTCATTCTACTGTTTTTATTTTTTGTTTTACTTATTACTGTTTTTTTTTTCTTATTTATTTTATTTTCACTCTTAATTTTTTGTTTTACTATTTTTACTGTTTATTATTTTATTTCACTCTTAATTTTTTGGTTTCACTCTACTGTTTCATTCTACTGTTTGTTTTACTTATTACTGTTTTTTTTTTTTATTTTCACTCTTAATTTTTTGTTTTACTGTTTATTATTTTATTTCACTCTTAATTTTTTGGTTTCACTCTACTGTTTCATTCTACTGTTTTTATTTTTGTTTTACTTATTACTGTTTTTTTTCTTATTTATTTTATTTTCACTCTTAAATTTTTTTTTATACTTATTACTGTTAAAAAAAAAAATTTCTCTATATATTTTATTGTTTTTATTTTTCCCGGTTACCGATTCTTGTTTTTTTTTTTTTACGGAAACCGATATTCCCAACAAAAAATTCCTTAAAACGGGCAAAAACAAAACGTACCCCGTAGCGAGAAGCGAAGAAACAAAAACAAAATAATAACAATCTTATAAAAATGTTTTAAATTTTTTTTTTCTTTATTTTTATTTTTTTCGTCGAAAACCATTACCAACTTATCACACATTATACAGTTTGTGTAGTAATTTTCCAGGTTCTGCTGTTGGTACTTCCTCCACATACCAATGCACTTGTTACACACTTTACCGCACCTCGTTGGCCAAATTATTCCATCTGCTTTAAAGAAAACCGGCATTATACTCTGATAGTTTTCTTTGTTTTTATTTTCCTTGTTTTCTTTGTCGTTTTCCTAACCTCCCGTAATAACCTTCGGTTTGTCGGATCAATATTCTCCTTTCTTCTTTCCAGCTTCCTTCTTAAAATGATGGGCCGGATCTCTTCAAAATTTATAGTTTCCTCGTCGTCCTGGATATGTCTTTCCAGGATGATTGAGCTGTTCGACATTAACCTCTTCGAAATCAGGTTCTCTCACAAAAAATATGTTCGTACCAGTTAACGTAATAACTGGTCTACCAGCTGCGCCAATCTTATATTATATAAAAAAACGTTATATATAACATATTATTTTTAATCTTTATTGAATTCTTTTAAATGTTTACAATTACTTTAATTTTTATCTCTAATAAATTTTACTTTACACTGAACTGAAAAAAACGTTATATAATATGTAAGGGAATCGTGTATATACGGCTTTATTATTTTATTTTGTTTTGTTAAGTTGTCATATTGATAGTCATGTCACTGAAAGTAATATACACATATACATATTTGCATGTTGAAAATATTTAATATTATAATTTGTTGTCTTTTTCTTACTCATCATTATTAATTTTAAAAAATAAAGTACGGTAAAATCAGACCATATATAAATATATCATTGTAAGTGGAAATTTTTACGAAAAGAAAAGGAGAGTTTTAAATTTTTTGAAAGAAGAAGTTTATTCGGAATTTATACGTTAGATGAGGAAGAAGCTAAAATTTGAAAAAAGTTATTTTGTAAAATTTTGTTTTGGAAGAATACAAACTATAAATAAAAGAATTTTTTATAAAAGGAAACAATAAAATTGGATTTTTTTTTTTTTTTAAAAAAAGCACAAGGCTTTTACAGTTCAGAAGTGGGATTACACGTCCTGAATATTTTAAATTGCAAAGTGAAAATTAAGATCCTAACATTGAATATTGAACATAATTTATATTGTGAAGTGAAATTGAAATATTGAAAATTTAAAATTGAAACCTATTTGAAATTTTATATATATTTTACGTATAATTTTCACAATGAGTTCACGTGATGAAATAATTAATTTGTTGAGAGATGCTAATGTCCAGTATCCAACAACAGCAACAATTCGACAGTTAAGGATTGTTGCTAGAGACGCTGGCATAATTGGTTTTGATTGTAATGTAGAAACAGTTGAACCAACACCAACAAATAGTGACGGCGATAATAATGGTGATAATAATGATGCTGGTAGTAATTGTGGTAATGTTAATGGTGACGACATTGCTGGTGCTGATGATAATGCAGGTGCTGGTAATATTGACATTGATCGTGACGATTTAGCTGAAGAAGAATTATTGCGTCGATTGGAACGAAAAAAAAAATACGTTTATTAGAAAAAGAATTGAGATTATTAGAAAACGAAAACAGTAATAAATTACAACAACTAAGAATTACTGATGTTGAATATTTGGTACCAGTTTACACTGGCGATGATGCTTATCCAATTGAGAAATGGCTAATTGATTTTGATAATGCTATTGATATTAATAATTGCAACGAACATTTTAAGTACATGTGTATGAGGAAAATGTTAAGAGGTACAGCTGCAATATTTCTGCGAACATGTGCTGCAAAGAATTATTTAGAACTGCGTGAACAATTATTAAAGCAATTCAAAAATCAAATTACATTGACAGATATTTATAAACAATTGCGTAGCCGTACAAGATCAAGAAATGAAAACATTTTAAGCTATATGTTCGCTATGAGAGAAATAGCAGCTCAAGGTGATTTAAGTGAAAATGAATTGATAAACGCTATTATTGAAGGCTTACGTGATCGTTCAGCTTACGTTTCTTTTTTGTACACTGCAAAAAATTTTGATGAATTGAAACAATTGCTGATGAAATATGATAAACAGCGAGTTAATGAAATTGATAAAGTCCAACAACAAAATGTTCCCAGGCAGCAAAAAAGTGAAAATAAAGTACCTAGTACCAATTTAACTACTGTCAGGTGCTACAATTGTAGTGAACACGGTCACTTCTCCAACCAGTGTCCAAAAGCTAAACGACCAATCGGTAGCTGTTTCAAGTGCGGATCAACGGACCACAAACTTAAGGATTGTAACAAGAAGAACGTAATTGGAATCGTAAATGAACCTGATGATGAAGAAATATCTTTTATTCAAAAAGTGAGTATTGCTTTCAGTGACTTAGAATACAATTATAGTAAATTAAATTTTTCTCTTTACGACTCTCTTATTGATAGTGGGAGTCCGGTCAGTCTCATTTCTAAGGATATAGTACCCATTGATTTCGGAAGTGAAAAAACTGTGTATTCGAATTACAATACATTGTCTGGAGTGAAATTAGAAACTTATGGCAAAATCAATTGTTGCATCAAACTGTGCAGTAAAATCAAGAAATTATCATTTTTTATTGTTGAAAGTGGTCTTTTACCACAACCATTGCTACTTGGGCGAAATTTTTTGAAAATATTTAATATAAACTTTGTCATGAAATATAATATGAATTATAAAAGTCATAAGAATTGTAAATTCACTCCAAATTTAATAGATTTAATAAAAACAAAATTTCCTTCCGATAATGGGGTTTTTTTTTCTAATTATTGTTTAAAAAGAAAATTTTCGGATATTTTAGAGCGCAATTGTGATAAGTTTCCATTTACACAAAATAACCAAAAGCTAGTTAAATTGAATAATTTTAATAATAGTGTCAATATATTTGAAATAGGATTAGATAAAGGAAATAACCCTGATAGCATTGTTGAACTAAAAAAAAGTGATAGCTTACATGAAATTGGTAATAGTAATAAAGTCACAGAAATAGATGTAGAAAATTTACCGGATATTTTTAATATTAATTTAGATATTGATCAGGAATTAACAAAGTATAATATTAACCCTGGAATAAATTTAGAAATTCGTCAGTCAATTTTGGAAATAATTAGTGATTCGTATGAAAAAGTAACTGAAAGACAACCATCTAGCAGTTTACTAAAAATGCATATTAGATTGACAACAGATAATCCAGTGAGATGTTGTCCTAGACGATTGTCATATCACAATAGAATTATTGTACAAGACATTATTAGTGACTTATTGAATAGAAACATTATACGTCCAAGTGAATCTCCTTATGCCTCCCCGATAGTACTAGTTAAAAAGAAAAACGGAGAGACATGAATGTGCGTTGATTATAGAGAATTGAATAAAATAACGTTACGCGATAATTACCCATTGCCATTAATAGAAGATTGCCTTGAATATTTAAGAAATAAGAATTTTTTTACTTTACTTGATTTGAAAAATAGTTTCCACCAAGTGAAAGTTGATATTAATTCAATAGAAAAAACATCCTTTGTAACACCTGCTGGCCAATTTGAATATACAATGATGCCATTTGGACTAAAAAATTCCCCTTCGATCTTTCAACGTTTTATTACCCAAGTGCTCCGTGAATTTATAGAAAAACAACTTATTACAGTATTTATTGATGATGTCTTATTGGCTACAGAAACTATTGAAGAACATATGAAATTATTGAAAGATGTGTTACACTGCCTTGCTATTAATGGATTAGAATTGAAAATTGAAAAATGTCCTTTGCCTATAATGATTTAGATTATTTGGGATACCAAGTAAGTAGTACTGGTATAAAACCAAATTGTCATCATAAAGAAACTATACTGAAATATCCCTTACCAAAAACCGCTAAAGAAGTACATTCCTTCCTAGGCTTAAGTAGTTATTTTAGGAAATTTGTTCCGAATTTTGCCGAAATTGCCCGACCCTTACGATCATTGTTACGGAAAAATACGAAATTTAAATTTGATGAAAATTGTTTTATTGCGTTCAATGAACTAAAAAAAAAACTTGTAGAATCTCCAGTACTGTGCATTTACGATCCATTGAAAGAAACAGAACTGCATTGTGATGCTAGTTCAGTGGGATTTGGAGCTGTATTGCTCCAGAAACAGAATGATAATAAGTTTCACCCAGTCTTTTATTTTTCAAAAAGTGCTACAGATGCAGAATCCAAGTACCATAGTTTTTAATTGGAAACTCTAGCTATAATATACGCTCTTCGTAGATTTCATGTATATTTGGAGGGTATACCCTTCAAAATTATAACTGACTGTAATTCATTGACGTTGACACTTCAAAAAAAAACTCTTAACCCACGAATAGCTAGGTGGGCACTTGAATTAGAGAATTATAATTATAAAATACAACATCGAGGGGGTACAAGTATGACACATGTAGATGCTTTAAGTAGGCAAATGACAGTAAACGCTATTGAGGAAAATGATGTAGAGTTTCAACTAATTGTTACACAAAATCGTGATGAAAATATTATTAAGATCAAAGAACAATTGAAAATTCGACCTTCTAAATTGTATATAATTGAAAATGGTGTTTTGTATCGAAAAGATATGAAAGGTGACCGGTATTTTTATGTCCCTGAAGAAATGGAAACTAATATAATTCGATTAATTCATGAAAAACTAGGCCATATGGCAGTAAATAAATGCTATGACCAAATTAAGTTAAATTATTGGTTTCCTGATATGAAATTAAAAATTGAAAAATTTATACGAAACTGCCTCAAATGTATAATGTACTCCAGTCAAACCAATAAAAATGAGAGGAATTTACATAGCATCCCTAAGAAACCCATACCATATGATACATTGCATTTAGACCATTTAGGACCTTTGCCAGCCATTAAATCTAAACGTAAATACGTGTTAGCTATTATCGAATCTTTTACGAAATTTACTAAGTTTTATCCAGCCTCTTCCACTAGTGCTAGAGAAGTAATTTGCTCATTAAAAAAATATTTTGAATATTATAGTAGGCCAGCTAGAATTATAACAGATCGAGGTACGTGCTTCACGTCAAATGAGTTTAATGAATTTCTTTCCGAAAATAATATAGTTCATGTTAGAAATGCCGTAGCATCTCCCCAGGCAAATGGCCAAATTGAAAGGAGTAACCGTACATTAACTCCAATGTTAGCCAAATTAAGTGAATCATTGCAACATTCTAATTGGAGTTCTAAACTTATTGACGCGGAATTTGCAATTAATAATTCTATTCATAGTACCACACATTATAGTCCATCGTCATTACTCTTTGGAGTGAATCAAAGAGGAACTGGTGTAGATTGGTTAACAGAATACCTGGATAACCGTAAGGAAATTCCTGAAAGGAATCTTGAATTGATTAGATCTATTGCTTTACGAAATATTGAGAAATCCCAATTATATAATGAAAACTATTTTGAAAAAACACACAAGCCCGCCAAAAGATTTGATTTAGGTGATTATGTAGTTATAAAAAATGTAGATGTAACAATAGGTACTAACAAAAAGCTTATACCTAAATATAAAGGGCCGTATGTAATTTCGAAAATACTTCCAAATGATAGATACGTGATTAAAGATATTGATAATTGTCAGATCACACAAATTCCATATAAGGGTATAGTGGAAGCTTATCACATTCGAAAATGGCTCGAACCTATGAAAAATAATTAGTTTGCACAGAATTCATTGACGTCCTTAGAGTGTAGTTGATCGGGTCGCTCAACTTGTCAGGTTAGCCGAACTGTAAGGGAATCGTGTATATACGGCTTTATTATTTTATTTTGTTTTGTTAAGTTGTCATATTGATAGTCATGTCACTGAAAGTAATATACACATATACATATTTGCATGTTGAAAATATTTAATATTATAATTTGTTGTCTTTTTCTTACTCATCATTATTAATTTTAAAAAATAAAGTACGGTAAAATCAGACCATATATAAATATATCATTGTAAGTGGAAATTTTTACGAAAAGAAAAGGAGAGTTTTAAATTTTTTGAAAGAAGAAGTTTATTCGGAATTTATACGTTAGATGAGGAAGAAGCTAAAATTTGAAAAAAGTTATTTTGTAAAATTTTGTTTTGGAAGAATACAAACTATAAATAAAAGAATTTTTTATAAAAGGAAACAATAAAATTGGATTTTTATTTTTTTTAAAAAAAAGCACAAGGCTTTTACAAATATATTATTTTTAATCTTTATTGAACTCTTTTAAATGTTTACAATTACTTTAATTTTTATCTCTAATAAATTTTACTTTTCCTTACCTTTGGCAGGGGGAAATTGTTCAGAATCTTTCTTCTTTATTGTTTCTTCTAATTAACTCCTTACCACTGGTGCGGGGGTAGTTAATTAGTCAAAGCAAGTTAATTGAATGACAAACAATCGATGGATTTGCACCGCTTTTATGGGATTTCATTTCTGCAATTCAGCAAAAAGGGCCCTATACCGTTACATTGAAATTATATGGATTGCAGGTAAAATGCATTAGGTTACATGCAATTCACCAATACAACCTTAATTTGAAAAGCTTTTTTGGAGACTAAGTTTAGGCACGTTTATACTTTAATATCTAAAGGCCTGATTAAACGCATGGTCTTAAAGGTCTGAATAGACGCAAGGTCTACTTAGGTTGAGATAATGCAGTGTATTTATACACAACATCTCAATAAACTATTGAGAGTGCGAAATTCGGTAACTGCAATTATATATGATTCGTTATAAAATAAAATAGATTTTTTTGAGATTTTGTAAATAGAAGAGCTGATTAACTTAACCATTGAAAAAAATTAAGATTCAAATACTCCTTAGTACCGGAAAAAGACTAATTTGTAAAATGAGTTTTTTTCGTCTGGGAATGGGAGGTGTAGTGTAGAAAATGGTACACTCTGTTATTTTAATTAATTAATTGTTTTCAAATGAACTAATTTATTTTGTCAAATTGACAAAATAAATCAATGAATTTATCTTAATTAATAATTATTAAAATTCAAAAATTGCTTAACAATTTTGCTAAATAAGCATGTTTATATTAATTATAAAGGTAAAAGAACTTATTGCAAAATCAATTATTATTGAATTAATGTAATTGAAAATCATATAAATTAAAGTAAATCGATGGTTAAGTAGTCAGTTGATCAATATCCAACAAGTAATATATTTCGAATAAAAAGCTGATGCTTTGGTAGAAATTATATATTTGGATCATATTGTCAACAAGATTTATTAGAGTAAATAAAGATTTTAAAACTTAAATAAAGTAAAATATTTAAAAATTCTGTTTTGGAATTCCTTTATTGAAATACAAGGTAATAATATTATTAAATATAATTAATAACAGTACTACCATATCCGACTTCAACTTACGTGGGATTGGCTCAACCTTATTCAAGGAATATTCATCTCTTAGTAGGATGTTCACCATTACTTTAATACCGATTTATCCGTTATCATATGCTAGTGTAACCGTCGCAAGTTGGTTAATTCCCCGGGCGAATACAGACTTGGGTGTTGGGTGTTGGGTGTCCCGTTCCGTCTGTTAGATTTTGAATTAGTGTTGTTAAAACTGCGGGTATATTACTATGGGGTGTATACGATGTTGTTGTAGCACATTGATGATAGACTCTTGCTCCAAGAGGTAATCATACACTCTCTTTAATTCCGCCAAAGCAAACACAATTACACGGGTCAATTCTAGTTCTAACCAAATGTCTCTAGTATCAGACTGTACAATTACTAGATTATTTTGCATTCTAATTCCGTGACCAGTGTACATAAGTTCCACGTCTCTTGTATTAAAAATTCCTAGTTTATGTTACCGCCACTGTCTGTTTGTCCAATGGTTCCAACATCACGCCACCGTCCTTTTGTAGTTTGTCTAAGGTACTATAAATTCTATCTGAATCTTGTTGGTCCAACGTCCCGAACAGTCCTTTTGATAATGATCCTATTAAATCTATAGCCCCCCGTTTTTCCCTTCTAAAAAATGGTTAAGTCCCGTAGTCAATTTGTCTATTTTATTTGTCAAAAGTGCTATTTCCGATTTCCATAACTTAGAACTTTTACTATTTTTTGGCTGATCAAGGTATTACAAGTATATTGCTTAATTTTACTTCTAAAGTATTTATAAGTTCATTAATTTCTACTTCACTAAATTTAGTGAAAATTATAATGTCGTCTTTATATTGTAAAATTTCTCCTAGGTTCTCGAAAATAACTTAAGGTTGACTCAATATTTCTTACATCACACGATATTCCACACACTGCTTGAAGCAATAAGCTAAAAACGAATATTTTCGTCATTCTAGCACCTGAGAAAAAAAATATTCCGTTTACTTAAAGAACAAAAAAAAATTGTTGAAAAAACATTATTTATTTTTTAAAGGAAAAAAACTATAAGTTTAAAATTATAATTTGCGCCTTAACAACCTATATAGAGGAGTTTCGGCTGATCTCACCAACCCATGATTTTACGCCAATTGCACCGTTGGCTCCTGGTGACTATTGGAATCCTAGGCCAGTGGTTCACCTTAACCCTCCACGACCAACAGGTTGTAGTGTCACCTGAATTTGTGGGTTAATGGCTAGGGTTTGTACTAGGTTGGGCATTGGACCTTCGGCGTTCGACAAATTTAAAGGTAAGTGTACAAAAAAAAATAAAACCGCCTATTTTTTGTAATATAATATGGTTTTTTTTCGGTTGATGTAATTGAGAAAAAATAGAATTCGAGGCTGTTGGAGATGATAATCTATATGAATTCTACCGATGTGGTCATCGTTGAGAGTATTAATGCTGTCGAAACACATCAAAATCAAGTTAAAAGGTGTGTAAATTTTTTTTTTTTAAATAGAAACAAAAATAAAAATAAAATTGAAATTATTAGGTGTAGGGTTCGGGTTGCCCAGTGTTCCCAAATTGAGAAAATGTTGAGACTTTTCGAGGGTTCGATGTGTCTCCGACGATTTGTACAGAATCATCATTTATGGTTGCATCGATTTCGCACTCATGGTGTGGCGGAGAAACAGCTCTTAAGATATTTATTTTGCAGTTTTACGACTATTTTGCAGTTTCATATGAGGCAGCATGTAGGGATCCACTAGGAGTTAAGAGCCTTTAAATGTCATGTGTGTTTTCGTAGATTTAGGAGGAAGGATAATCTAAAGTACCAAATGAGGAGCAAACACGGCGGGGTTCCCCTATTGCCTTTATATGCAAGTAAAAGAAATTTGTATCAACTGAAGAGATATTTTAAAAGGTATGTATGTAAAAAAAATAACTACTAATTTACTTTATTTTATTTTATATAGTGAGCCAGCCTATCGTTTGGGTAAGTTCAGTTTAAAAAGATAACGTACCGTTATGGACTACCAGTCCACATACGTTTTATATGTACCAAGGTAATTTTGAAAATTTTATTATTGTTTTTTTTTTTTTTTATAAAAAGTCTAAATATTAATTCAAAAATATTTTATTTTAGATTTAGTTCTGAAAAAAACTTTACCGCAGTGTACCACCATTCTAAAATCACAACAGGGTAATTTGAAAGTTTTTTTTTTCTTAAATGGAATAAAAATACTGAAATATAATGTAAAATTTAACCCTTTTTTATTTTTAGATGTGAAGATAAAGAAATGTTAGGTTAAGTTGCAAAAAATAAATTTAAGAAAGAAAAGAATATTCAGAAAATTGATGATAAAACAAATATTATTTACCTTATGTGTGATTACAAGACTCACCAACTGTTCCGGATGCGCAGTCACCTGGAGACTCATTTAGAGCTAAAACTATTTGAATGGAAATTGTGCGTAACTCGTTTTGCCAGGCGGCAACACCTGAAATATCATTTAACCAGCAAACACGATGAAGAGATCCATTAGCGAAAAGTATAATAAAAAACTAGATTTATCCCATTTGGATAAACTACTATAATAGGTAATCATTCTACAAGTAATTTTGCTTAAGTTTTTCATGTTTTATTAATCTTAACTTTATTGTATTTTTTAGATTACTACACTATTATTTAAAAACATTTTAAAAAAAAATAAAAAAAATATTATAGTTATAACAAATATTTCGAATCTAACTAAATTTAAACTATGTTATTTATAATTAGAAGGAAAACTTTGAAAACCTCTGTTAAAAAAATGTGAAGAAATAAACATTATATATTTTATCATTAGTATTTTTTTTTTATTTCAATAAAATCTTTTAGAATTATGCTGAGATTGCTGTTATTTATCTTTTTAATTTCTACTTTGTTGTTGTTGTTTCTTTAAGGTTTATTTGAAGCAAAAAATTTCCCCTTTGGGTTTTCAAAGGAGGATTGTAACAAATAATACTTATTGTATTTGCATTAAATCTTTGTGCAATCTTTAAGTACAATTAAAAATACAAAAGCTTCAATGCAAATACAATAAGTATTATTTGTTACAATTCTCCTTTGAAAACCCATAGGTGAAAAATTGATTCGTCGCACGTTTATTAAATGGACGGTTTTATAATTAATTTTTAATTAATTTTAATTTGATATTAATAAAAATTTAGAATTATTAATAATAAAAGAAATTATACTGTTTTATTTAATTAATTAAAAGATGTAATTTTCGTAAGTAAGTTTCTGTTATAAAAATTATATAACATTACCATGAATAAGGTATATCCTATACTCCGCATATATAATAACGACCTGATAATTTTGAGACCTGAATGGGACTATTTGGTCAATAATTCACAGGGACATTTTGTGCATTATACGCAAGAAGAGTATATTACTTCATGTCGATGTCGTGAGATTAGGACTAATAACAACGAGATTGTAACAATTTGTCGGCATATATGTATAACCAAAGATATTAGAATCCACACCAGGGAGTTACTTAATATGTATGCCATTTTTTGAAAACAAAATCTTCAAGATTTGAGTGTGTGGAGAAACAGCAAGAAGCAGAGACGAAATTAAAAATGTACATCGAAATCGAATACTGAAGTTGGAGTGTACTACAAAACCAAGAGCGTTTGTTCAAACAACAACTAAGCGAACTAAAAAGACAGCACCGACAGGAAATAATATTTAAAAAGTAGAAAAAAGGAAATGCCAAGTTTTGAAGTAGACCCGCTCATATGGACAACGAGAAAAGGAGGCGTGTGTGACGATTGCCTTTATTTTTATATGACGCTAGAAAAAGCAATCCACCACGGAAAGCAGTGTATCATCTGTGGCAGACAGTTCAAGGGGAACGAAAAAAACTCGAATAGTTAGATCTTAATGCATCACCATCGCGATTTTGAAAGAAAAACTTATTTTTAAAATAAAAGATATATTATGTAAAATTAATGTTTTCTATAAAATTAAAAAAATTTATGAGTATATTTTTTTTTCTTCTATAGTGTTACATATTTAAACCAATTACGAGGCTCTAAGTACTTTACAACTTCGGATTTACCCAATTATGATGGAACCCGCAGACCTGTAAAAGACAGCTTTTAGTGCAGGATACGGCCATTTTGAATTTAAACGCATGCCTTTTGAATTAACTGAAGCACCGGCGACTTTCCAGAGGGTAATGAATTGCGTATTAGCCAGAATTCAAGGGTTTAAGGTTTTCGTATACCTGGATGACATCGTAAAATATGGAAAAAATTTGGAAGAACATAATGAAAAGTTGCAGCTAGTATTTTAGCGATTACGGCAGAATAATTTAAAATTACAATCTGAAAAATGTAAATTTTTGCACATCTGAATGTAAAACAAGATCCCGAAAATTAAAAAACTAAGTGCGTGCAAGAGCACCCAGTGCCTCGTACTACAAAAGAATTGCAATCATTTTTAGGTCTGGCGAATTACTATAGACCTTCTATGCCAGTTTAACAGCAACCGGTGCTATATTATACAAAATGGCAATGACCTTTCAAATGGACCAATGAACACCAAACAGCCTTCGAAGAGATAAAAATACTTTTGGTGAAGGGGGATTCATATCCAGATTTTACAAATGAATTTAATTTAATAACAGATGCTAGTAACTTGTACTCGGAGCAGTACTATCTTAAGAGGAGGTTGGGCAGGATAAACCAATAGCATTTATGCTAGTAAAGTTTTGGGAAAGCCCGAGAGAAACTACGCTACATTGAAAACGAAATGTTAGCCATTTATTGGAGCATACATATTTTTAGGCCATATTTATTAGGTCGATTATTCAGTGTTTATACTGATCCTGAAGGACAAATAAACAGGTGGAAGATCAGACTATCAGAATACGCCTTCAAAATTCACTACAAACCAGGAAAACTTAACAGTAACGCCGATCACTTAGTATAATTGCACTTAGCAGTAATGCCGATTGCTCTAAGTAGAAGTAGAACAATTAACTTTCAAGTGTGTCGGACGTGTTTTAATTAACTAGCTACGGAAAAAAGAATGGAATAAATAAATTTTATAATTAAAATTAAATTATCGCAACGTCGGTGTTTCTATGCTTAGTGCCGCATTTTTTATATCTTGGTATTTATTTGTATTCACGTTGTCAATTCTAATTGACTTCAGAAAATATATGAAATGCGTAAAAATGATAATAATTTTTAATAAAATATTGAAATTGACAGAATTTTTAATTATGCAAATATTGATTTAAAAAATTAATTATTTCTATTGCATTGTCAGATAAATTATTATTTAGCTGGTTATGTTAATTTTAAACGCATGAATCCGAATCAATTCATTGACCCTTGAAAGTCCTAAAAGTTTTAGAAAAGTAAATCAATTTAGATCATATTACATTATTATTTTTGACCGGAACTAGAAAAAAAATGTTTCTGCAAATTAATAATGATATCAACAGCACATTAAAAATTCTGTTGAATGACAACAGATTTTTAGTCATTGGTATGTAATTTGGATAAAAAAAATATTTTTAAAATAATAGTTTTTTTTACAGGTGAATATGTAAGCGAATTATTATGTGGAAATATCCACTTTCCACATGCAGACGTTTACATATTTGATGGCAGTTTATTTCGAGTGACAAGAATGTTAGAGAAGAAAGGAGTTGAATTCAACATGGAAGAAGAGTTCGTCTTCCACAATGATTTGACATATTCAGTAACAGCGAAGATAACGTTCCAACAAAATGGTATTCTTTATGAATTCGTTTTTGTTGATTGCATAGCAACTTCTCTAACATCTCTGGAGCATAATTATTTGAAGGTGGCATTAGCTCCAGATAATAATGCACCGTCTTTATTACTTCGGACACGGCTCACCCCTCTTCCCAAACAACAAGAGGCTGATCTGTAGTGAGCACCGCCGAAATTTTAATTGTTTATTAACAGAAGATTTTATGAACATTAGAGGACCGCGGGAGAAGAAGAAGCAGAGTTTTTTTATTAGAAAATAAAGTTTATATATTTTAATTTAGTTTTTTAGTCATATATATATATACGGTATATATATATTATTGTAATAAAAATTGTAATATAAAATCAATATATGTATTTACATTGTAATAAAAATTAATTCTAATATGCTTTTTTTAAAAAAAATTATTTTGTATGTAGTAATGAATTTATTTTCAATATTTTGCTCATTTCCTTTGCCACAGAATGTATATAAATGCACTAATTATAAAAAAAACCTGATGACTTAGAAATCTTGCAACGATGCGTAGATAAATTACATAATTTGTGTATAAGCAATATGGTATGTTGTTAAATATTGATAAATGTTATGTTATTTATTTCTTTTTAAATTACAATATGATTACTCAATTGCCTCTCAAAAATTGGTTCGAGAGACTACAGTAAAACACTAGGGTGATTGTTGGACGACAGACAAGAATTTAAAAGTCACATTGACAAAGTGTGCACACAAAGTAAATACATTTTAGGGTTTGTTAAACGTCAGACTAACGAATTTGGTGACCCTGGTAACTAAGAGTATATCTACTGTTCTCTTGTAAGATCCACTCTTGTTTGGTCACCCCTTTATCAATGTGATTTCGACAGGATTGCGTCTGTTCAGAAACAATTCCTTATTTTCGCGGTAAGGTACATTTTTAATAATAATAATACCAATTCCTTTGTTCTACCATCCTATGATAGTCGTCTTAGAAGAGAAGTATCTGAGAAGTATTTGAACTTGAAGCTATATTTGCATTTGATCTATTAAAAGGTAATATTTTTATATCTACCTTTTTGTGTGATAAAATTCAAATTAATCCGACCCTAAGAATCCTACGTCACACAAAATATTTATCTGAAATCACATAGAATTCTGACTATGTAAACCGTGAACCATTTAATAGGTGTTCTAAATCCTTTGATAATTTTTATTCTTTATATTATCCTATTCCTAAAATGTCTTTATGCAAAATTATTAATTCAAGAGCATCACGTGATATGATACATTTTTAATAAATAATTTATTGCTGTCAATTACGTGGGTTTTAGTATTTGTATGGTAATTTAAAATCAGTTTTTAAGTATTTGTATAGAAATTTAAAATTAGTAATAAATAACATATTGTTGTCTAAGTTTTGACAAAAAAATAAATAAAATAAAAATAATAAAAAAAGATTACTAATGACAATAAAATTACACTGTAAATGTAAAATCAAATGTAGAAGAGAAAATTATAAAGTAAATTATTTGAAAATAAATGTTTTATAAAATATTATATATATATATATATGCATTTATAAAAAAAGAAAATTTCAATGTTTTTATGTTTTGTGTTAATTTAAAACTACTATTAATTACATAATAACTGGAATTTGTAAACATATTAAATTTATTAAAGCTAAATCTATTGAATACCAAATTTTTAAAAACTATATATATTTTTTATCGCGGAAAAGGGAGGTGTTGTATAATAAGTTTTATCATTGTTTCCAACTCTGAAATACGTTAAATTTATAGTTTACACTTTTTATAGTAAATGTGACCTTTAAAATAAAATCTAAAAAGGCGCATCAGCAAATAGCTTAAATTATATGTGATACATTACATATATAAGCTAAAATGTAAACAATAATATGAAATGCGATAACATCATAATTATGAATAAAGAATTCAAAGAAGAAGTTAATCAACAAAAATACGTTCATACAAAATAATGCACATGTGAATAACCTTTTCTTTGAGTAATTTGTTTTATATAAAATTAGAGCTTTTAGTAATATGCCAAATATCAGGTTCAGCATTATTGAATTGGTAACAGAAACAATGATAAAACACAGTTAAATACATTAATCTGATTGCACAATTAATAATTTATATTAGTAATTATCGTTTAGTATTAATTATTGATTTGCTGAAAGGGCGTTTTTACAGTATACATATAAGTCATGAAAATTTGGAATCCAATCGTCTTTCAATTCTAGATCAATCAGATTCAATAACCAAACGCTTATTAGTAGACTAATGGTAAATTAGTAGATTGTATCAAAGGATTTGAAAAGGAATAAATTAGTAAAACTAAACAACTAACGGTATTTTATTAAAAGACGAGCAGGCCAAAAAGAAAAAAAGAAAAGCAGAGGTAAGAATAATAAAAAAGGGTAAGATAATAATTGTGACCTTATTGCATGCAATTGTATTTGTCAAAAGACGTTTCATCCGCATTGCGTAGGTCTCTCACGATCAGCTTTAAAACAATTAAAAGAATTCAAGCATTTCTTCACATTTTATTGTAGCGAAAGTAAAGAAGTTAGTCTTTCACACCTTATGTTAGCTGTTAAATCAAATAATGATTTACTAAAACTACTTTCTGACTCGCTAAAAGTAACAACTCGCTAATTGTAACAACTCAGTAACAATTCGCTAATTGACAAAATTAAATTCATCTTGACAGTATTGATTCATCTTTAAGAAAATTAAAAATTATCTCTAATAGTAACTCAGAAAAACTTCAATCATCATTAGATAGATATTAAATTTTCATATAATAGTAAAAATTTGTGTGATATATCTAGTGAATTAAATAAACTAAAGAAAGACCAATGATAACTTGTCAGTCAGTCATTAGGTCTTTATTAGATCACATTGAAGATTTATTAACGTCATATAAATTAATGGTCAAAGTTGTTATTGAAGAGATTAAAACCATGAGTTCTACTAGTTTTCCAATAAAAGCAGTTTATGATAGATACCTTTCATCTCTATATGACGAAATCAAACTGCGACTATGATGACAATATTATTAATTTAGTACCGGAAGATGGTCTTACGCCTGTCTCTTCCCCTTCAAATTAACAAAAAACTTGGATGTCGACAATTCTCTTAATAACACCAATTTCAACAGTAAAAATATAATTATTGTTTCGGCAGATATTTATGCACAACCCTCTTCGTTTACTAGAAAACAACATCTTCAGTAGCACGTCGCTCGTAAATATCAGATATACTTGAAATCATGATAGGATTAATGCCCACCCAAAAATTTACAGACGAAAATTTCCAACAGAAAATTGCCCACATAGCTATAGTATTACACACTTGATTAATGTCCATACAGAATAATGCCCACAAGGAAAAATGCAAACATAGCCAAATACCATATAGAAAAATGCACACACGAAACTTGCACACGAAAAATACAACTAAATTAAAATAAATATAGAAACAATCAAAAATTATATTCTATCTAAGAGATAATCAATTAGTGATTAACAATAAAATATTAAAATTTATCAACAATAAATTTACAAAAATTACAACTTAAATTCATTTTTATATTTAAAATAATTAAGATCGCTTTGCTATTTATACGATACATCAGAATCATATTTAAATTGGTAAAAAAATATGGCCGGAAATTAAATTAATTCGATTTTTAGAATTTTTTAATTACTGAATTAAAAAAAATTAAATGATTGTGGGCACGATTAATGGGGCTAAAAAACTGGAAAACAAAAGTAGTGCAAAGGAGATAAAAACAATTGTTTTACTCCTTAAATAAAATTTTTAATTCATTAAATTAACAATCTGTTTGTCAAACTCTAGAAAATGAAAGTCGATTGAATTCCAAATTTCCATGACTTATATACTATAAAAATGCCCTTTCAGCAAATCAATAACCAATACTGCCATCGTAAGAAGAGAAGACGTTTCTTCATTTTGGTAGCTTTGAGTAATTTGACTTTTACTTTTTTGATCTGCCGCACATGTAAAATAAACTTTTTGCAGATTTTTAAAAATAAATTCATATTTTATTAACAAGTAACATTTTACAGGTAAAATCATTTATTAGAAATTATGAGGTGTTGTTAGAGAAAATGGACATATGACTTTTTTGCTTCGTAATATCCTATAAACGAAATTATTGAAACTAATCAAAAGAGTACGTATGTTTAATAAAATGAAGAAAAAAAAACATAAAATTACAATAAATGTATTTCACAAATAAAACGTAAACAAAAAAATAAGTAATTCAATTAGTTACAAAAAAAATTCTAAAATATAAAGCATTTCAAAATGTATTTAATCAATGGTATTCTTATCGCCTTTGGTTTCTGGAATCATTTGCCAAAACTTCATACGATTTGCGGGCAAAATTACTCGAAGTTTCTGTTGAAGATATTTTCTGGTTGAAGATATTCCTCTTGGGATGGTCTTAGTATTTGGCGTTAAAATTCCAGCTTTGAGGGCTGTAGCTTGTATAAAATTAAGTTCCGTAAAATTTATGTCCTCAAATTTTTTTTTTTATAAAACAAAGATTTATTGTTTTTACACAACTTAACATAAACAATATCTTTTAAATATTCTTGGATTAATCTTTTTTTTATATTGCGACGAGTAATACTTCCAATCATAAAAATTTTCTAGGTTCATCGCAATTACATCAACATTACGTTTACCTGAATTAGCTTTTTGAATGCAGTCTTAAAAATCCTCGAAGTCGTATACTTTTTTCTTTTTTTTAAGGAAATTTCCACTTGGTGATGAAACGTATCAGCTCGGATGAATGTATGACCTGGTTCAAACAAATTTTTAGATGAATTTCTTGTACGTTATAATCTGGAGAATTTGTAATATATTGAAAAAAGCTAAACAATGCCCAGTTTTTGTTTTGAGCAGCACAATTATCTAGCGTCCCTACGAAATTTGATAAAGGTATAAAATGGTGAAATTATATCTTCCTTGCTTCTGCCAGATATAGCTTCATGCCAAATTGGTGCAACTGGTTATTTAATTTTTTTTCCCCAAAGGTACAAAACTTTCATTAAAAGCAATTATTCATGATGTTAATATAATTTCTTTAAACATGTCGCATCTTGGTAGCATTATAACCTGCAAAGTACACATTATTTAGATATTTTAAGTTTGTTTATAATAAAGTAATTTTTAACTTTTGTAAATTTACAGAAACAATAACATTGTCATTATCTTCTAAAAGGGCATTTTGTTGATATTCTTTTCGGGCTTCTAGACTTTTTTCGTTATGATTTTTCCAGGTATTACATACTTCACAGTCTTCTGATAAATTAATTCTGGTATGTATGACCAGTATTTTTTGAATGATTTTCTTGTTTCTCACACCACCAGCATTCTTCATGACCCAATTTAGTGAAAGAAATATTCTTTGAAGCACCAACCCTGCAGTACAATTCGTAAGAAATTGTTTCATTATATTTTTTAAGAAAATCTTAGTGCATTCTTTGATTGTAATAGCACTGGGCAAATATCTTATCAGTTTTAAGTCTACAAGCGTTAGGTTTTTTTTTAGGAACAATTATATTTCTAACAAATTTATCATTTTTAGCTTCAAAACCTAAAGTACTTACGAACATTTTTTTTACATACATCAATTATGTCACTACTATGATGTTTACTAGATAAAGTATAATGTACGGTTATACACCTAATAGTTGATGTGGACCGACGTCTAATCGGTTTGGTTATTTTAGAGTGTTTGTATATAAACCATTTTTTTACATTGCTTCAAAATTCCAGAATTATTTGTTGATATTTTCACGTTGTATATCACAAAGTTCGCTACACCGCTTATTTCTACAACGTTTATCGCAAGATGGTTTAACTAGATGATTCAGCCTTTTCTGATTTTATTTTGCTGATTTTCTTTCTTTTAGACAAATTGATGAAGTTTTTCTCTTTCTGGGCAAGCCCTTCTTTGTCAATGGCTGAAAAATTTGATGTAGTGATGGTGGTGTATTCAGTTACCAATTCAATAATGCTGAACCTGATTTTTGGTATTACTAAAAGCTCTAATTTTATACAAAACAATAAGTTACGCAAAGAAAAGGTTATTCACATGTGTATTATGTTGTATGAATGTATTTTTGTTCATTAACCTCTTCTTTGCATTCTTTATTCATAATTATGATGTTATCGTATTTCATATTATTGTTTACATTTTCGCTTATATGTATCACATATAATTTAAACTATTTGCTGATGCGTCTTTTTAGATTTTATTTTAAAGGTCACATTTACTATAAAAATATGTAAACAATAATTTTAATGAATTTCATAATCACAGACATTTATTAAAATAATAAAAACTATTTATTTTAATGCTGTTTATTTTATTATATTATCTCAGAGCAAAATTGTTACAGTACAAAATATACTAGTCAGAATTTAAATTATTATATGGAAAGAAATTATTGATAATAGTTTTATTAAAATTAAAAGGAAATCTCTTAATTTTTTAGCTTTGCCTACACAACATTTCAATATATAAAGATTTTATAAGAAACTCAACTACATATACCATTTCTTAATTAAATTAAATATGTTTTAAATTAGTTTTTAAATTAAAAATTTTCAAATTAAACCAAACTGGTTTCAAATTGAATTAATCATTTTTAAAATTAAATTCGCACTTTTTTTTTAAATTAAATTCAACAGCTTGTTTAATCAATAACTACTATCGTGTAATTATATTATTAAATATAGTTTTGGCAATAAAAAAAATTGAGACACTTTTTTAATGCACAAAATTAATACATGAAATCGTAACCTATAATCCTATAATCATAAAAAAGTTGTGCAAATTATATTTTGCTATGGTAAACTTTATTTTGAATTATGATATATTCTATAAAATTTAATCTAGAATTATTTAGTAAATGGTCAAATCCTTGAAAACTTTGTTTTCAGGTCATGTTTGAATTTATACACCAAAACCAAATCATGCTAATTCTATTTCTATTTTTGCACTTTGCAAATCTAGTAAAAAAAATTTATGGATCAGAGAGATAAAGAAAGGATTTCCACAACAAAACTACTAAAGCAGTATTTTTTTAATAAAATTTTATTTCAAAGAAAATCCCGCAGATTCATTGCATACAATCTTCGTCTTTCATAAAATTTAAAAGGAAGAAAAAGGAATTCATGATTTTCTTTTATTTAAAAAAATAAATTATATATATAAGACTGTTCCGATATACATAAGACTTTTTGTCGACAGTGCTTGCTTTGCTTTACGTAAGTTTGGCCGGGAAAAACAATATATATAATATATATATATATCCATGGATGTACAATCTTTATAGTTAAGTTAAACATAAAAATTAATTTTATGTTAGTAAATCGACTAGTTCGAAATAAGAGTGCAGAATATGCATTTATTTTTGACCATTTTTTAAATGACGTTAAAAAGAAAATACGGTAAGGAAATAGAAAAAGACATTACCAAATCTAAATTCGCTTAAGATTATTTTTTATTAAATTTACTAGAATAACAAAACAAACATGTATATATGTATACTACAGAGAGTAAACATGTATATGTATACTAATTTCAGAAATATTGATTTATAAAAAGGACATCATCATGATTAAAGAATGCTATAATAATGCACATTTAGTGATTAAATTTCAGTTAGTATAATTATATAATATTATTTTTCGTAAAAGCTTATAAGAATTTTGAATTCGAAATCAAAACATGAAATAGCTATGTGTTTTTCAGTAAATTTAGTATAAAAACAATTATTAAATTCATATATATATTTATTCCGAAATATTTTATATAAATTTCATATATAATTTTGAAAAAAAAAAACTAATTGAAAGTGGATTTATTATATAAAAATTATAAAATATTGAAAAATTAGCTTTAAAAAACCAGTTTTAACTTTATCGAAAAACATCAAGCTTATTAACAAGGAGCTTGTATCATTTCATTCAAATGATACAAGTGTGTAAATGTTAGTAGAACGCAATTTTTGTTCTTTCTTTACAATTTAGAAAAATAAAAACGTTGCAAATTACGATACATTAACAGATAACTCGTACTTATAACTCGTTATTATATTCAGTGAGTTTTATCCAATAATGTTTTGTAATTACTTATACTTTAACACATTTATCATTTATATTATAGAACTCGTAATTTTGATAGGGATCACTCAAACTCAAATACCGTACCTCAATAGGCACTAACTACATTAGGCCAGCTAATGAATCGTATAATATTTACAATATGATCTAGAACATATGAAATATTATTCGGAAATTTTAGCATGGACACCCTAAAGCTACTAACCTCTAGTAGCAACACATATGTAGTCACGAATCCAGCCTGTGTACCATATTTCATTGAAATAGAATAATATTGTTATATTATTAATTATATTTAATAATATTATTACCTTGTGTATTTTAATAAAAAATTCCAAAACAGTATTTTCAATATTTTACTTTATTAAATTTTAAATACTTATTCTAACAAATCTTGTTAACAATATGATATGATACAAATATATAATTTCTACTAAAGCATCAGCTTTTTATTCGAAATGTATTACTTGTTGGATATTGATCAACTGACTACTTAACCATCGATTTACTTTAATTTATATGATTTTCAATTACATTAATTCAATAATAATTGATTTTGCAATAAGTTCTTTTACCTTTATAATTAATATAAACATGCTTATTTTGCAAAATTGTTAAGCAATTTTTGAATTTTAATAATTATTAATTAAGATAAATTCATTGATTTATTTTGTCAATTTGACAAAATAAATTAGTTCATTTGAAAATAATTAATTAATTAAAATAATATTATACAGAGTGTACCATTTTGTACACTACACCTCCCATTCCTAGATGAAAAAGACTCATTTTACAAATTAGTCTTTTTCCGGTTAAGTTAATCAGTTCTTCAATTTACAAAAAACTCAAAAAAATCTATTTTATTTTATAACAAATCATATAGAATTGCAGTTACTGAATTTCGCACTCTCAATAGTTTATTGAGATAATTCACCTTCCTTTGAAAGGATTAGGCTCAGTAGTTTATTTTTATTTATTTATTACTGCTTTTACAAAAAAATTACAATCTTAATAATTCATAGTATTTAATTCAAAAAATTTTTACAATCTTAATACGGTATTTAACAAATCCCGTTATTATTTCAAATTTGATAGTATAATATAATAACTTACTATAATAATATAAATTTATAATTTAAAATTTTACAGAAGTATAATTTTTCTGTATCATATAATGTAATATTATTTGATTATTTAAAGTATATTTTAAATTATAAGAATATTTGATAATTTAAAATTATATAAATTCAAAATATATACATATATTTATATATATTTTTTCTTTAATACAATTTTGTTCATATACACAACTTCTTATTTTGATTACAATTTTTTTTTATTGTATGTTAGTAGTTTTTTATATTCTTACAACACATATAAAACATATCTTATACCTTTTCCTTCCCCTTTACACTTTCAATTAACAAATATATTTTTTTTACGGTATTTACATAATATAATTTAAAACCAATATTATTTTATAATTTAATAATTCTTATTTTATAATTTACAAATTCTTATTTATTTCTTTGCTTAGTTCAAACAGTTTACAATATATTTAATTACATAATTTAAATTCAAAAATAAAATTTATTAATTTAATAAATTAACAATATACTAATTATATTTTGAATGAAAAAGAAAAAATTATATAAATTAAAATTAATACTAAAAATAATAGTTAAATATATCAATTTAATTATATAAATCAAATTTTGTCAAAAAATAAAAATTATATTTAATTTATTATTAAACAATACAAACATACAGTTAATGATAAAAAAAATATCAATCATTAAGTATTAATTTTTTAGTTTATTTTTAGATGTTGAGATTCTAATATAATTTTGGTACTTATTACCAAGAATTTATAACCTATTGATGGGTTCAAACATCGCATACGTTGTTCTGTGAAATTTTAAATTAAATAAATTAGGCGACCTAAACCTATTGTCATGATTAAATTCAATATTATTTAATATAAAAGAAGAATCAATATTTGAATTAATAATTTCATTTAAAAAAAAACTACATCAGCTATTTCCCGTCTTTTTTCCAATGTCTACATGTTTATGAGTTTAATCATGTTTACATAAGGAGGTAATATCAAAGGATTAATCCAATGAAATTGGCGAAATGCAAATCTAATAAAATTTCTTTGAATTTCTTCTATCCTGCGAATATGTATATCAAAGTGTGGATTCCAAACTTGACTGGCATACTCCAAATTTGGGCGGACAAGTCACGTGTAGAGTGATTTTAAAATATAAGGATCTGAAAATTCCTTAGACCATCTTTTTATAAATCCTAACATTGAATTTGATTTATTAATTATGTAGTTATAATGTAACTGAAAATTTAGATTTTGGTCCAAATAAATACCTAAATCCCTAAATGACTCAACAATTGGTACCGTTTCATTATTTAATTTATAATTAAATTGAATTGGTGTTTTTTTACGCGAAAATATCATCATAGCATCAAGGCAGTTTGAAGTACACCATGTCGAAAAACTATTCATATCTTCTTGAAGAGATATTGAATCCGACATAGAAGTTATTTTTCTATAAATTTTCAAATCATCTGCATAAATACTTATATTGCTATTTTTAATTAATGAGACCACATCATTTATTGAGATAATACATAACAACGGACCAAGATGGCTACCTTGAGGTATCCCTGAGTTGGCTTCAAATGCTGAAGTTACTATGGATTTAATCAAAATACTATAAGTTATATTGGTTAAGTACGACTTAATCCATTTTAAAAAGTATTTATAGGAAATCCTAGTTTCCTAAGTTTAAATAACTAAATAACACATCAGTTTGATAACCAGCTTTTATGTTATTAATAAATATTGATGTTGACTCAACCAAATTAGTTGCTGTTGATCTACTTTTCATAAAACCATATTGGTTTGTAACTAAGAAGCTAAGACAATGATCATATGTAAATGTTATCAAAAACCATTAACTCAAAAAGTTTTGGTATACAAGATAATTTAGCTATTGGGCGATAATTCAAAACATCTTTTTTGGACCCCTTTTTATGAATTGGCTTAATATAAGATTTTTCCATAAATAAGGAAAAATGAAAAATCCCAGTAGCTAATGAGCGTTTAAACAAAATGGTTAAAGGCAAAGTTAATTAACTGGAACAATTTTTTAATATAAGCTCTGGGATTCCATCTGATCGAGGGGATGCATTATTACCAAGTTTGTCTAAATAGGACTTAGTGAGTATTTCATCAAAAATAATATCCCGAAGAGTGGTCTTTGGTGAGTTTTCAAGGTGGTCAAAATGAGACTCATTAATTTTAAAATTATTACCCAAATAACAGTCTGAAAAATGTTCTCTAAAATAATTAGAGATGACTGCTGGGTCGTTACTTAAATTCCCATTAAAACTCATAAAAGTTGGAAATTGAGACGAAACGTTAAAATTTGCATGATATCTGTCAAATATCATTCGAAGTTCCTTCGGATTTGATGGTAGTCCTTCTTGTTCAATTAAATTTTTAATGTTAGTTTTAGTTTTACCATCAATGCAGATCAAATCGTCCTGATCATGCAAATAAGCTAAATATAACCTAACATTCTCAAAAATTTTATTATCTCTAAGGCGACCAAGGACATATAAACTATCACCTTCAATAACCGCATTTGTTGTAAGCCTGGCAATCGGTGGAAGTAAAGGATAAATAAAGGAAGTATTACTTTTATTAATAGAAGTATTAGTATTGGATAAGTATAACCATTATTAGTATTGTTAATACGAATACTATCTGTGACATTGTTATTATTGTTGCTATTAGTTGGCATGTTATTCTGGATTGGATTAGTAATATTAGAATTGGATATGCTATCACTGGGAACAGTAAAAACAGGTACTGAACCAGCTCTAAACGTCGGACCTTGAATAAAGTTCGAGTATTTACTTCCATTACAAGTACAATTGCAACTTTGGCTGACATTATATTATTGTAATTACTATTACTTTGTAAGTCTGAATGATTGATATTTCTTCCAACATAACTTTTATATTTCTTACTTATAATTTTAGTATTATTTTTATTACCTTTAATATTCCTTTTACTTTTAATTTTTTTATTACTATTACTATTATTATTACTGCTGTTGTTATTATTTTTGCTACAAATTATATTATTTTTAATAATATTTTAGTTTTTATTATTTTTATTATTAATATTTTTACTTAGGTTTTTGATTTTGTTAGTATTATTGTTATTATTATTGATTCTATTATTAGTACTATTATTACTAATGTGTTATTTTACATATTTTGTTTTTTATTTTTAATGTTATCCCACTCATAAAAAAGTGAATGCATTAATACTACCCCTTAATAGTTGATTATCTATTAACGCACACGCAGCATGCTCTGCAACATCTACCTTGTAACTTGAAAATGCTAGTTTCTTAATCTGAAGATAGCGAGGTGAGACTTTCTTACATTAAATATCAGTTATCATGAATGTTTTAGAAATTAAGTCCTTTAACCATTGTTCGTCCGCATTTGCTGGTGCTCCTTTAACAAATATTGAAATAATAATGCTACTACTACTATCATTATTATTATTATTATTACTATCATTATTATTATTATCATTAATATTGTTATTAATATTCAATTCGTCATAAATTGATTTTTGATTTATTTCATGAAAAATCGGAATATTTTTTAACTTATCATTTTGCGTTGCTGCTTAAAAATTTTAATTCCTCTATGACGTTATTAAGAGTTACCTTTAATGTAGAAAATTAATCATAAAAATCTACCCAGCGAGACCTGATATCTTCAATGCAGTTATCATCCCTTAGTATCGTCAATTGATTGAATAGTGAACTGAAATTCCCTGAGTTTTGATGTTGAGTTTTATCAATTAGTGAATGGACGTTCTGTGAATCACTCTCAAATGAAATTTTTAGCTTTTTTGTTGAAGAATGTAATTGATCCAATTGAAAGTTCAATTTATTAGCTACCATAAATCGTCACTTTTCAATGTTAGTTTTATTCGCTAACATTACATGGGACAGTTTTATGATCTGACATTCAGTGCAATAAAAACTAAAGAATTTGGTATATTATAATTTAATATAAAACCATAATAATTTAATATAATTTTAAACCCCAATTTAAAAACTTTTAAATATTTAATAATTCAAAGCACAGTATTAATTTTTTAAAACTCAATATTAATTTTTAAAATTTATAATTCAACTATTTTTATTTTTACAGTGTAATTTAATTCAAAAATTTCTTTTGACAGTGTAAAATAATTCTTATACCAAAATTTCTTATATAAACAAAAAAATCTTATTCTAAAATTTCTTATCTTTTTATTTTTTATTCAAAATTCTTTATTCTCTGTTTATAATTTTTTTTATATGTACGAGTATATTAGTGGATTGACCACAATTTTATAAACATAAATTAGATTTTGACTACATTATACAACCATTGACTATATTTAAAAGACTACATTTAAAAGACTACATTTAGAAATTTATCTTGAAAACTTATTCCATACCCTTACCTTCCCGTTCAAACTTTAATCTTTTTTTTTTTTTTACTGTAATCCGATATATTGAACATTGTAAAAAATTACCTAATGTTTCCGAAAAAAATTTTTTATATATTTTTTTATTTATTTTTTTGCAATATAGGCCCTGTTTTTCTACAATTACTTTTCCTTATTACTTTAATTATTTAAATTAATTTTTCGCAATTCAACTATTGCACAATAAAGATCGTATTTTTAACTAAAAAAAAATGGAAGCTAATAAAAAAATCATAATACGTTTGTCGACATCTTCAGAATTAAGGGTTGTACAATTTGTACATCCTTGTGATTTGTGTCACAAACTTTTCTTAAAAAAAACTGACTTAACCAAACACTATCTGGCCACTGGACACAGAAAAGTGTTTTTGCAAAAACCATGGTAACTAATCAATTTTTAACTTAATTAAATTCCTATTAATTTTCTTTTCTCTTTCAGATTTCAATACTCTATTTTATATAATTTTTTTTAAGTATTTAATAAAAATTAAGAATAATGTACATTTAAATAAAAAACATTTATATATTAAAAATTAAAAAAAATTAAAAAAAAATTTATGAATCCGATAGTTATTAGACGAACATTAATCTAATTTGGTATTATTTCGAAATTTTTTATATTTTGTATTAATAAATTTTAAATATGCGAATAAATAAAAAAATCAATAAATTTGAAAAATATTGTTAATTTAAAAAAATTACAACTTATGTCTTGTTATTTTTTTTTTTTTTTTCAGCATACAACAATTTCCTCAATTAAATTTTCTTATATTATTTTGTTCCCTTTTAAGATTCTAGCTTCCCATAGGTATCTAAATTCCTTTTTTGTTGAATTTAATTATTTTTCGATAATTATTTGCCGACTTGCTATTTTTTCTGAGTACGAGTTAACAGAAAAAAATTATTATTAACTGTGTCCGTGATTTTATTTTGTATGAGATATGTTTGAAATGCATATCTCATAAATCATATGTATGTGGTAGTAATTTTTTAATAGAACCATATGAGACTAACAATTTAGTTTCTCTCATCACTCTGCGACGAACACATAATATAATTTTTTTTAAATATTCTATTATCGTTTAATGTAATAAAATCTGATTACAAAAACAAAAGTTAAATATCTATTTTGTTTGGTATATTTATTTAAAAAAAAAAAAAAATTTTAGGGGTTCACCATTTTCAGGCGACGTTTCATCAAAGTTTTTAATTATATGAATCAAAAAAATAAGTATAATATGTTGTTTTTTTATATATATATATATATATTTATTTCCAATTTTTTAATTTTTTTATTTTAGGGGGTCAGCATTAACAGGCGGCGTGTTTGTTTTATATATTTTTTAAAAACTTTAAAAAAAAAAAAAATTTTAAACATTTCATTATTTTTAGGTAATTTATTGCAACATCAAATGGAAACTTGGATAAAAAATTACTGCGGAATATTATGATGAAAAATAAAACGAAAAATCTGAAAATTAAATTAAAATTGGAGGATTCAGAAAAAACCGTGTGTAGGTTATTCTTTTGCTTCATATATCTAAAGATATATGAAGCTTTGCGGTGCGGATGCAAAAAAAAAAAAAAAATTGAGGTTTTAATGGATTTATCCATTTTCGATATCAGGGAATCCGAATCCGCGATAAAAATTTCTGTGTCCGCCGTACGCCGTACGCAGGGTAAAAATGCTCTTTTTGCAATGCTTAGAAATAGTAGTAAACCAGTTCCGATTTTGACAAAATTTTACATAAATGTAAACAAATATTGGAAGTATGTCGTGGTGGAGTGCATTTTCAAATAAGTCAATTGCAACCCCCTTAAAAAAGGGGTCGAACACACCCCTTTTTATGCACACGAAAAAACACTGCTTATATATTATGGGATTTTAATGCCGTTTCCTCAGTACGTACATACATACTATCTAATTAAATTTTTAAAAAATGGGGGTATCAGACGTAGCCCCACGTTTTTATGGGGCTTTGAAATTTGAATTTTGGAAATTTAAAATAGCAATAAAATCCTCTATATTTAAACTAGGATATTGTACTTTTTACATAAGGTAGAGAGGGTAAAAGTATTTCGAAATTATATGGAAATTAACCCCCTCACCCCTTTCAGGTTGCAAAGGGATGGTGTTTATAAAATATGTTACACCCCCTCTGTGCAGGGGTAGATTTAAAAACTGAGAAAATACTTTGTTAATAATATAATCTTACATCTTTACAGAAAAAATCAACCCTCTAACCTCAATCCCCGCTTTTTTACAGGGGGGACAAAGTAAACATTTTGAAAATTCATACATTTTCTATTTAAATTTGATTTTTTTAAGATTTAAAAGTCCATAAAAACTAAACTATAAGAGATGGGATGGTTTAACTTTTAACTTAGGTCTATCAGATTAGATTTATTCTAAATAAATTCATTTTGTTACCACCCGCCCCCTTTAAAGGGATGCGAATATATGCCACAAAAGGGTGGTTGAACACAAGATATATGAAGCACTCTTCCAACTTGGCAGCTTTTTTTTTCTTTTCTTACTTTTTTCCTAATAACCAAACAATTAAATAATCATTAAAAATAAACCGAGTTTTGTTTTGTTATTTTGTTTTGATAATTCATAACATGTTAGGTTTTATTTTACTAATTTTCTCTAATACTACTATCTATCTAAGGCAGTGATTCCCAAACTATGCATCGCGACACATCACTGTGTCGGCAAGTATTTGTAGATGTGTCGTAAAATTTTAAAAATATAACAGAACATTTTATAAAGGTGTTACAAACAAACGAGATCAATAATTATTTTCATACATTGTTTTTTACACCAATCATTTTCTTAGTTTTCTAAGAAAATTGTTGGTAATTTTTTTTATTTTAGAACGTATGAAATTTTTTTATAAAGATGTGAAGATGTGAAGATTTGTGTTACAAATCCATTTATCATATCTTCGTGAATGTATTAGGTTTTATTTTCCCTCACTCATCGTTAACGAATTTGATTGTGTTCGTAATCCTTTCGGTAATATATACAATAAATTCAAGTGTTAAATTGGTAGAACAAGAACAACTGATTACAATTCAGACCAACCAATGAAATTCATTTACAAAATTTCTGGATTAAATTTCGTAGAACTTGTCCAGAGATTGGTAACAAAGCTATTGATCTTCTTTTGGCGTTTTCCACGACATATTTGTGTAAAGTTGGATTTTCAACACTTACGAATATCAAAAATAAGCATTTTAATTTTAAGTGTTGAACAGGAAATGCAAGTATGTTTGTCAGCAATTCGACACAGAGTTGAAAAATTGTGTGCAAAAAACAAGCACATTATTCTCATTAACTAATTTTTATATTATATTACCTATGTTATTTACAAATAAATTAAATAGGTATACCGTGCAATTGTTGAATAATATTTGAAACTTACTTGAATTTTATGCATTTAAGATATTTTTTAAAAAAAAAATTAACTGAGTGTCGCGATAGTAAATGAACAAAAAAGGTGTGTCGCCAATAAAAAAAGTTTGGGAATCACTGATCTAAGGTGTTACAGTTTGTGGTAGACTGTAATTCAGACTATAATTTGTTGTATACCACACAAAAAATATAATTTTAAAAATAAAAAATAAAATCATAACTTAACTCCTAAAAGATAATGTCTGTGGGCTTAAAGATAAATCGAGATTTAGATTTTCTTTTCCCATCTTACGTTTCTCTATATTTTGTTTTATAAAGTTATTTGGTGGTGAGGTTACCGGAGTTACCACAATTATTTTACTTTTGTGAATTTTGTTTCCCGGTTTTGACTTTTTATAACCTTCCCTAAAATTTTCTGTTGGTTTATCACAGGTTTCAGGTCCTTCCTCATATTTTTTTCTTTTACAGCATTTTTTTACTATTTTCTATATACTATATACAATGATTATTCCTATTAACAACCCAGTTATGGTGGAAGTTACCGCTGTTGAGGTGCTGCCTCTGTTTTTCTATTTTAATATCCTCATACGTATTTTAGATATCGCTTTACTTCTTTTACGGAACTCTTTCTTTAATTTTTCCGGTCCCCAAGATTCAATTTTATTTGAAACTTGCTCTTAACTTATATTAAGCTCTAACATTGCATCCGTAAAATATGTTATACCTCAGGCAGTTGCCCAAAAACATAACTTGTGCTGCCTGCTACTCTTTTATCTTGCTTATCGAAGTAAGGCATTTCCATATTACCTACTATAAATGAACATTTTTTATTAAATTTCATTCTTTATTCCATTGATTTTTTGCTTATAATTATTTGGATTGCAAAAACTAGTAATTTCTTGACTAATAGTTGTAAACATGTACAACCAATTATTTCTTGTATGTAATGGTACTACATGGTTCTGAATTTCACGTACTACGTGATATTCACACGTCTCCTGTTGGTACACTCTTTCAAAAACATACTTATAACTGTTGTTCTTTGGCTTTGAAATTAAAATATTCCGGCACATGTTAGAAACCAACAATGTTTTAGAATTTGTCCCACGATTTGCATATTCGCACTACTTGCAATAAATTCTAAAACGGATGTTCCCACGTATAATTTTTTATATATTATAATAAAATAATTTAATATCTCACCTTTAATTTATGCTGACTTGCCGAAATATTTTAATTGATAGGTAAAAGTAAAGCAGAAATCAAAAAGAGTCTTTTAAAATAACTTAAACGATTATAGACGTGCTTTAATTAATTTATAAAATTAGAAAATATAAATTTTTAGATTTCAGATCCGAACTTACAACAATTGGCGCAGCCGGTATTTATGTTAAATAATTAATAATAAATGAATTCAAAGTACTTATAGTGTTATAGTATAGTTTCGTTTTTTTTTAAAGTAATAAATGAAACTGAAATAATCGAATTAAAAAATTACTTTGAAAAATGGAAAATTAAAACAAATGATTCTAAAACCGAAGCAGCAATATTTTCTCATTCTCCAATAGCTAAAAATCTTTGCAATTTGAATAATATATCAATTAACAATTCTTGCATTCCTTGGCAAGAAAAAATCAAATATTTAGGTGTATTCTTAGATTCAAAATTAACTTTTGCATATCATACTGCCCAAAATATACAAAAAGCATCAAAAGTAATTAGAATGCTATATCCACTCCTAGCTAAACATAACGCGGTTAGTGTTGTAAATAAAATAAAAATATTCAAAAGTTATATACGACCTATTCTGATTTACGCTTGTCCAGCGTGGTCAAACTGTGCTCAAACGCATAAACAAAAGATACAAACAGTACAAAACAAATGTCTGAGAATGGCTTTAAATATACCATATATAACAAAAATCGAAACATTACACTATTTAGCTCAATTACCACGTATTGACCGATTTATATTAAGGTTAACAAAATCTTTTTATATTAATTTAAATAAATCTAAAAATAAATTAATTACGAGACTAGGTAAAGATATTTATGAAAATAATACATTTCGTATCAAACATAAATTACCAAAACCTAATTTTTCATAGTTAAAATTATAAAAATAAAAAATTAATCCAGAATGTACAGAATGTATATATATTTAGTTTTTAAGTATATTAAGTTAGTAAAGTTAAGTTAGTCATTTTATATAAGTTCAAAAGTAATATGTCAAATGATAGGTTTTTAAAGTTTTCCTATTAAAATCAAAATAATGGTAATATGTATAAATAAAATAAAAAATCACAAAACTATTCTTGTTCATAACGATATATATTTCTTATTAGATTAAAACCTTTTCTGGTTGGTACTAATTTTCAGACAATAATAATGTAACTAAATGTAAATTAAAATTGTAAACAAATTATGATGAAATAAATGAAATAATAATATAATTAAAAAGTAATAAAGTGAATTATTTTAGTGTCTATTATAACTTACATAATCGAAAATACATTCAATTAATTATTATAGATCATTAATATAAATTACTGTTCAATTTTTTTTAGTTAAATTTACTAAAAAATTAATGTTTTAATAAATTACATGTAAAAGTTTTACAAAATAAATAAATATTAGTGTGGACAAAAGTTAAAATAAATAGTTAAAAGTAAAATGTCTCTAAAATAAATTAATAAAATAACTTAAAAAATACGGTATTTTTTTATATATATAAAAAAAAACAATAATAAATTGAAATAAAATTGAAAGTGTATTTTAAAGATAAAGTGAATTATAGACAAAATAACTATAAAATAAAATTTTCATCATTTTATAAAATCATTATAAACTCTGCATGTATTATATTTTATTTATTTAGTTGTGTCTATAATTTTATGGCTAATATAGAAGAATTTCGGAAAGTAAAAGACGAACTTGAGCAATTAAAGAAAGAAAAGAAAGACCAGGAAAAAGAAATTCAAATTTATAATGAAACTCTTTTAGGTGAAATAAAAAATTTTACTAGTAGGGAAGTTTTTCAATTAATTAAAACCCAAATTTCAGCTCAGTGGGGTAAATTTACGAGATTGGAAACTACTGACGCTATATTAGTTACATTTATTAAAGTTATTAAAGAAACTCAGCAAAAACATTTTGAAGAAAAAAAGGATTTAAAAAATAGATTAGTAGAAACAAATAAATTAATAAACAATTTTAAGCAAATCAAATTGTAGCAGAAAACTATAGTAAAGTAGCTAAGTTAAAGATAGATAATCTACCTACACAAAAACGAGAAGGTATATATTAGAGAAAAGTTATTACGAAGAATTACAAACAAATGGTACACTTAACCGCGTATATGGAGGAAATAAATAAAATAAGTATTAAAGGGGAAATCACACAAACAGAACTAGTTAATAAAGTAGAGAATTTAAAAGAAAAAATTTGGGAAAAAGAAAATTTAATTAGAGGAAAATATAGAATTTTTGTGGGACAAAAATCTCGGAAAATCTCAAGATATTTCTGCTATTAATTTCGGAAGAAACGATTCATTGGATGTTAACAAATCCGAATATATTTACAGAATTCGAAGATTTTACAAGCGATAACAAAGAATTATTAGGAGAAATAGAAGATTTAATAAGATTATTGTGGAAGATTTTACGGATAATTTTATTAACGAAATACCTTTCGAAAAATTGGAAAAACAATCTCACGTCTAGTGCCACAATTTTCAGGCTCAAGAACTCCAGATCTATCTAATAAAGTATATGAATTTCTGAATGCCTGTAAACTGGCATTAATATGTATAGAAAGTAAAGATTAAGCAATATTTATATCTCTGCTTTCAACAAGGTTGGTCGGTGACGCGTTTGATTTAATTCGTGGTCGTAATTTAACAACTTTAAAAGATTTAGAAAGAGTTCTAAAGAACACTTATCTTTCAGCTAGAACGCTAGATAGTGTTATGAGTGAACTAAAACAAACGTACCAATGTTTAGGAGCAGACATAAAAGCTTATTCAATGCGATTGTTAAATTGAGAAACATTTGCCAAAGAAATAATTAATGCAAGTTATAACTCGACTGATTCGGTTGCTTTAGTAAAAGAACTTGAAAAGTCGGTAATAACAGTTTACAAAATTGGTTTAACAGATTCTGCATTACGTCAATTTATGTTGACATGCAATGAAAATGTTCTAAATAATCTAGTAGAAACAGCGGTAAAAATTTCAATGCTTTTGTGTCCGCAACAAAATCAACTAACCTATCCACAAAATTTACTAAATAATCGATTGATATTGTGCAAAATAGTTTTCCCAATCCGCAATTACCTACACAATTACATTCATCACATAACGCATTTTTAAATAGACAGCCCCAATTTCAAAACCCAATACAAAATAATATACAAACTAATGATAACAATTTACATATAAATAACAATCCATTTAATTAGTTAAATAATAACAATCAATCAACAAATAATATAATAAATGAATCACCAGTCGAAATGCAAAGGAATGTAAACTTTAATAAAAAACAACAAACTTTCCAAATAAAATTTGGTTTTTGCAACAAGGTTGGACATACTTATGCGGAATGCAGGCAATGTCGCAAAGCGCCGTACTGCGAACATTGTAGAGCTTATGGTCATAATAATAATACATGCCCAAGATCACAAATTTTTACAACAAGCACCACTAAACAAAAAAAGAAATGTAAATGGTGCTCAAGACTTGGACATTTAGAAGAAGAGTGCTTTAGTAAAAAAAATTATTATAGACTAAATAGAGAAATAGGAAACGACCAGGGGGCCAGTTCATCCAACTAAGCTGTGCCCCAGAAATTGAATTTATAGAAAAAGATACTAACACAACAATAGATAATAATCACCAAACTTTAGAAGATACTAAAATAAATAAAGAAGAGCTAATTTCAACATCAGCCGTTGATATAGAAACTATTCTACCTAATAATACAAAATCAAAATATGAAATTAATAAAAAAATTAAGTTTAAAAAAAAATAAAAAGAATTACAAACCAAAATGCATAACCTCAGACAATAAATTAAATCGCGAAATCTAAAGCAAAAATCTTGACCTTCACAATTTTTATAAGCATATTATATTACCCACAATCTGTTTTTTAATTACATATATCTCCGTACAATTAGATAAAATTTATGATGTATTTAATGTTATTGTTGTGTATCTAATAAATGCAGTTTTTGCTTTCATAATGAAATTTACAATTTTTAAAAGAAAAACTACATTATATTTTCTCAAAAAATTTAAGCAAGATAATGTTTTCATAGAAATTACCTCGCGTCGCGTTCTACGAAAAATGGTAAAATAATAGTATTAGTTGATACAGGTGCAGATATAAGTCTTATAAAAAGAAAATCTTTAAAAAATTTAAATAAAATTAATATTCACGAAACAAGAGAATTAGGTGGTGTATTTGGTGGTATAAATAAAACACTGGGCACTATAGAAATTAATAATTATTTTAATTTTAATACAAAATGGCATGCAGTAGAAGTAGAGGATATAAAAGATATTCCAGCAGATGGAATAATAGGTCGTGATCTTTTATGGAATCACTCTGTCATAAATACGATTGATAAAACAATAAAAATTCAAGATAATAAAGGAAATTTTATTTCGGAATTACATTTAAAAACATTATCCGATTTTAACAATCAATCAAATTTTAAAATATTAAAAATCTCTTCGCATACTCAAACAGTAATAAAATTAAAGGTTCCTCCAAAAACAGGTGAATTTGTTGTTAATTCACAAGAAATTTCACCATCAGGTATTTATATCGCGAATACAATAGTAAAAGTCAAAAATAATTTCTGTATAGTGTACCAATATTAAATTCTACTATATCAGATTATATATTAAATTAAAGTTTCGTTCCAGTTTTAACCAGTTTTAATAAATATAGAATTATAAAAGAAAATCGAAATAAAATATTTAATATAACTAGTAATTCAGCATCTAGTATAGAACAAATTTATTATTAGATTGTTTAAACCTGGGAAGTTGTTTAAATAATGAAGAACAAAATTCTATAGAAAATTTATGTGTTCAATTTAGTGATGTTTTTCTATTAGAAAATGATCCACTAATATATACTTCTGTGTTAACTCATAGTATACCAACAAAGCTGGATCAACCTCCTATCTACAAAAAACAATATAGGTTACCGGAAATTCATAAAGACGAAATTAATAAACAAGTTTTAAAATTTCTATCGGACGGAATAATTTCACCTAGTAAATCATCTTGGAATTCTCCGTTATTAATTATTTCTAAAAAAGCTGATATAGACGGTAAAAAACAATGGCCAATTGTAATAGATTTTCGTAAGTTAAACGAAAAAACCATAAAAGGCGCATTCCCTCTGCCTAGAATAGAAGATATTCTAGACCAGTTGGGACATTTTCAATATTTTACAACCCTCGATTTAGCTAGTGGTTATCACCAGGTCTTAATAGACCCGGCTGATAGACCAAAAACAGCTTTTAACACAAGTTTCGGGCATTTGAATTGAATCGAATGCCGTTAGGTTTAACTGGTGCCTCGGAACGTTTCAAATGATAATGAACCACATCCTTACCGGATTACATAGTATTGATTGTTTCGTTTATTTAGACGACATAGTGGTATTTCGGTAAAAATTTGTCGGAACACAATGAAAAATTAACAAATGTATTAAGTAAACTAAGAGAAAATAATTTGAAACTAAATGTAGAAAAATGTAACTTTCTTTGCCGCGAGGTTGTATATTTAGGTCATAAATGCTCAGAAGCAGGAGCAGTACCGGTTCAATCAAAAACGAAATGTGTCACTGATTATCCTATACCAAAAAACGTCAAACAAGTTCAAAAATGTAACTTTCATTTTTAGGCTTTGTAAACTATTATAGAAAATTTATTCCTAATCTGGCTGATTTAGCATCACCAATTACAAATTTTTTTAAAAAGGACACACCCTTCAAGTGGACCCTTGAGTGTCAAAAATCGTTTAAATTCTTAAAACATTCTATAATTTCTCCGCCTATTTTAACTTATCCCGATTTCACGAAACGTTTTATCCTGACTACTAAAGCAAACAATGTAACATTGGGAGCAGTGCTATCCCCAAGGACAAGTTGGGCAGGATAAACCAATTGATTTTTCTAGCAGGATATTAAATGAAGCTGAAAAAAATATTCAACTATTGAAAAAAGTTGCTAGCTATTGTCTCGGCTACAAAAAAAAATCGAACATACCTTTTAGGTCGATCATTCGTGGTTTATACTGACCACCCAAAGGTGTATTTAATGTAAAAGACCCAATATCTAGACTAGTACGTTTTCACCACAAATTGTCTGAGTATAATTATAAAATAGAATACAAGCCTGGTAAATTCACCACAAATGCGGATGTCTTAAGCAGAATCCCACAAAATTAAAATGAGAATAATAAAATTATTGCTGTTCAAACTAGAAGTAAAACAACAATAAATAATAAAATGCAAAATAATAATAATTCCTTGAATCAGAATATTGATACTAAACTAAGCACACTACAATCAAAATCGGAAAATTATGTAACATTAACCGATCCAAAATATATTCAAACAGTTCTACACGATTCCATACTTGGTGGTCATCAAGGTATGAAGAAAACGTATTGGAGAATTAGACAACAGTTTCGTTGTGAGAATATGCAAAAAGACATTAATGAATTTATTGAAAAATGTGTTATATTATTTATTATTTAATAATATAATTACTTTACCTATTTTTATTTGTATTAATTCTTTATAATACAATCTCTTTTACGTTGACAAAAACAATATTTTCCTTTTTCTATATATTGATTTATTTAAATAATTAAATACTTTATCTAATTAGAATCATACAATATAATAACTTCAATAAAAAACAATTTGAAACAATTTCAATAAAGCACAAGCTTTTTCTTTGAAATGGTTCTGTTTGTTGTATATTGATCAACTGACACTTTAACCATCGATTTTCGTTTAATTTATGATTTTCAGTTATATTAAATCAATAATAATTGATTTTGCAATAAGTTCTTTTACCTTTAATATTAATATAAACATGCTTATTTAGCAAAATTGCTAATTAAGCAATTTTGAATTTTAATAATATTTAACTAAGATAAATTTATTAAAAAAAATTTAGGTCATTTGAATATAATTAATTAACTAAAAATAATATTTTACAGAGTGTACCGTTTTGTACACTACACCTCCCATTGCCAGATGAAAAAGACTTATTTTCCAAATTAGTCTTTTTCCGGTACTAAGGAGTATTTGAATCTTAATTTTTTCAATGGTTAAGTTAATCAGCTCTTCAATTTACAAAAACTCAAAAAATATATTTTATTTTGTAACAAAACATATGTATATAATTGCAGTTGCCGAATTTCGCACTCTCAATAGTTTATTGAGATAATTCACCTTCCTTTGAAAGGTAGTTTATTTTTATTTATTTTTTACTGCTTACAAAAAAAATTAGAATCTTATAATAATTCATAATTTTTACCGTATTCTAAAACAATAATAATTCAAAATTCTTTTACCAAAAAAATTTTATAATTTAAAATTTTAAAAGAAATATAATTTTGCTGTATAATATAATGTAATATTATTTAATAATTTAAAGTATATTTTAATTTATAAGTATATTTGATAATTTAAAATTATATTAATTCAATATATATTTTTTTTTTTTTATTTACTGTGTAATATAATATAAAATTTTATAAATTCAAAGTGTATTTGTTTTTTACTGTGTAATATAATTTTATTGATACTGTATACAAAAATTCTTATGTTGATTACAATTATTTTTATATGTATTTTAGTAGTTTTTTTTTTTCTTCTTACTATACGGATAAAACATATTTATTACCTTTTCCTTCCCCTTTACACTTGATCAATTAACATATATATTTTTTCTTTTTTAATTTAAACCCAACTTTATTTTATAATTTAATAATTCTTATTTTATAATTTACAAACAATTTAATAATTCAATATATTTTAATCTTATTAAAAATCTTATTTTATAGTTTAATAATTTTTATTTAAAATTTAATAATAATAGTAATTTAATTGAATATAATTTAAAAAAACCCAAAAAACTCTTAGTTAATAATTTAAAATTCAATATTAATTTTTCAAATTTATAATTCAACTATTTTTTATTTTTTACTGTGTAAATAAATTCAAAAATTTCTTTTGACAGTGTAAAATAATTCTTATACCAAAATTCCTTATGTAAACAAAAAAATCTTATTCTAAAAATTTCTTATCTTTTTGTTTTTTATTGTTTACATTCAAAATTCTTTATTCTCTGTTTATCATTTTTTTTTATATGTATGTATATTAGTGATTGACCACATAAATTAGATTTTGTCTACATTATACAACCATTGACTATATTTAAAAGACTACATTTAAAAGACTACCTTTACCAAATTTATAATTTTATCTTAAAAACTTATTCCATACCCTTACATCCCCGTTCAACCTGTTGTATAATTTTTTAATCTTTTTTTTTTTTTTTTTACTGTAATCCGATATTTTGCACTTTACTTAATTACAAAAATGTTAATTAAGCAATTACGTTTCCGAAAAAAAAAATTTTATATATATTTTTTTTAAAAAATTGCAATATAGGCCCTTTTTTCCTACAATTACTTATCCTTATTAAATTAATTATTCGCAATTCAACTGTTGTACAATACAGAACAATTAAAAAAAATTGATACTAATAGAAAAATCCTAATTCGCGTTTCAACATCTTCAAGGGTTGTACAATTTGTTCACCCTTTTTTTTAAAAAAAAATGATTTATCCCAACACTAGTGTTTTCGAAAAAACTATGGTAAGTAATAACTTTTTAACTTAATTAAATTTCATACTAAAAAAATTTTTCTTTCAGATTTGAACACGCTATTTTATATATAGTATATTTTTTTTTATGTACAATAATATTAAAAAATAAAAACATTTAAAAATTTAAAAAAATAAATAAATTTATGTACTTAGATTTGGTATTGTTTCAAAAAAATTGTTTTTATATTTTGTAATAATAAATTTAAATAATTATTCCAATAAAAAAATAAAAAAAACAATAAATTTTTTTAAAAAAATATTGGTAATTAAAAATTACAACTTTGTTCTTGTTTTTTTTTTTTTTTTTTTTTTCAGCAATTCACTCAATTAAATTTCCCTATTATTATTTTGTTCCCTTTTAAGATTCTAGCTTCCCATAGGAATCTAAAGTCCTTTTTTGTTGAATTTAATTATGTTTCGATAATTATTTGCCAACTTGCATTTTTTTTCTTTTGAGTATGAGTTAAAAAAATTTATTTATTAACTGTGTTTGTGATTTTATTTTGTATGAGATATGTTTGAAATGCATATCTCATAAATCATATGTATATGTGGTAGTAATTTTTAATAAAACCATATGAAACTAACAATTTAGTTTCTTTCCCTACTTTGCGATGAACACAATAGGAATTTTTTAAAAAAATATTTGATGGAATAAACTCTGAGTACCAAAACAAAAGTTAAGTATATATTGCGTTTGCTATATTTATTTCATTTTTTTTTTTAGGGGTTCACCATTTTCAGGCGACGTTTCATCAAAATTTTAAATTAACTGAATCAAATAAGTATGTTAGTTTTTTTTTATATATATATATTAATTTATTTATATAAGTATTTTTTTTTTCAGGGGGTCACCATTTTCAGGCGGCGTGTTTGTTTTTTATATATATTTTTTTTTTAATTTTTTTTTTTTTTTAAATATAAGATAATCATTTTTCTAAAAAAAAATAAAAAAAATCCTTAATTATTATAACCTAGCGTTTGTTAACAAAACCTTTTCCCCAATTTTATATTCTTCCAATATTTTGTTTTTATCATAATATTGTTTCGACTTTTGTTTACTTTCTAATAAATTTCCTCTAACTATTTGGTGTATTGTCTGCATTTTATGTTTAATTATATTACAAATATCTTCATAATTATATACCGGCTCTGGTTTTTTTTGTAATATACTAGGTAATGGTTCACAAAATCCATATAGCGCATATATTGGTGAATATTTAGTGCCTTCATGTGGTGTATGATTATGTGAAAATGCGGCTTCCGCTAACCATTCGTCCCAGATTTGTGGGTTTCGATCAGTTGTTTTTATCATAATATTCCACCAATGGTCCGTGTCTTCGTTCAAGGGATCCATTTGACTGTGGATTGTAAGCTGTAGTATGAATCTTTTTTATTCGTAACAATTTACATAATTTTTAAACAACTCGCTTGTAAAATTTGTACCTTGATCGGTTATAAATTTTTTTGGTATTATTGAATATTTTAATATTATCCCTCTGTAAAATACCTCAGTAACTGTTACGGCTTCCATATTTGGTATAGCAATACAATCTAAATACTTAGTTAAATCATCTTGAAAAGTCAAAATGTATTTATTTCCATTATTTGTGATTGGCAATGGACCCACTATATCTAAATAAACTTTGTCAAATGGTTTCTTAGCAGTATCTGTTATTGCCATTCCCATTTTCGTTATTTTTCCCCGTTTAGTTTTTTGACATTTTTGACAATTTTTTATATAATTTTGTATGGTTTTTACCATATTTTTCCATAAATAAAATCTCCTTATTCTATTGTAAGTTTTTATTACTCCTAGATGTCCTCCTAGCGGTCTATCGTGATATTTTTTACTATTGTCTTAATATCTTCCAATTCAGTTATTCTAATTTTGTTCATTGTTCCTTCCATTATATCCTCCGAGTCATCTTCTTCGTCTACTACTATTTCATCATTATTTGTTTGTTTTTTGTTATGTATATTTTCCGTTTGTGCTCGTGTTACAGCATTAATCCACGGACTTCTTATTACATTTGTTACTTCTTCTACTTGGTTTTGTTCATCATCATATGGTATTCTACTAAGAGCATCTGTATTGGAATTACGTTTACCAGGCTTGTAGTTAACTTTATATAAGTACTCGGATAATCTCATTTTCCAACTGTTGAGCCTACCTTCCGCATTTCTTTTATTGAACTCACAGATCAATGGTTTGTGATCTGTATATACAAAAAAATCTGGACCAAACAAATAACATCTTTTATTTTTTATAGCCCAATATATTCCTAACATTTCTTTTTCTATTATGCTATAATTAAGTGCCGCTTTGTTGAGAACACGACTTGCATAGGCTATTGGGTAATCTTTTCCAACTTCTCCTTGTGAAAGTACAGCACCTAGAGCGGTATTACAAGCATCTGTAGTAAAAATAAATTGTTTATCAAAATCTGGGTATTGTAAGAGTGGTGGTTCTGTTAATAATTTCTTTACACTCTCAAAAGCTTCTATGCATTTTGATGTCCAATTGAATTTTTTACTTTTTGTTGCTAATTTATATAATGGTTCTCCTATTTTTGCTAAATTAGGAATACTTGCACGATAATAATTTATTAACCCCAGAAAAGATTGTAACTGTTTAGTTGTTTTTGGTGCTGGAAATTCTTTTACACATCTAATTTTCTCAGGATCCGGTAACACACCCTTTTCTGTAAATTTATGTCCCAGATATATGACTTCTTTTCTTAAGAATTTTAAATTGTTTTCCCGCAATTTTTCAAGGACTATTTTTAGCTTTTATTGGTGATCTTCCAATGTTCGACCATATATTACAATATCATCTAAGTATACAAAACATTTTATTCCTTGTAATCCTGTTAGAACATAATTCATCAATCGTTGAAAAGTTGCTGGTGCACCTGTTAGTCCAAAAGGCATTCGTTTAAATTCATAATGTCCGAATACCGTAATAAATGCAGTTTTTTCACGATCCGTTGTGTCCACCAGGACTTGATGATAACCGCTGGCTAAATCTATTTTCGTAAAATACCTTGAATTACCTAATTGTTGCAATATGTCTTCAATTCTAGGTAATGGGAATGCATCCTTTACCGTTACTGCATTTAATTTCCTATAGTCAATGACTATTCTAAATCGTTTTTTTCTACTAAGAGAGGTGCGTTCCACGCGCTTTGGCTTGGTTGTATAATGTCGTTATTCAACATTTGTCCAACTTGCTCGTGTATTTCTTTTCTATAACTTTCTGGAAGTCTATAATTAGCTTGTGCAATTGCAGGAGTATTATCCTGTAACTGTATTTTATGGGCTATCGATGTAGTATAACTTAAATCATCTCCTGGTAAATGAAAAATATCATTAAAATCTTCACAAATCTCCTTTACTGCTTTCTTCTCTTCTGAATTCCAATTTTTGTCAACTTCCAAATTTTCCTCTAAAAGTTGTATTCTTTGTTGTACGCTATTTTCTATTTTATCAAGGAAAATATTATTTAAAGTTCCAAAAATACCATTATTCTTTTCTTTGTATATGTTTTCCGGTTTTTCGTCAAATTTATAGTTCCTATACGGTAATAACTCCTGCGATTTTAATTTTTTCTTAAAGTTGAAAATATCAAAATTTTGTAACGGTACCAGCTCAAGTTTAGGTTCTGGTTTTTCTATATCTTCATTATTTATATTCATAAGACTTACTGTTTCATGACCATTGTTTGTTTTTACTATGCAATTCCCAAGATAAATTCCAGGATAAACTTCTTTTTTTATACATATGAATTCCCCATTTTTTTTACTCGCTACTTAAATAATTTGTTCTGACCGACCTTTTATTAATAATTTAACAGGTATAACAGGTATTTCTTTTTTTATTTTACTTTCATTATTATTATCCACTATTTCCTTCTTTCTTCTTCATTATTATTATCCACTATTTCCTTCTTTCTTCTTCACTTTTATTCTCGTTTGACTCCTTAGTCAAATTATTGCCTTTTACTATAATATATTCCTTTATTTTAACTTCATCATTCATAATTTCTTTTTCTACAAAATTAATTTTATTCTCTTTTGACTCCTTAGCCAAATTATTTCCTTTCTCTATATAGGATTCCACGATCCTTTCTATATTTTTTTTAATTATTTCTCTAAATTCTTCCAACTTATTATTTATTACCTTAACTTCTGTATTTTCTATTTTAACTTCTACATTCCCTGTTATTCTTTATATTTTCTCTAAAGGTTTCTCAGTATAATTATACATTATTTATTCATTTTCTGTTCCACTTGAAAATGGTATACTAAACTCATTTGCATTGTCCTGTGTAACTGGAAATCGTAATTTTTGTTGTGGTCCTAAAACGTCGCAATTTTTTGACAAGAAATCATTCCCTAAAATACCATCTACGGGTAATTTCAAATTTTCACTCATTACTTGAAATTCACAATCTAATTTACTAGACATCCCAAATTTTCCTTTACAACTTCCCATTGTTGTACTTTTATCATGTAATGTTCTTATTGTCATTTGTTTTCCTTTATTTATTTCACTTATGTCAGCAACGCAATCTTTATTTAATAAACTAACTTGGGCACCTGTGTCCACAAGTAATGTAACTTCTTTTTTGTTACTAATATCTAATGGTAGCGTTACTAACGATTTAGGCCCGACCATAACATTTTGTGAGCCTACCCTGTGCTCTTGATTTAGGAACGACTGGGGTTTTTAGTCGCCCCTGACTCGTTTCCCGACTCTAATTGTTGTCTAGCTTGATAAATTTGTCTTATTTCACAATTCAATTCATTATGTCCTTTTACACCACACTAGGGTTTCTGAAAAACCGCATTATTTAAAACCGCGGTTATCGGTTTTGTGAAAATTGATAACCGCGGTTTTAAAAATAATGCGGTTTTTCAGAAAAATATAATAGAATAATAAATAAAAATAGCTATGTATTAATTTTCAATTAGTTTTATTGAATCAAAATACTTTAATTATTATTATTTAAGTAATGAAATTTTAAAAAGGTTAAAGCATTTAAAGAAGCATCGGACAATCTGGATCTTATTTTTGTGCAAAAGTTTGCGGCTATAGAGAAAGCTCGTTCACTTTCTGTAGACGTAGGTTTGATGGTTTTTATTGCATTATGAAGTAAAGTTATGTTTTTGGTTTTATTATTAGTTCTTTTATACAAAGCGAACTCTTGCTTTAAGATATCAAAATCACATTTTGGTTCTGGTTCCAATAACGCTTTCTCAATTGCTAAATTTAACTCATCTTTTAATGAGTGCTCATCTGGAATTGGATTTACAATACAATCATCATCTTCATCCAAATTTTCGATTGAAATTTCAGCACTTTCAGATTCACATGGATATAATCTTTTCAGCATCTCACTTGCAGAACTTAAAATCTGTTTCGATGATTGAAGAGTTGGTGTCAGGATAAATTTGGCCAAATTAATTAAATTTTTATTTCGTCTTTGATCAATTCGATTTTGCATTGATACTAAGAATTTTCGACTAATTTCGGTATTCAAATTTTCCAGTTTAGTAAAAAGAAAAGTAATAGCTCCTTCGGCCTGGATAATATTTGCGTCACTTCTACAAAATGCGTCCACGGTAAGTTTTATTATTTCTAATGCTGCTTTTAGTTTTTCCAATAACTCAAAATCCACAGCTACAAATAAATTTGATGCACCCAAATCTTTCGTGCTCTGAAAAATGCTATCTTTTAGGAGTAAGGCTCTTTCAATCATCGGAACGATTGAATTCCATCGAGTATTACAATCCAGGAGCAATTCAAGTTCGTGATTATGTATTTTCTTTACATGATCCTGTAATATATTATTTCTAACAGTTGAATTTCGAAAAAATTTAACAACTTTTCTTAGTGACTCAAGACTACGATGAAGATTGGGATTAAGGTTTCTTATTTCAGAACAAGCATTATTATTTTCTTCATCTTCAATGAAACAATCATCATCCTCTACAGATTCTTCACTACCAATATCAGCACCACAAAATTCTTCATCAGAATCATCTTTACCACAAATTACATCCATAACAGCAAGATGAACACCATGAGCAAGGCATAGTTGAAATTCTGTAGGACTTTCCGCTCCAAATTTTACGTTAACAGCAGCACCATCTGTAGTACAAGCAACAATGTCTGTGTCAAACGAAATACCAAATTGCAACAAATGATTTCGAACAATTTGCTGAGTTTTTTCTGAGTTGCAAGAACCATTTATACGAGCCAATCCCAAATTATTAAACTTTCCATTAGCATCATGTAAGTTAATATTAAAATATCTCCTCATCTTGGTACTGGTCCATTCATCCATTGTAAGACTAAATTTTTGTCCAGCATATTTAGCATTATGCAAATTTTTTTTCAACTCACCTTTTTTATTTTCATAATCTGTGAGGATTAACTTCATGACATCCGTTTCATTTTTTGGAAGCTTGAATCCAAGGACATTAATTGCATCTCTTATGAAACTTGATCGTGTTATTCCACGAATAGAAAAACCATCTATCGCAGCTAGTTTGGAAACTGTTACTTCTAAGGAATCTTTTTTTACAAAATCCATCATAGTTTTAGGTTTTTTTTGGCATAAAAAAGTTTCGTCAAATTCTGAAGTTACACTCTTTTTCAATACAATCCTATGTATAGTTTTGAGATGTGTTATCATAGCACTTGTCGATCCACGTGAGTATGTAATAGTTTTATTACAAATTGTGCACTGCGTTTTAGTCAAATCGGTGGACATCTTGTTAAAATATTCCCAAACGGGTGACTGGATATCATTTGCTGGCATTATATACTATGAAAGAAGGATTTGGGTGGGAAATTATAATTATATGTTGTTTAAAAGTATTAAAGTTATTTATTTACCTCTTTGTTGTGCTTATGATGAGAAAACAATTTAAACTAATTCACAACACAACTTATAAATTTGTCACAGATTGCTGCAATAATTTAAAAAAAATATTATTACTTTCGTATTACTATGTAACTTAGCAACCAAATATATAAAGTAAATTTTATAGTTTATGATGAGAAAACAATTTAAACTAATTCACAACACAACTTATAAATTTGTCACGGAATGCTGCGATAATTTAAAATAAATATTTTCAATTTCGTCCTCCAATGTAACTTAGCAACCAAACATATAAAGTAAATTTTATACTGTTAATAACCGAAAATTATTTCTGCGGTTTCGGTTACGGTTTTTGTGGCAGGAAAACCGCGGTTTTGGTTGCGGTTTAAACCGTCTCAGAAACCCTACACCACACCATTCACAGTTTTCCATTTGTAAAATATAATAATCTTTAATATTCATTAAAATATAATAATCGTTCAATCGTTCGGACGTGTTTTAATTTAGCTCTGTTAATTTCAATAATTTAAATTACTTTTTAACTGTTTATTACTGTAGCAATTTTTTTTTTTTTTGCTTATTGTCGCAGTTTAAACTTTTAATTAATTAGTATAGATACATACTTTTTTTTTTTTATTGATTTTTGTGAAATTATTTTTTTCGCTTAGTGATATAATTATTATAATTTTTTTTTTAATTTTTTGCTTAGTGTCTCTGTTTTATAAGCTCAAATAAAAAAAAAATAATAAAAAAAAAAAAAAAAATATTAGTATAAATATATACTTTGACTTGAATTTGAAACTTTTATATAAATTAATTATTGATTTAACTTGGTGCACAGTTCATTATATCACTGTATTTTTTTGTTGTAATACATAACTTTTTAATATGTATAAATGCAGTAGTGATAACTGTTGCGTTAATGATGTTGATGCAGGCTCATCAGACTTAATCGCTTGTAAAGGTATTTGCTCGAACTTATACCACTCACAGTGTATTGGTCTTAGCCGAACTGCTTCTAAATACTTTAAAGAGCAAAAACAAGGTTTTTTATTTTTTTGTAGTGAATGTAGAGACATTAATCTTTCACACATTATGCTGGCAATTAAGTCAAATAATGATATATTAAAAGATATCTCCATCACTATAGAAAATTAAAAAAAAAAATCTCTTATAGCTGAACAAAAAGCTCTCAAGTTAGAAGAGAATAATAAATCATTATTTCAACATGTTGACGAGTTGTGTTGTCTAATTTCTAATTGATAGAATGGTTAAAACTTACAATAGTCAATCAACAAGCACGGAAATTGTTTTGAACAAAGCTGAGAAACATTTTATTAATTTTGAACTATTTTCGGATAGTATTTCAACAAGTATTGATTTGGTAATTAAAAACCTAAAATTTAATCTGGAAAATATTTACTCATCCATAAAGAAAGTTAAGTTATCCGTTGAAGGTAATTCCACAAAATTTGATTCATTTTTTGACAAGTGTTTATCTGATAACACAAATAATTTACAGAAAATTATTAATGAAATAAATCATTTAAATTGTATTACCGACATTGCTGATTTACAAGCTAAATTTTCTCATTACGGTGAAGAATTTGTGTCAGCTAAATTACTTTTAAATGACGCTATAGATGAGTTAAAATGTAAAAATATGATTAATTGTGTTAATGAAACCATCCCTAACGTGTCTTTAGGAAGAAATCAACTTTCTATTGGTGATGAATTCATTATTACCACCAACACTATTAATTGTGACATTTTCCAGGATAATAATAATAACAATTGTGAAATTAATCACAATACCTCTGTACCTTCAATTCCTACTAATCCCACAATTGCACGTAGTTCGTTATTTGTCAGAGGAACTCCAGCTTCAGCGGAAGCGAATTGGCTTAAAAGTTTAATTTCTAAAACATTTGGGATTACTGATGTTGATTGTAAAAAAGTTTCCCCGCGCTACATGAAATTAAAATTTTCAAGTTTTAAAGTTGAGGTTCCAGCTCATGATGCGATAACGTTAATTGAAAATCAATCTATTTGGGAAAGTATAAATGCATCTGCATCTTTTTGGATTGATAAAATAAAAAAGAATGGTACAAAAAATAAAAATGCATTGAGTACTTCTATTGACAATAATGTCAACACTGAAAGAATTACTAAAACTAGTAACAATATTGGTATAATTAAGAATACAAATAAAAATATAAAAAATAATAAGTCTTTTGATATTAATAATAATAATAAAAAAAAAAAAATTAAATAAATTTGAAAATAAAAACATTAATAATATTAAAATTAAAAAAAAAATTAGTAACTCAAATACCAATAAAATTGTTTCTAATAATAATAAAACTAAATGTAATTGTAATTGTAATAATAATATTGTTAACAAGAATAATAGTAAGTTGAATGCAAAAAATAGAAATATTGTGAGTAAGAATAACAGTAATATTAGTAAAATTAAAACTGTTAGTAGTAAAAGTAATAAAACCACTAAAACTAACGTCAGCCTAAATAGTAGTAATAATAGTAAGTATTCAAACTTTATTCAAGGTGAAACTTTTAGAGTAGGGGATCCCACCACCATTGCTCCTTCTATTGTCCCTACTAATGATACTAACAGTGCTGTCCCCACTAATCATATTAATAATAATATTCCTTTGTGTGATAGTATCCCTACTAATAATAATATTAATATTCATAAACCTGATGACATTCCCATTAATAATTTTGTAAACCCTTTATTACCGCCAATTGCGAGGCTTACAAAAAATGCTGTTGAGGAAGGTGATAGTATGTATGTACTTTCAAGACTTAGGGATAATAAATTATTTGACAACGTTAGGTTGTTTTTAGCGTATTTAAGTGATCAAGATGATTCTGTATGTGTTGATGGCAAAACAAGGACGAATCTTAACATCCTAATTGAAAAAGAAGGCCTTCCATCTCATTCTAAAGAACTTAAATTAATTTATGACCGATTTCATGAAAATTTTAATATTTCTTCAGATGAAGTATCAGCAGATTTAAAAACATATCGTAGTCACGTTTACAATAAAAGAGTTGACTACTTGCAAAGAATTAGAGAGAATACCCATAAGTACTTTCGACCATAGGCCTCTTAACATATGTAGTAATAATACTGATAATAATAAACGTGAGCGAATTAATTCTAATTTGATTTCTATACATAGTAATTCAAATCTTAATGACTTAAAAATTTATTATCAGAATGTTAGGGGCCTACGTACGAAAACTAAAACTGTATTTTCTAATTCATTTTCCATGGATTTCGATATTTATGCTCTCACTGAAACTTGGTTGACTTCTTCAATTAATAATCTTGAATTATTTAATCAATCATTTATTGTTTTCAGAAGAGATATATATAATTTGCAATCTGATGTTATGTTTAACCCAAATCCTTCTTTGAGAGGGGGTGGTGTATTAATTGCTATTAAATCTAAGTTTAATGTTTCTGAAATTTCTATCCCGTATTCAGATTCATTAGAGATAGTTGGTGTTCAAATTAATTTACAAATGAAAAAACTTATTATAATTAATTGTTACATTCCGCCAAATTCAAGTATTGAAGTATATTCAAATTTTAATAAGGCTATTGATGGTATTTCTTCAGAACTTAGGCACACAGATGAGTTGATAATTTGTGGAGATTTCAATCTTCCTAATATTAAATGGTTGCCTCATGATGAAGAATCTTTTCTGATTCCAATTAATTTAGTAAATGAAAATGAATTTTCATTTTGTGATAATCTTAATGCTAATTATGTGCAACAAATTTCAAATGTAAAAAATTATCAATCCAGACAATTAGATCTAATATTTACTTCAGATTGGGATAATATTATGATTTCACAGTTTGGATCACCTTTAGTTAATATAGATCAATACCATCCACCAATATCGTTCTCATATTGCTATAGTGGTGTTTCTACAGCTACAATTGAAAGTTCTTTTCGATTTAATTTTAAGAAAACTGATTTTCATGGGCTTAATAATTTTTTTAACACAATTGATTTTCCTACATTACTTCAAAATGTAGATTTTAATACAGTCATTGATAAGTTTTATAATATTATCATATGTGGTTTTAATATGTTTGTGCCAAAATCCAGGGATAAAGGGATTGATAATAGTCCTCCTTGGTTTTCTAAAGAATTGAAAAAGCTTAGAAATATGAAAAACAAAGCTTGGGGTAAATATCTTAAGTCTAAAAGTAACATTGATTATATTTATTTTGTGAATTTGTTTAATATTTTTAAACAAAAAATTGAACAATCCTATAAGAATTATGTTGATGATATGTCTTTTAAACTTATTGATAACCCAAAATTATTTTGGAATTTTATTAATACTAAAAGAAAATCAGATCAATTTCCAACTTTTATGAGTTTTAATGGAAATTTAAGTAATGACCCCGCTGTCATTTCAAATTATTTTCGGGACCATTTTTCAAATTCTTATGTAAGTTCTGACTTTCATATTAATGAATCTAGTTTTGATCACTTAAATGACTTTCCAAAAACTACGCTTCAGGCCATAAATCTTGATGTCAATTTAATAAAGACATACCTGGATAAACTTGGGGATAATTCATGTCCTGGGCCTGATGGCATTCCAGAAATTGTTCTAAAAAAATGTTCTGGTTCATTAACTATGCCTCTCACTTTATTGTTTCGGCGTTCTTTATCTACTGGTATTTTTACTGGCATATGGAAGGAATCTTACATAAGACCAGTACATAAGAAAGGATCTAAAAAGGAAATAATTAATTACCGTCCAATAGCTAAACTATCCAGTATACCGAAATTATTTGAGTTAGTAGTTTTTGATAGTATTTATGATCATTGTGCAAATTTTTTAGTTACAAATCAACATGGTTTCATGAAACACAGATCGACTGTGACTAATCTGGTTGAGTCTACGTCTACATTTATTAATAATATGGAAGCTGGGTCTCAAACTGACGTTCTATTCAGTGATTTAAGTAAAGCATTTGACCTCCTACCACAAAGTGTGATTTTATTTAAACTTAGAAAATTAGGATTTCCGCCTTTCTTCATAAAATGGATTAAGTCTTACTTAACAAATAGAACATACAGTATTTTATTTAAATCAGTAATATCTTCATCATTTGAAGCTACTACAGGGGTACCTCAGGGAAGTCATCTTGGTCCTCTATTATTCATTATCTCTATTAATGATGTAGTATCTATTATTAAAAACAGTAATATTAATATTTATGCAGACGATATGAAAATATATAAAAAAATAACTTCTTTGAATGACTCAATTTGACTTCAAGAAGACTTAAATGTTTTTTCTACATGGTGTAATTTAAATTTTTTGAAACTTAATGTTGAGAAATGTGCTATTATGACATTTACTAGACAACATTCTCAAATTCAATATAATTACACACTATTTGATAAAAATGTACCAATTGTACAATCTTTTAAGGATTTGGGTGTTTATTTGGACCCAAAACTTAATTTTAAATTGCATTATAATTATATTATTAATAAAGCAAATTCAATGCTAGGTTTTATTAAAAGATGGTCAAAGGAATTTTCGGATCCTTATATTTTAAAATCCCTTTACACTTGCCTTGTTCGTCCAAATCTGGAATACGCTAGTCAAGTCTGGAATCCATATTTCGATGTACATAGCCATCGTATTGAATCTATCCAAAGAAATTTTATAAGATTTGCTTTCCGTCAATTTTCTTGGATTAATCCGTTAATCTTGCCACCGTATGAAAATAGGTTAAAACTTATTAACTTGATCACTTTAGAAAAAAGACGTGAAATGGCTGACGTAGTTTTCTTAACTGAAGTGTTTAGGCTTAACATTGATTCATCATTTATATTAAATAAAATTAATATGAATCATGACCATAGATTAAGATCTCCTAATTTATTTAAATTAGAATTTCATAGAACTACATATGGGAAGTATGAGCCTATTAATAGGATGCTAATACTTGGTAATAAATACCAAAATGTTATTAGAATCTCGACTACTAAGCATAATTTAAAAAAGTTAATAATAAATATCTGATATGTTTTTTTTAAATCTATTTATTACTGTTATTCTATTTTTTAAAATAATTTTATGTAAGGTTCTTGACTGTAAAAATTGTTCTCTTTTTTTATATATAAATGAATTTTATTTAATTTGAAATTTTTTTTTAATTTATGAATATTTTTTAGTATAATTATATTTGAATTTCAGATAAAATTACTATATTATTATCATACACTTTGTTTTTATATATAGTGTGACAATATTCTAGTCATTATTAGAATAAATCAATTAATTAATTTTAGTGAATTTTAAATTTTATTTTTTTTGTTTTGTTTTTTTAAATATATGTATTGTAATTTAACTTAATTTAATATATTATATACTTGTTAAAATGTTTGAATTAAACAGAGAAATAAATAAATAAAAAATATGTAATATGTTTACTGTTGATGAAGGAATTCTTTGAGCATTACAACTTGCTGCGTAATGACCATTGCTACCGCAAATTTTACATTTTATTTGAGGTATTTGTCTGTTATTATTTACTACGTTATTTACTGTACATTCCCTACTAATGTGTCCCGGTTTTCCACATTTAAAACAAACTATTGTTTCAATATTCCTTGCGCCATTAAAGGATACATGCGGATTAGTATTGGGATTCTATTAACGAAATTGTTAGAATTGTTAGTGTTTTGATTATGTGGATTTGCACTACGATAGTTAGAGTTATAACGTGGAGATTGATTTTGGTTATTATTGTTAACTTTAGGATTATAATTATTTTTAGGTTGAAACGTTCTACTATGATTGTAGGAATTGTTTGGATAGGAATTATTAGTATTATTAGTATTAAATTGAGGAGAATTATTAGTGTTAAATTGGTTTGGATTTTGATTTTGACAGGTAGACAAGAATTTTTGGAACATTTGTTCTAACTATTTGTTGTTCTATTTGTTCTGTGGTATCATTATTTCTTGTAGGTGCTACCTGATCTAAATGATTTGCAAAAAATTTCGCGCCTCTCAAAAGATCTTCGAATTTATTATAATTCTGTCTCAAAACATATTGTTTTATTGATTCCGATCTTAAACCTCTAATAAAAACTCGTTGTGCAGTTTCCTCTGCATCTTGTAACATTGATCCCGGTTCTTTAATATATTTCTTTTTTATTCCTAAAATTAAACATGCATATCTGCGTTGTAATCTGTCTGCGAATGTATTTATGGATTCATCAATTGTTTGAAAACAATTTTCTAACTCGTTTTTTAATTGAGCAATTGATTTTCTAGGAATAAAGTTTTCTTCTAAAATTTCTCTAAATTCTTCAAAGTTAAGTATCGCTCTGTCTTGAAATAATTTGGATGCTCCACCCCGAAGCTTACCCCGAATTAATTGCCTATGAACCGAATTCCTATCGATCTCATCTGTTCTGTAATATGCCTCATTAGCTAGATCCAGAAAACTTTGTAATTCCAAGACTACCCTATCTTCTTCCGCAGAGAAAATTGGTACTCCCGCTAAATATAACCCAACGGTTGTGCTTAGTGGTAAAGTCATGTTGGAACGTAAATCGTAAGTATTATCCCGATTTAAGAAATTTGCATTAGTTGGTTCTGGAGTTGTAGTAGTGCGATTATTTTTTTTATATATTATTATATGTATTATTTAATAACCCGGCCCCAGGGCTCTGATTTTCTGTATTTCCTAAATTGTCTTCGTTTTCTTGTGGTACTTCGTCATATATATTTTCGTCTTCGTTGTTTTCCATTTCCTTTGTTACTGCCGATTTTAATAACTCTAATCTACCTCTTGTAGGATATCTATGATTAGGTTTTGTTTTTGTGAAATTTTTTCTTCCCAAAGTTTTCTTTTTTTCTTCGATTTTACTAAAGGTTACTCTTTTCTTTGTACCACTAGTACTTGGTATTGGCACCAAATTTCGTGGTGTAGAAGCAATTGGGTTCCTAATTTCAATAATCCGACTTTCTTCTACTTCCGAATTATTTGAAATGGTTGGACTAGAGTTATCAAAAGAGAACGAATCAATGATTCTAGAAAACTTGTTAAGTATAACTTTATGAAATCTAACTTCCAACAAAAATATTGGAGCTCTGACACTCCAAAAAAAACTACCAATTTAAAGAAATTAAAGAATTAGTGATGTACAATCACATCAAAATTTCGAATTAATACCATTAATATTATTTATTCAAAAAAAATACAAAATTAACTAATTAATTTATGTTTTATTTCAACATGAATTAATTATTATTTTTTTTATATAAAAAAAAAACGTATAAGCCCGGAAGTACAAAAAAATATCAAATCAAATAAAAAACTACAAAATCCAAATAATAAAACTACCCATATCAAACAAAGCGAACTAAGGATATAAAATAAGTTGGCAAAAATGCGAAATAAAAAGAAAATAAACTATCCAATAGTCAATGATTGTTTTTACAAGAAGAATAGAAAAAAAATTATTTATATTTTAATCATGTTTATTATTTTTACTACTAAATACTTCAATATTATTTCTCTCAATTATTATCTCTAAATTTTCAGATAATATAAAGATACAAAAATATAAAAATTCATCCTCTCTTACTATTTTCATTATTATAAATTATTTTATTGTTTTAAAAACAGAAATATAAAAAAACTCTAACTAATATTTAATGCTAAAGCTGCTTCCGCTCTGCGAATGCTTTCTTCAAATTTTCTACTAAAATTCTGAAATGTTGTATTCTCCTTTTTCTTTTTTCTAGCTTATTTCTTCAATTGTTTAATCTGCGCTTCGAATAGGGTTTTATGTTCGTTTGAGCACCCCAAACTTATTACTCTCCGTAAGTCCTTTATTTGTTGCTGCCTGTTTACTGATTTCCCTCCTCTTCGTTTCTTCTGTTGATTAACCTTTTCTTCTGGTAATTTTCTCGTTGCTCTTTTCTTTTTATACTCTTCTAACGAAATCAGTTTTGGTCCTACTCTGTTGTCTTTTCTAATTTTCTCTAAAACCGACTCCTTACTTTTATACGGTGTTGACATTAAAAAAATAACAGATCAATTGAGTCTAGCAAAAACTGCTGACTCCACCTTAAGCACAAGCTTTTTAAGGTGATTCTAGATCTTTTATAATTATATTTTTTTTTTTTACACGTAGATTTGGTTCACGTAAAAATGGTAATTTTTACGCAACTGGCTGCGCCATATGTTATATTATTAATTATTTAATTCTTTATAATACAATCTCTTTTACGTTGACAAAAACAATATTTTCCTTTTTCTATATATTGATTTATTTAAATAATCTTAAAAGGGAACAAAATAATATAGGGAAATTTAATTGAGTGAATTGCTGAAAAAAAAAAACAAGAACAAAGTTGTAATTTTTAATTACCAATATTTTTTTAAAAAAATTTATTGTTTTTTTTATTTTTTTATTGGAATATTTAAATTTATTATTACAAAATATAAAAAAAAATTTTTTGAAACAATACCAAATCTAAGTACATAAATTTATTTATTTTTTTAAATTTTTAAATGTTTTTATTTTTTAATATTATTGTACATAAAAAAATATATATATATAAAATAGCGTGTTCAAATCTGAAAGAAAAATTTTTTTAGTATGAAATTTAATTAAGTTAAAAAGTCATTACTTACCATAGTTTTTTCAAAAACACTTTTCTGTGCCCAGTGGCCAGATAGTGTTGGGATAAATCATTTTTTTTTTTAAAAAAAATTTTGTGACACAAATCACAAGGGTGAACAAATTGTACTACCCTTAAAGATGTAGATACCCGAATTATAATTTTGCTGTTAGTTTCCATAATTTTCTAACTAATCTGTATAGCACAACAGTTGAATTGCGAATAATTAATTTAATAAGGATAAGTAATTGTAGGAAAAAAGGGCCTATATTGCAATTTTTTAAAAAAATATATATAAATTGTTTTTTTTCGGAAACGTAATTGCTTAATTAACATTTTTGTAATTAAGTAAAGTGCAAAATATCGGATTATTACAGTAAAAAAAAAAAAAAAAGATTAAAAAATTATACAACAGGTTGAACGGGGATGTAAGGGTATGGAATAAGTTTTTAAGATAAAATTATAAATTTGGTAAAGGTAGTCTTTTAAATGTAGTCTTTTAAATATAGTCAATGGTTGTATAATGTAGACAAAATCTAATTTATGTGGTCAATCACTAATATACATACATATAAAAAAAAATGATAAACAGAGAATAAAGAATTTTGAATGTAAACAATAAAAAACAAAAAGATAAGAAATTTTTAGAATAAGATTTTTTTGTTTACATAAGGAATTTTGGTATAAGAATTATTTTACACTGTCAAAAGAAATTTTTGAATTTATTTACACAGTAAAAAATAAAAAATAGTTGAATTATAAATTTGAAAAATTAATATTGAATTTTAAATTATTAACTAAGAGTTTTTTGGGTTTTTTTAAATTATATTCAATTAAATTACTATTATTATTAAATTTTAAATAAAAATTATTAAACTATAAAATAAGATTTTTAATAAGATTAAAATATATTGAATTATTAAATTGTTTGTAAATTATAAAATAAGAATTATTAAATTATAAAATAAAGTTGGGTTTAAATTAAAAAAGAAAAAATATATATGTTAATTGATCAAGTGTAAAGGGGAAGGAAAAGGTAATAAATATGTTTTATCCGTATAGTAAGAATAAAAAAAAAAAAAACTACTAAAATACATATAAAAATAATTGTAATCAACATAAGAATTTTTGTATACAGTATCAATAAAATTATATTACACAGTAAAAAAACAAATACACTTTGAATTTATAAAATTTTATATTATATTACACAGTAAATAACAAAAAAAAAATATATATTGAATTAATATAATTTTAAATTATCAAATATACTTATAAATTAAAATATACTTTAAATTATTAAATAATATTACATTATATTATACAGCAAAATTATATTTCTTTTAAAATTTTAAATTATAAAATTTTTTTGGTAAAAGAATTTTGAATTATTATTGTTTTAGAATACGGTAAAAATTATGAATTATTATAAGATTCTAATTTTTTTTATAAGCAGTAAAAAATAAATAAAAATAAACTACCGAGCGTAATCCTTTCAAAGGAAGGTGAATTATCACAATAAACTATTGAGAGTGCGAAATTCGGTAACTGTAATTATATACATATGTTTTGTTACAAAATAAAATATATTTTTTGAGTTTTTGTAAATTGAAGAGCTGATTAACTTAACCATTGAAAAAATTAAGATTCAAATACTCCTTAGTATCGGAAAAAGACTAATTTGGAAAATGAGTCTTTTTCATCTGGCAATGGGAGGTGTAGTGTACAAAATGGTACACTCTGTAAAATATTATTTTTAATTAATTAATTATATTCAAATGACCTAATTTATTTTGTCAAATTGACAAAATAAATCAATAAATTTATCTTAGTTAAATATTATTAAAATTCAAAATTGCTTAATTAGCAATTTTGCTAAATAAGCATGTTTATATTAATTATAAAGGTAAAAGAACTTATTGCAAAATCAATTATTATTGATTTAATATAACTGAAAATCATATAAATTAAACGAAAATCGATGGTTAAAGTGTCAGTTGATCAATATACAACAAACAGAACCATTTCAAAGAAAAAGCTTGTGCTTTATTGAAATTGTTTCAAATTGTTTTTTATTGAAGTTATTATATTGTATGATTCTAATTAGATAAAGTATTTAATTATTTAAATAAATCAATATTATAGAAAAATGAAAATATTGTTTTTGTCAACGTAAAAGAGATTGTATTATAAAGAATTAATACAAATAAAAATAGGTGAAGTAATTATATTATTAAATAATTAATAATATAACAAATGTCTAAAATTCCAAGTTAATAAAAGCTCAAAATTAACGAAAATGTCTATGGTCGTTACAGACACACCAGATTTTCCTTTTCATAAAGTCTATATGGATATTGTTGGCCCTCTTACACTATCATACTCTGGCAATAGATATATACTCACTTTCCAGGACGATCTGACGAAATATATGGCATATGCGGCATTACCCGACACAGAAGCTTCAACCGTAGCAAAAACATCTTATGATGAAATAATAACCAGATACCGTATTCCGAAAATTCTAATAACAGATAATGGCACAAAATTTACATCTACTTTATTTTCTCAAATTTGTAAACTGCTTCAAATAACTAAACTACATATAACAGCATACCATCCACAGGCAAATGGTTCCTTAGAGAGAGGCCATAGACCGCTGGCAGAATATTTAAGAAATTTTGTAAACAACGATATATACAAAATTAGGATCATTGGTTAAGGCAAGCTATGGACGTATATAACAATACGCCACACATTTCGACCAAATTGTCACCTTTAAATTCTTTATATGGTTTCAGATTTGAAATTCCAACAAATTTAAAAAAGAATCCTACAGCAATATACAATCATGATAGTTATCCGTTGCAGTTAAAATATCAGATGCAAAGGGCACATCAAATAGCTAGCCAAAAAGGTGTCAAAGAAAAGCTACGATAAATATATTAACCCAGTTTTGTTCAGTCCTGGTGATAAAGTATTATTAAAAAATCCAATTAAAAAACGCAAATTTTCTCCAATTTGGATTGGTGCATGAAGTTCGTGGCCCCGTGACCACTATACAATCAAAATTGGAAGAAAAAAGAAAAATGTACATAATAATCTTTTTATTCAAATTAATTGTAAGGTGTAATAAATTTATTGAAAAAATTGTTTAATAATTAAATTTTTGTCTCTGAAATATTTTTTTTTTAGTAACATAGATATATATATACATAATAGAAAACAAACATAAATAAAACAAATAAACTTAATTATACTACAACTACAACATATATAATAAATCATATTATATATATATGTATATTTAGATTAAAAAATTAAAAAAAAAAGTTTAGTTTTTGTAATTTTAAATAAGTAGTAAAGATGAACTTCTCAAGCATTTATATACTAGTGAGCGTTATACTTGCGTCACAAGCAGCAGAAAGGTCACCACCGTACGAGCTTATGGAACTAAATCCATCGCCAGTTATTTTCGAAAAAACCGGAAAAGTAGTATTCTACAAGGATGTTTGGACAATATTTAGTAAATTTACGCCAATGGATTTTTCAACCATTTTAGATTTTGTTGACAGAGGTATAATCAACAGATAGAAGAATTATGTGGTATTTCGAAAAATGTGATTGCAAAGGATGGAACTATGACAAAAATCTATACCTACACAATAGAGCGACCAACCCTACATAAAACCCTGGAACAATCATGTTTTCTATTAAGTAAAGAAACTTCAGTAATATCTAAATCATTAAGGCAAAATAATAATATTAAACATGTATTTATGCTTAGTCATAGTAGGAAAAAGAGATCAATTGACGTGATTGGAAATTTCGCTAAATGGGCTTCCGGTAAAATGGATGACGAAGGCTCCCACCGAATTTATACCAAATTATCTACCTTAGAGAAGACAGGTTCACAAAACTTTGATTTAATTAAACATCAAATATCAGTAATGAAATCAAATTTTGATATATTGACCAAACCAATAGAAACCCTAGAATTAGATGCTAATAAAATTGCAGAAAATCTTAGAGAACTAGGAGAGCAGTATGATAATTTTACGGACAAAGCAGAAAAGGACATACGTCAACTGGAAATCAGATCAGAGGTTTACGAGATGTTTTCATTGATAAATTCGTACCTGATGGAGATACAAAATCGACAATCAACAGAATTATCAATTTCAAATGATTTGTATCAAAATAAATTACATCAATTTATTTTGGATTCAAATAACATTACTGAAACACTAAATAAAATTACGGTATCATCACAAACTAGACCATTTTCTCAAAATCTCTTTGCACTGCATCAAGTGGCAAGGGTAGCAGTGTTTCCAGATGGAGATAGTTGAATTATCAAGATAACACTCCCTCTTCCAGAAATGTCAGTATACAATATCCATAAAATTCATTTGCTACCATTTAAATCTCAATGACACTTAATGTTACAAATTAAATATGATTATTTTGCAGAATCAGAAGATCATGAATCATTTATTTTATTATCCCGTGAATTGTTTACCAATAACATATAATACTTCACCGGAAATAGAAATATGTAAACTAAGCTCCCAAATTTTAACGAGTGGCAGCACCGAATGCTAGGTTGAGTTGGCACAAAATTCGAAAACATCTGAAGAAAACTGTAAGCAATCCCGACAACGGAGGGTGTACTTACAACAATGGTTGCCACGAATCAATGGCTTTTTAAGCTTAAATCTTCCGTTATATTAAATATATATTGCGACGGAATCCATTTCACGGTGAAATTAGAGGATGTTGGTATATTTAGATTGTTGAAACCATGCCATTATGGTAACAAAGACGTTAAATTACCATTCGAAAGAACTTTACACACCTATACAGAGTTTAAACAATTAAAAGTCAATCATGAAAATATTTTGGAAGAAATTAAATTAAAGTTTACTAATGTAAATGAAGTCCACAGAAAAGCAGTAAGGGAAAAATTACCACTCGCTGTAGGAAACCACAGGGATATTGCAACAAATTTATTGGAAGGAAAAAAATCTTTAGATACTTTGAAGAATTCTTTAAAGAGTAAATACTGAAATAACTACTAAAACCTTTCAATAAATTTTTATAGACTTAAATATTAATTTTCAAATAATTATTATTGAAAAAATTAATCATATATTTAGTTATAATATTTTTACAAATAATAGATACACGAAATCAAAGTCTTAAAGAAAGAAATATGAAAAAATTGTATGATTTTCAAAATTTTTATAGCTTTCAATTGTAAATTCATAAAAAAAAAATGGGTAATAACAGAGACAATTATATAGAAATGTAGGATATAGAACAAAAAATCGTATGAATTTTAAAAAATATACCAGCTTAGTTGGTTATTAGAAAGCTATATATTCAAAAAAGCTTTTACAATGACCAGTTTGCTTTTTTCAATAACCAACCAAGAGATTTTTATTTGATGGTTATGCTTTATTGTTGTTTTAATGTTATTGAAAACAGCTTTTCTCTTGTTAAAAAATATTGGTATTTCTATAGTATAATAACTCTATTTGTTTAAGGTGTGTTACGATTATCAGACTTTTCTAACAGTTGATACGAGTTTTTTTATCTATCCAAAAATTGTGATGAAAAATGTTATGAAAATGCATACGCTCAGTTTGTTCATACAAAATAGCATGCGATTATTTTTTTTACCTTCACACACTGTACTATTTTCAATCAGATAAAGGACCACTTATTTTTTTTAAAGGAAAAGTCTGATAATGCAAACACCGTTTTACATCTGTCTATGCATTATCCTGTCATTGCCATGCAATTTACTTATTATTTTGTTGTTTTTTCTATTTTTTTTCCTCTCATGCCTTTTGAATATTTCGAGGGCATATATATTTTGAATACTTCGTGGGAGTGTGCAGGAAAATATTTTTTTAAAAAAAATCCCAAAACTGAAATTCAAATATTTATTATTTTTTGTTTTCTGTCTTACGAATTACAAGTACATATTTTCGTTTCGATTTCGAATAATTGAATTTTCTATAAATAACGCAATAAAATTTGTGCATTTGTTGTAATTACCTTTTCATTTGTCTTTTACACTTTTCTTAATTTTCTTCTTAAATGAAAACAAACACTGTTATTTTGTTTTAATTTTTCATTACTGTATTTATTTTAATTTTATTTAGAACTTAATTTAATTTATATTTTCTTGGTTTAACTTTCAATTACAATTTTGTTAAACCTCTTTTATTAGTTATTAACTTCATTTATAATTATATTTATGACTTTATTAACTATATTACAATTGATAAATATCAAAATCAATCCGAACAGTTCTAACTTTGAACAACAACTTTTTAAATTCTCAAAACTAATTACTTGTTAGTTATCATTTAAATTAAAATATCGCATGCGATATTTGAAAGAAACCAATCAGCGTTCGAATTAAATTTTATTATTTGGCAATCAATTAAGTACAATCGCCCTAAAAGTTCAATGTTTTATTTATTGAATTATTGAAATTGTAATTAGACACCGCTGAAAATTCTACTAATTAAAGCGATATAAAATAATTTAAAAATTAATGAAATTAATTTTGCTGATTGATTTTTTTTTATTTATTTTCAGAAATTAGTTGTGAAGTTGACACAGGGTGTCTCAATTCACAACACCTCCCTTTCCTAGAAGAAATTCAGGATATGAACTTTGTTCTTATCTTGAATTTCTCCTTAACCTTCAAATTGTATAAATAATATAAAATATTAAAATTAATTTTTTAATTATAATTTAATTACTTTCAAATTCCTTTTAGTTATGATTAATTTTACATTTTATTTTTTAATTGATTTAGCTTTAACCCCATTAACTATTTTAACAATAGACAAACAAATTTATTTATTTTACATAACTTAACTACTTTAATAAATCCCATAAAAAATTATTTATTTTAAACTTTAATAGATCCCATAATAAAATTTATACCATATAAATTGCAAAATTTACTTATTATTTATTAAGTATTTTTTTTTTTTTTTTTGTATGCAACTAAAATATATTTAAACTTATAATATGATTAAAAATAATACTTTTTTCTTTAATGGAAAACTTTTGAACATAAAGTAATAATTTTTTTTTTTTTTTTTTAAATAAACAAGTTAATATACCCCAAAATGATAATTATTAATTAATATTATATAAAATGAAATTATTTAAGATTTATGGAAACAAAAACATTTTTTTTTTTTTTTTAATATTTTTATATAAGATTCATCATAGTATTCTTAGTAATTACTTTTACATTAATTCAATTTATTCTTAATTATGAACAATTTTAATTACTTGTTTTCTTCAACAGATTTCGTGAAACTTATTAGAAAAAATTTATCAATGTTAAATTTACATTGAATGTATACTATTTATTATTTTCTATACAAACTGAAATTATTATTAAATAGCAATTTAGTTAGTAGGTTGGCCGAAAACAGTATTATGACTATTAAAAAGATTAGGAGTAGAACGGTTAGTAGTGGAGAAATCTATTGATTGGGATGCTGGAATTTTAGGAATTTTAGGTAGGGTTACTGGAATTTTAGGTGGGGTAACTACTTCTGGTTCCAAGTATGTTGGTTCTATTTTTAGGTCTATTTTGGGTCTCCCAATGTCGGTCTTTTTTATTTTATTTTTAACTATTTTCTTACGTCGGCACAATCTTTTACCAAATTTTATGACAAAATAGATTACGACTAACACAATTAAACTTCCTAAACCGCCAGTCTGCCATTTCATTGTCATATCGTGCGAGTTTTCCTTCTCTTCTCTCTTTCTTTCTTCTTCCCATTCTAAACTTAGTTCGGTTAAAGTTCGTCCCCGCTTGTCGAATTCCCTGGTCAACTGTTTCACGTTCGTAATTGTTATACCGTTTGTTGAGTTCATTGTAGTTGTGAATTTTCTAATCTGGAGATTCTCCTTCCCCTTAAATGAAATTGGTGGTGGGATCCGCAGTCCCGAATTCGTCTCATTAATTTGTTGTTTGAAAGTATGCCGATATGGTATCTCCAGATTTCCCATTATAAATACACAGTCTTGCTTCAAATTGAGTATACCAATACCTGTCAATACTTCTTTAGCAGTTACTGGTTTATAGCTTGTGAGTTCCTGTTCTTCTATAAACAAATACAACCAAACATTTTCCTTCTGCAGTGGTACCAAATGATTATTCATCCCCGAAATTATTTTATACTCGCAATTAATATATTTTCTTAATGCATCTTCTTTTTTGTGTTGAAAAATCTCCACAACACAATTATTTGTAGGTGGCTGCAGTAGTTTTGGTTGTATTTGTCTACAAAGGATGAAATTAGAACCCCTCTCTATTGCAAAGCAGTTTGCTTCAAACTCATAATTTGAAAAATGTAACGTATGTCCCCATTTGTTACTAGCGATGTAATCCCATTCCAAATTTAACATGGCATAATTGTTCCCTTCTATTTTGACTGGCAGAGCGTATATTTTATTTAATATAAATTGTTCTTTTTCCAGCCATGGAATGGATATTCTTACAAACACTTGTCCGTCTTGTTGCGTCATGTCAATCGTGGTGATTTGGTTCAAAATTTGAACTGAATAAAGTATATCATGTCCCAAACCTTCTGTGATGTTGTGCACCAATTGCGACAATGTAACTGTGTCTAAAACGGCTGGATGAAGTTTATGGTTTTGTAACGAAGTTATTATCTACCCCTGTTCTCTAAGTAAATTTTGTACCTGTCCAAATTTAGCCTGAGCCATTGCCACAATTTGGTCCATTTCCAAATGGTAGGTATTTGACTGCACCCCTAAACCTAACGCATTTAGTTCTTTCGCGATTTTTGTTTCTAATCTATTTACCCTAAAGTTCAAGTCTTCAATATTTTTGGTCATATTTAACACATTGTCCCTCAAAAATTCCATATTTGATTTTATTATCGCTGTATGTTTATTAATCAATTCTAATCTGCGATTTCCGTCTTTCTGTAGTTTATCCAAAAGTCCGTAAATACGGTCCGCGTCCTCCTCGTCCATTGTCCCGAATAAAGCTTTCGATATAGATCCAATCCCGTTTATAATACCCCTTTTCGCCCTTCTGGAGAAGAAGTGATTAATTTTTCCTAATTCGTTCAGTAGTGTTTGAGAGTATCGTTCTAGGTCGTCCACCCACCAGTAGCAGTTTTTATCAATGTTAGTAGACTGTTTCGTTAGTAGGTTACAAGTATTATTTAATAATAAAATCGTTTTGTCTGAAAAACTTTGTTCTTTACTAACTTTAGTAATGCTAAATTTGGTAAAAATTTCAATTTTACTCTTATAAATTTGTGGCGACATTGTAGTAAATTGAACGCGCTCATAATAAACTGAACGCGCTCATAATAAAATTGGCGCTATTTATTATTTTTATTGCTGGTAGGCAAAATTTAAATGTCAAAAATAATATTAATAAAAACTTACTTGATAACTGAATGTAAAACTGAATAGACGTGATTTTAAACGCTAGTATTTTAACGTAAATATATATATATTTTTAACCATTTTGTAATTTGTAATAATAAATAATAACTAATAATAAATAATAACTAATAATAAATAATATGTGATTATTATTTAAATTGTACCAACAAATTATTAGTTTTATTATTGGAAGATAATTCCCAGAAAAACTCATGTGGTAAGTTGGTGTCGTATAGCTTGTATACAAATATACGCACGAACAACGGAGCACCCAGGAGCCCCATAACCAAAAGCACTACCACAATTGGTGACCCCGACAACTGGTGATCGTTACAATTGGTCACTTACAATCAATAAAAACCTTCAACTGGTGATCATTTTAAAAAAAAAATAAATAAAAAAAATCATCATCAAAGAAAAAGCACATTTATTTTCTGGAAAATTCCAAAGAAAAAATTACATCAGCCAAGATATCGGCCATTTTGCGAAAAATTGAATATAAAAATAAAAAAAATCATCATTCAACTGTAAAATTTGAATTTCAACAAAATATTTTATTCAACATTAGAATTTCAACAACTCATCATAAAATTATTCAACAAAATTTTATTGTCAGCCATTTTGTTTCATCATATACAAGCAGGAATATTTTTTATTTTGTAAGTTGCAAAATATTGCATAAGGCCTGCACCGAAAAGTTTTTTCACATACATATTACCTTATATAAAGTAAAATAAAACAAAATTAGAAGCCAAATCATATTTATTTACTTCATTGTGGCTTGTATTAATAAAAAAATATATATTTTTATTTTTTTATTTGTTGGCGGCTAAACAATCTGACTTTACGTTTGATAGACTCCATTAAATTTTGCACAGTTTCAGTTGACACCTCATCACTATATTTTTTCCACTTTTTTTTAAAATCGTCATCGGAAGTAGAAGGTTTGGCATATTTTTTTAGATTTTTTTTACAAGTGCCCAGTAACGTTCGATTGGACGAAGCTCTGGACAATTTGGTGGATTGTCCTCTTTTGGTACAAATTTAATATTTTCTTTATCAAGCCAAGACAAAGTAGTTTTAGCATAGTGAGCACTAGCAAGATCTGGCCAAAACAAAACAGGTCCTTCATGATTTCTGATAAACGGCAAAAGTCTTTTTTTCAAACATTCTTCTTGGTATTTTACAGCATTAATGGTACCCTTTGTAAAAAAAGATTGACTCCGAGCACCACACGAACAAATTACTTGCCATACGAGAATTTTCTCACCAAACTTTTCAACACCAATACATTTTTCACTATCACTTATACCACTTTCTTGCTCAGTGTAAAAAGAATCACCAGGTAATGTCGAAAAATCTTTTTTTACATAGGTTTCATCATCCATCAAAATGCATGAATTTTCTGCACATAAAAGAGTATACAGACTTCTTGCCCTGCGAATTGCTGTGTTGAATTGTTTTTTAGTTCGTTTTGGTGCTTTAATCTTTTTTCTTGTTTTAAACCCATTACGCTGCTTCATTCGTTGCACCATTGATGCACTGGTATCAAATTTTTTGGCCAAATCCCTGGTTGATGTGCTCGGTTTTTTCTTTAAAAAGTGAATGAGCTTTTTTTCCAAATTTTTATCGGATGCACCTTTGGGGCGTCCACTTTTTGATAAATCATAAACTCTTTGGTCTTCCATAAAACGTATTATGATATTTCTGGCAGTGTTTCTACTTGTTTTAACCTGTTTAGCAATACTTGAATAGGTTTGCTTATTATTTTCACTCCAAATGCGCAAAATTTCTTTTCTTAATTTTATTCTTTCACTAGACATCTTAATAATACAATACTTCAAAATTGATTAACTTTTGTTATAAAATATTATAATCTCTACTCTTATCATTCGTGTAAAAAAATTATAAAAATTACTGTTACGAGTATTTCTGGTTTTTGCAACGGCAAACATTTGTGAAAAAACTTTTCGGTACAGGCCTTATTAATTAATATTTTTCAATTTTTTATATTAAATTAAATTTGAAATTTATTCTTAAAGAAATAAAGTGACTTTATATTTAAAATTAATAATTTTATATAAAATTTAAATGAAATTAACTATTTTAAAAAATTATTGAATTCTAATCATTAAAACTTTCTAAATATAAAGTATTAAATCAATTCAACCAATGCTAAAGAATATTAAAATTTATTATTATTATAGTAATATTGGTAAAATTAAAATAAATATTTAAAATTGCCAATATTCATATTTCATAATATTGCAAAATACTTTATTTTAAATTCAATTAATCTAACAATTTTCTAAAAAAGAAATTACTTTTATATTAATTAAATAATAAAAAAAAAGAAAAAAAATTAAACATTATTAATTTCTAACATTTGAATTTAATTACTTGCATTTGATTCATTCGAATTAATATTATTTTTTTTACATTATTAAAAATGAAACAACATTTATTAAATATTTCTTAATAATTATATTTTCAAATATATATTTCAACATTTATTAAAAATATATTTTAAAATTAAAATAAATAATACTACAATGCCTAAAAATAACGATACAGCTTCATCCAGTGTAACTGAAACGCCAACTAAATTAACTGGAAATTTTGGTAACTTTCAACCAAAAGAAAATACAAATAAAAATATTCCAGCCAGTTCAAGTTCGAGTTCAAGTTCAAATTCAGGTGCATTAGAATCTCAGATTGAAAAAGTTTCTGTTAAACCACCACCATTTTGGAGAACAAGCCCGCGTTTATGGTTCTCTCACTTAGAAGCTCAATTTATTACAAGTGGTATTGTCACTGACGAAACCAAATTTTATTATGTTATAACTGCTTTAGACGAACATATGCTTAAATTAGTAAGCGATATCGTTGAAAACCCACCTTTAGAAAATAAATACATAACGATTCGCGATACATTAGTTACAAGTTTATCAGAATCTGAGACTCAACGTCTGCAAAAACTTTTAGTAGGCATGGATCTTGGTGACCAAAAGCCAAGTCAATTGCTACGACAAATGCGATCGAGCAATGATTTTAAATTATTAGACCCTGTACTCAAAAATTTATGGTTGCAACGTTTACCCCAACAGGCACAAATAGTATTAGCTGCTAGTCCAGGCGATTTAGATCAATTAGCTGCATTAGCTGATAAAATTTTAGAAGCTTTTAAACCGGCTAGTTTATACAATGTTACAACAAAAAATGAAAATACTGAATTACAGTCCATTAATTCTTCAAATAGTAGTCAACTCGACGAAATAATTAAACGTATTAGCTCATTAGAACAACATCAACGTAGCAATAGTCGTAGTCGTAGTATTAGTCGTTCGAAAAGTAATTCTAGGAATAACTCAAGTAATCGGTCATTAGAAAATAATAACAAAAAACCACAGCATAAATATTGTTGGTATCATTTTCGGTTTGGTGAAAATGCAAAAAAGTGTAACAAACCATGCCAATTCGAAAATTCAAAAAACTAAAAGGTATATCACAGTTAGCGACATGTGATATCTTGCCAAATAATTGTCGCTTATTCATTCATGATCCTTCCACGACATACAAATATTTGATAGATAGTGGTGCGGACGTTTCTGTTATACCATCTAAATATATCAAAGATTGTAAACTTGTAGAATTACCATTATATGCTGCAAATTCAACTCGAATAAATACATTTGGAAAAAAATTACTTACCGTCAATCTTGGTCTTCGTAGAAATTTTAAATGGTATTTTATAATTGCTGATGTTTCTAAACCAATAATTGGAGCTGATTTTTTAAATAATTTTGGTTTATTATTAGATATTAAACATAAACGTTTAATTGACCCATTAACATCATTTAAAGTAGCTGGTAGATTAGCACCAGGTCCATCTACAGCTCTATCAACCATTTCGCAAACGATTCAAAATCCAAAAATTTATACACTGTTACAAAATATAAAGAAATTACACATGAAAATTTCGTAATCAAACCGGTGTTGCATAACATAACCCATCATATTCAAACAAAAGGTCCACCTGTTTCTGCTAAAGTTAGACGTCTTCCTCCAGAAAAGCTTATAGTAGCTAAAAAGGAGTTTGATCATTTAATAGAATTAGGATTCTGTGAACCCTCTAAAAGCCCTTGGTCCAGCCCATTACACTTAGTTAAAAAGAAAAATGGCGAATGGCGACCTTGCGGTGATTATCGTGGCTTAAATAATTCAACAATACCTGATCGTTATCCTATTCCATATATTAATGATTTTACTCATCAATTGGATGGATGCACAGTTTTTTCACTACTAGATTTGGTAAAAGCATACCACCAAATTCCAGTCGAACCATGTGATATTCCGAAAACAGCTATTAGTACACCATTTGGTTTATTTCAATTCAACCGAATGACTTTCGGATTGCGTAACGCGGCTCAAACTTTTCAGAGGTTCATACATTCTGTTCTAAAGGGACTTAATTTTGCATTCCCATACATTGATGACATTTTAATTGCATCAAAATCTGAAAATGAACATCTACAACATCTTGAGTTAGTATTTCAATGTCTTAAAGACAATGGACTTATTATTAACGTTGACAAATGTATATTCATAAAAAAAGAAGTAAATTTTCTTGGTCATGTTATCAACTCAAACGGTATTTGTCCATCTAATGAACGCGTTAAAATTATCAAAGAATTTAAAAAAATTTTATCGTCGCTTTGTTGCACATGCAGCACAACAACAAGCTATTCTAAATGATTTTTTAAAAGGTGCAAAAAAAAATTATAAAACTAAAATTAATTGGTCAAACGACACGTTGCTAGCCTTTAATCAAGCTAAAGATAACCTAGCTGAAGCATGTACTTTAGTTCACCCATCAGCAAATGCTGAATTAGCAATAATGGTAGATGCGTCAGATATTGCAATTGGGGCGGTAGTTCAACAAAAAACTGGTGATGTATATCAACCATTAGGTTTTTTTTCTGTAAAACTCACAGACACTCAACGGCGTTATAGTGCGTACAACAGAGAACTGTTGGCAGCTTATTCTTCTATTAAACACTTTAGGTATTTGTTAGAAGGTCGTAGTTTTACACTTTATACCGATCACAAACCGTTAATTTACGCATTTCAGCAAAACCCAGCCAAAGCTTCACCTAGACAGTTACGTCACTTAGATTTTATTGGTCAATTCACTACCAAAATTTGTCATATAGCTGGTAAAGATAATTTAGTAGCTGATTTCCTTTCGCGTATAGAACAAATCGATATTCCTACAGTCATTAATTTCACTGAATTAGCTGCAGCTCAAGAAAATGACGCTGAATTAAACGATTTGTTGCAATCTAACTCAAGTCTTAAATTTGAGAAAGTTCCATTACCATGTTCTAATAGCAAAATATGGTGTGATACGTCAACTGATATACTCAGACCTTATGTTCCTGAAACGTTTCGTAGAGTAGTTTTTGAAAACGTTCATGGTTTATCACATCCATCTATTAAAACCACTGTAAAAGAAACTAAAAAGAAATATGTCTGGAAATCTATTAATAATGACATAAGGATAATGGCACAATCTTGTCTACCCTGTCAAAAAAATAAAATTTCGCGACATGTCAAAGCTCCAGTTGGAAATTATCGGTGTCCTGAATTAATATATGCTGAATTAGTGTATGGCCTAAAAAATGAATTAGTGTATGGAATTTTTCATATAAATTTTGTCCATACCATATTTCATAAAAATCATGCAAAATATGAATTACTGTATGTAAAATAGAAAAAAGCGAGTTATTAACAGAAAAAGAATTAGTGTATGCATATATTAATTCATATTATGAATACATACCTAAATACATTTAAAAAATGATTTAATGTATGCATACGCTAAATCATTTTTTAAGCCATACATTAATTCATTTTATAAATGAAATAGTGTATGCACACATTGATTCATTTTTTATGCTATACTTTATAACATATATTTTCCCATTCATTAAATCATTTCTAAAATGAAATAATGTATGCATACATTAATTCATTTTTTACACTAATTCACTATACACTAATTCAGGGAGCCCATTATATATAGCATAAAAAATGAATACGTATTCAATAACATAGGGTTGTGTACAAATGTCCGATATTTATAATTCATGTGGTACAAAATTCAGATAAATAAAAAATGTCAGATAATTTCGAATGTCAGATAATTCAAAATGCAGATATTTCCAAATTCAGACGATTTCAAATTCAGATGATTCAAAATTCAGACATTTAAAATTCTTTGCTTTTTAACATTTCCAATAAAAATTTTGTTTTCAAAAATAAATTCATATTCAATATTATAACAAATAAACTTCATATTCTAATGTTTCTTCGAATTCAGACGAAAAGTTCAGATGAAATTCCGATTTAAATTTTTTCGCGCGAATAAAGTACTTTTTAAAATCTTACTTAGAAAAATAGAAAACCTAGAATTTTATAATTTTTTCCTTTAATATATTTATGAGATTTTTATGTGTTCAAACTGCTATTAACCTGTAATCTAACTCAAAAACTGAAATAAATAAATAAATAAAACAACATGCAATTTAATTATATACTTTAATAGAACTACAAACTTTGGCGTTACAATAAGGACATTTAAGTAATATATGATTTCTTAATTGGCTTCCTTCAACTTGATAATTTTCAAAGCTGAAATCCTCAATATCTTCATTTTCAGCTTCGCTACTTTCAGAGACATCGTTATTAATATCTCGCTCATGTGAATGTTTACATTCTTTTTTGATTATAAACCAACATTTCTTACATTGTTTTAAGTGTCTGCAAGGAATTAAAAGAATGTTTGCTTTGTTTTCAAAACATATGCAACACAAATTCTCATCCGCTTCTTGTAATCCGGAAGTTGATGGATTAGGCTCTTCGTCAGTTTCTTCGGTTTCACTTTCATTTTGATCATCGGCAGATCCAAACCTTTACAAATAGATGTATCTTTAAAAGTAACTCTGCTGAGAAATTCAATGGGTGTGATCATTTTGTTAGTGAGTGCTGCGTTTGCTTCTTGAATTTTCTCATGTTGATTCTATAAAAAATTTAAATAAGTAAAAATATATTATAATCGAGAATTGAAAATATATAGGTTGAATTGAATTAATAAATATTAATACCTTGTACTTTCTTTTCTTGGTATTCGATGTAGCACCACCGCTTTCCATCAACAAAAACATTTCTCTAGATTTTATAAATTCTTCTTCTTGAAGTTTTTGAATAAATTTGAAAAAATGCCCTTTCTTTGTTATTCGCTTTCCTAATACTCCGTTGTAAGCTTCAAGGGAACTCGTAGTTCTAGATTGTGTATCGAAAACAGATATATTCATAGCCCCTTCCTGAAAAATAAAATAACGAATAACGACAAACGCAGGTTTTTTATGGTAAATCATATGCATCAAAGAAATTTAAGTTTACAATTTTATTAATTTAAAATTAAAATTAAAAACAAAATTTTATCAATTTATATCAAAAAATTAATAAAATTTATTAAATAACAAAATTTTACAATCGAATTCGAATTATTTTAAATAATGCATTATTTTAATTTATTAGTTCAAAAATAATTATGAATTTAAATTACATAAAAATTAATACACTATATTGAACTATTAAATATGAAAAATAATACATTATTTAACAACTTTATTATTAGATAACAGAGTTTTTCGCATTTATTTCATAGAAATTAAAACGAAAAGTAAAGTTATGAAAAAAGACCAAAAAAAGAACTCACTCGTTGAATCCATTGCATCTTGAAATACGCTATAAATGGTGCAAAAACAGTTTTATTTAATATTTCCGCTTCCATGTTTAACATTTCGAAACTAGAGTTGATTACTGAAGCTGGCAGCAACGGAATACATAAATACTTGTAATATAATTTTTGCAGTTCCTTATTATTTCGGACATGTTGAAAAAATCCGGGAAGTTGACTTGCCTTTTTCTTTGCCGCCTGACAAAAGTGAAACCAACAACCAAACAATTTGCATTCAGGAAGGATTTTTTGAATACTATTTCTCATTGCTCGCTCGTAATCTGTCATAAATGAATGGCACTCCAATGACAATATATGTTCATGTATATATTTAAAAAGACTCAAATAACATTCACTTGTTTTTCTGGACATTAGGGCAAATATAAAATGTATAGTCTGAAAAATAATGTTATTGTTAAATATTTGTTAATATTTCAAACCAAGACACAATTATACCTGATCCATATATCCAATGTATATAATTAACAATTGGTTGAATGGCCCAAGCGGACAGATTTTAAATGTAGCATCCATAAAATATTGACGTCTACTAATATCAATCTTTAATTTAATCATAGCAATGATTGAATCAGATGCAAAAATGCAATATCCAAAATTGTCAGTGTAATAAACGCCTTTGAAAAACATATTTGGAACATCGTGTTTTGTCACAGCGAACTGTGTCATAACACTTTCCTGTTCAAAAGCGGTTTTTATTTCTTCATATGTTGCAGGCGGTTTTGGAAAAACTGAATTCCTAATTTTTAATAAATTTCGCTGCATTTTTTTATAATCTAAAAATTTACTATTTTCTTGATCACTGAAAAGTAAGTGATGTGTTTTTACAAAATTTGAAATTCTAATAACTTAAAATTAGTAACTTACTTCATACAAGCAGCAGTAAAAATTTCACGAACATTTGCTACGCCAGTGGATGTACTCAATAATAAATTTGTTGATTTGCACTCTTTTTTAATTTTATTTTTTATTTGTAACTCATTAAATGTATTTTCTTGATTATAAACATGAGTATGATGCACAAAGTTATCAACTTTTTTGCATTCATTATTATTTTTATTAATTGAAACACGTGATTTACAATTTTTCACATAACAAAGATAAACCGTATGAAATTTTGTGGTAGTATTTTTTCGATATAACTGTTTTTCTTCTTCACAATATAAAATTTGTGAATTCATTCTTTGTCCTTCAACAAATTTATAATTCATTACTGCCAAATTAGAAATTAATATTAAGAAAAGCTAATGATTGAAATATTATTTTTAATTGATATATGATATGTATAATTAATAAAAACTATGTTAACGTATACTGTGAACTGACCGCACTCCACTAAATTCAAATTAGAATTGAAAACTTATAAAAAGTATAATACTAAAGCTAAGAGCAGGGTTGTCAACTTTTAAAGATATCATTATAGTACAAGATGGACAAAACTATAGTATTTTCAAAAAAATTATAGTACATATTTAAAAAACATAAAAAAGAAATCTTTTCTAGGGATTTAAAAGAAAAAAACGATTGAAAAAGAATTATTATAAACTTTTTATTAAAATAAAAATAATAAAAATTTAAATATTTGGTTTTTCTTCAGGAACCATTAAAAATATATAAAAATACCAAACAAATCCATACGATATTTAAGTAATAAATTTATATGTAATATTTAATATGTAGCTATATTGTAAATGCTTTTATAAAAAGCATTATTTATACTATTATTTATAATTACATATTTCGTGGCATAATAAAAATAGTTAGAAAACATTTAAAAAACTTAATATTTAAGAAACTTACTGTTTAGAAAAGCACATGAACTTCAACAAAACAAATCAGAAAGTTGTTTTGACCGGTTCAGTTTCCATTCGTTTCGCAAAGTTCAAATTAGACGTCTCCATATATTTTATATGGGAAATCGATAGAGTGGACACATAGGTCGAATCGGAACGAATCGAATCGAATCAAATCGAAAGAGTTTGGAACAATTGGAATTTTACGAATGCAAACTGAAGAAAATGTCAAAAGAAATGAAATTTGACTGTTTTAAAAATAACAAAAACAAAATATATGTGTTTTAATCGATTGCGATCGATAACTATGTGTTCAGTCTACTTACCGTCGAATCAAATCTAATCGAACCGAAACTGAACTGAACTGATAGAAACAATGTAGCCCAGGCTTAACAATTGGATAGCCATCTGACTGATTGATTCCCAATAAACAAATAAACATATCCCAATAAAAATTAAATTACATAATTCTTGAAAAAAATATCGCAGTTTTACATATTGAGTCGCAGTAAACACATTTATGTCAACAAAAATTATAAAATTCTGTGTATGGTAAAAAAAATTAATTACCATATGAAATTTTTCATATAAATTTTGTCCATACCATATTTCATAAAAATCATGCAAAATATGAATTACTGTATGTAAAATAGAAAAAAGCGAGTTTATTAACAGAAAAAGAATTAGTGTATGCATATATTAATTCATATTATGAATACATACCTAAATACATTTCAAAAATGATTTAATGTATGCATACGCTAAATCATTTTTTAAGCCATACATTAATTCATTTTAAAAATGAAATAGTGTATGCATACATTGATTCATTTTTTATGCTATACTTTATAACATATATTTTCCCATTCATTAAATCATTTCTAAAATGAAATAATGTATGCATACACTAATTCATTTTTTAGGCCATACACTAATTCAGCATATATTAATTCATAGAGCCGAAATTATCCCAGGGTAAGCAAGCGATTTGAGGAATTGCATATTGATTTAATAGGACCACTTCCTATATCTGAAGGTCAACGCTATTGTTTGACAATGATTGATCGTTTTACTCGATGGCCGGAAGCTGTTCCAATACCTGATATCCAAGCCAGCACAGTTGCATTTGCGCTTTATAATGGTTCGTTACTGATCAAGGTAAACAATTTGAATCGGAATTGTATAAAGAGTTAGCTAAACTGTTAGGGTTTAAAAATAAACGTACCACCGCATACAATCCTCAATGTAACGGTTTTATCGAAAGATGGCACCGTACCGTTAAAACTGCAATTAAATGTTATAATCAACCTGAATGGACTAGAACTCTTCCCACCATATTATTAGGGTTACGTTCTACCTTCAGAGAAGATTTTCATACTACATCAGCTGAACTAGTTTATGGGGAAAACATACGTTTACCGGGAGATTTTATTCAACCTACAAACACATCTTCTATTCAAAGTGAATTTGTTTCTAAATTGAAAGAAGACTTACAAAATTTATCACCCGCTCCTCCAAGTAGACACAATACAAAAAATATTTTAATTTTTAAAGATTTAAAAACAGCATCACACGTTTTTGTTCGCACTGATTCTGTTAGAACACCATTCCAACCTCCTTATGAGGGACCATTTGAAATATTAAAAAGAAATGATCAATATTTTACACTGTTAGTAAAAAATAAACAAGTTAATATATCAATAAATAGACTCAAACCATATTTTTCTGAATCACTACCTAACGAATTAATTGAAAATAAACTTATAGTTAGCGAACCAATAACTAAGAATTTAACTAATATTCCAATTTCATCAACAAATAATTCAAATCCTACATACATCGCACCTGCTAAAGAAGAAAAGAAAAAACATATTTCTTTCGATCCTCATGTACATATTTGTAAAGAACCAACTAAAACTAGTACTGGTAGAATTATAACTAAACCTTTACGTTTTAGATAAGCGTTCACGCAGTTCACTGGATGGGGAGTACTGTGGCGACATTGTAGTAAATTGAACGCGCTCATAATAAACTGAACGCGCTCATAATAAAATTGGCGCTATTTATTATTTTTATTGCTGGTAGGCAAAATTTAAATGTCAAAAATAATATTAATAAAAACTTACTTGATAACTGAATGTAAAACTGAATAGACGTGATTTTAAACGCTAGTATTTTAACGTAAATATATATATATTTTTAACCATTTTGTAATTTGTAATAATAAATAATAACTAATAATAAATAATAACTAATAATAAATAATAACTAATAATAAATAATATGTGATTATTATTTAAATTGTACCAACAAATTATTAGTTTTATTATTGGAAGATAATTCCCAGAAAAACTCATGTGGTAAGTTGGTGTCGTATAGCTTGTATACAAATATACGCACGAACAACGGAGCACCCAGGAGCCCCATAACCAAAAACACTACCACAAATTATTAAATCTCCCGTTTTCTCGAACAACGCCCCCGCTGAATTAATTTTTTCCACCGTTATCGCGGGGTCTCCCTGGGCAATACTTACTGCCAAACATAATGTCCAAAATAAGATTTTCATCATTGTACCTAAAAAATGTATAATTATTTTATCTTTCTTTTATAACATATATTAATAAAAAAAAATCACATAATTTTAGGAGTTCCTAATTAATCTACGCATATATGGGAATGCTTTGAAATATTTGACTAATCTAATTATAATTTTCCATGTTTCAATTCAGTAAGAGGGGAAATTACAATTTTTCCCCAAGATTTGCTCAAATGTCATAAATAGCATTATCACAGTACATTTGTGATTTTTTTTAACAATTGAACATTTTTGTGACAACAACAAAAACTGAAGACAGAAAAACAACAAAAAAAACAAGTACGAATGGATAAAGATAATTAACGAAAATTTCAGCATCAGCAAATTTTTTGTTACAAAAAATTAAAACAACGATAACAATTATTAATAAGATTTTAGAATTTTTTATTTTTGTTAATATACAGAATTTTATATAATATAATATTTACGAGTATATTTTTTTTTTTTTTTATTTTTTTTTTTAGGTTTTTTTTTTTATTTCAACCGTTTTAATTTCAACCGTTTTTAATTTTTTCCATTAACTCATTTAAATGGGATAAGTTTCTCTTTTTGTTTTTGGTACTTCCAGTCGTATTTACCCCAACGTGTTTGCTCCGTAGGTGGTCCTTTAGATGTTGGTTCCTGGCAAACCGTCTCAAGCAGAGCTCACATTCGAATGGTTTTTGTTCCAAATGCGTCTCCAAATGGCGACGCATTCGGAACAATTGATGTGTTTTAAACTCGCATTTGTAGCATTTCACGACTGGTTTCCCATCCTTCCTCTGGACACGCTGTTTCTTTTTATTTAAATCCATTTTCTTTACCTTTACACAGCATTTTTTAATCTTATATACGGCTTTTCTTTTAATAATTTTTTCAACATTTTGAGTTTTACTTTCTAATCCAGAATCTAAATTTTTTCAACAAAAAAAACTTATAACAAAATATATTGTTTTTTTTTAAAAAAAAACATTTTACCCTTATAAAACTGAAAAGCACATGACCTCGGAATCCATAACGGGTTGTTTGGTTTAAATATTCCGCCCAACCAAACCATAGGTTTGACAACCTGTATGGCTGGTACCCCAACAATTTTTAAAGGGTCCGAAATTTCCGTGGGTATTAGCGGACTAATAGGTCTAAATCTAGCACCAACTGGGTTTAACATTCCACATTTTTCCATTAATTTATTACTGTTTATACTAGACTTCATTTTTATGTACTAAAGGAATTTATTTAAATATTAATTATTATAGTTATTTAATATATTATAAATGTATACCAAAATAATTATTACGATGTTTGAAGTATGTTCTGAATATTTCCTTTCAATTTTTATAGATTTCTATTTAATATTAAATATTAATTTTTGTATTATTTATTATTGAGATGTATAATATTTTATGAATTCACTTGCCGTTGAAATACTAACGACTGACCAACTCAATTAGATAGAAATAATCCCTATTATATTCTTTTTGTTTTGTTTATTTTTTTAAAAAAAATTATTACATGGTGTAAATCGTAAGATTATATATTATTCAATCCTTTTTAAATAAGCTCAATATTTATAACGATCAACCACCAAAATTTACCCAAGACAACAACCTAACATAACTCATTATAATGAATTCATAATGTTATCAACGTATCGCACAGCAGAGTTAGCGCAAGATAACGCAACGGTTTAATATTTTTTCAAATCAGAATAATTTTTATTTACAGCGTTAAATAACATGTTATTAACACAATTTTATACACAATAAAATTAAATTAAATTATTTTTTATAATTATTTTATAATTATTATTTTACAAATTTTATCCAAACTTTTTTATTTTATTTTACAAACTTTTTTTACAACCAACTATGTTGTCAAATAATAAATTTTTTACATTTATCAGCGTTGCGTTGCGAAAAAGTCAAAAGCTGATCAACTTGAACTTTGCTGTGCGCTGCACTGCGCTAAGAAATTTCCATTATGAATTGATAGTAGTGTTTTCATATATTTTAACCTTTGAACGCAGCGTTGCTCTGCTCTAACTAGCTACTATGAATCCACTATTAGGAAAGTGTTTTTCAGATGCTCGCCAGATGTCGATCGTTTTTGTGTCAATTTGACTTAAGTCACATTGACTTTTAAATATATATATTTACATCAAAAATAATTGATAATATAAAAAAAAGTATAAAATGGTAGTTAGAGAAAATGTATTGAAAAAAAAATAGAACAATTAAATAATTGGATTGTTATGTAAAAAAAATATAATAATTTTTTTCAAAATAATACTTCCATGGTGAAATTATGCGTTTGTAAAAGTATTTACATCGTCAGATATTTTTGAAAAAAAATTTATGAAAATGGAATTGCATTCGAAGATTTTTCGTCGAGACTCTAAAAACGCATTGTTTTATGAAAGATTTTATAAATGTAATTGCAGCTTAAGCGTCTGCCATTTTAAATTCTGTTCTAATGAAAAATTGAATGTGAGTTGATTGTTTTGATACAGGAATGTATTCGAATATATTTTGTGAATGTATAACGTCATTGGTTAAATATTTACCAAAATATCTACCTTAGAGAAGACAGGTTCACAAAACTTTGATTTAATTAAACATCAAATATCAGTAATGAAATCAAATTTTGATATATTGACCAAACCAATAGAAACCCTAGAATTAGATGCTAATAAAATTGCAGAAAATCTTAGAGAACTAGGAGAGCAGTATGATAATTTTACGGACAAAGCAGAAAAGGACATACGTCAACTGGAAATCAGATCAGAGGTTTACGAGATGTTTTCATTGATAAATTCGTACCTGATGGAGATACAAAATCGACAATCAACAGAATTATCAATTTTAAATGATTTGTATCAAAATAAATTACATCAATTTATTTTGGATTCAAATAACATTACTGGAACACTAAATAAAATTACGGTATCATCACAAACTAGACCATTTTCTCAAAATCTCTTTGCACTGCATCAAGCGGCAAGGGTAGCAGTGTTTCCAGATGGAGATAGTTGAATTATCAAGATAACACTCCCTCTTCCAGAAATGTCAGTATACAATATCCATAAAATTCATTTGCTACCATTTAAATCTCAATGACACTTAATGTTACAAATTAAATATGATTATTTTGCAGAATCAGAAGATCATGAATCATTTATTTTATTATCCCGTGAATTGTTTACCAATAACATATAATACTTCACCGGAAATAGAAATATGTAAACTAAGCTCCCAAATTTTAACGAGTGGCAGCACCGAATGCTAGGTTGAGTTGGCACAAAATTCGAAAACATCTGAAGAAAACTGTAAGCAATCCCGACAACGGAGGGTGTACTTACAACAATGGTTGCCACGAATCAATGGCTTTTTAAGCTTAAATCTTCCGTTATATTAAATATATATTGCGACGGAATCCATTTCACGGTGAAATTAGAGGATGTTGGTATATTTAGATTGTTGAAACCATGCCATTATGGTAACAAAGATGTTAAATTACCATTCGAAAGAACTTTACACACCTATACAGAGTTTAAACAATTAAAAGTCAATCATGAAAATATTTTGGAAGAAATTAAATTAAAGTTTACTAATGTAAATGAAGTCCACAGAAAAGCAGTAAGGGAAAAATTACCACTCGCTGTAGGAAACCACAGGGATATTGCAACAAATTTATTGGAAGGAAAAAAATCTTTAGATACTTTGAAGAATTCTTTAAAGAGTAAATACTGAAATAACTACTAAAAACTTTCAATAAATTTTTATAGACTTAAATATTAATTTTCAAATAATTATTATTGAAAAAATTAATCATATATTTAGTTATAATATTTTTACAAATAATAGATACACGAAATCAAAGTCTTAAAGAAAGAAATATGAAAAAATTGTATGATTTTCAAAATTTTTATAGCTTTCAATTGTAAATTCATAAAAAAAAAATGGGTAATAACAGAGACAATTATATAGAAATGTAGGATATAGAACAAAAAATCGTATGAATTTTAAAAAATATACCAGCTTAGTTGGTTATTAGAAAGCTATATATTCAAAAAAGCTTTTACAATGACCAGTTTGCTTTTTTCAATAACCAACCAAGAGATTTTTATTTGCTGGTTATGCTTTATTGTTGTTTTAATGTTATTGAAAACAGCTTTTCTCTTGTTAAAAAATATTGGTATTTCTATAGTATAATTACTCTATTTGTTTAAGGTGTGTTACGATTATCAGACTTTTCTTAAAACAGTTGATACGAGTTTTTTTATCTATCCAAAAATTGTGATGAAAAATGTTATGAAAATGCATACGCTCAGTTTGTTCATACAAAATAGCATGCGATTATTTTTTTTACCTTCACACACTGTACTATTTTCAATCAGATAAAGGACCACTTATTTTTTTTAAAGGAAAAGTCTGATAATGCAAACACCGTTTTACATCTGTCTATGCATTATCCTGTCATTGCCATGCAATTTACTTATTATTTTGTTGTTTTTTCTATTTTTTTTCCTCTCATGCCTTTTGAATATTTCGAGGGCATATATATTTTGAATACTTCGTGGGAGTGTGCAGGAAAATATTTTTTTAAAAAAAATCCCAAAACTGAATTCAAATATTTATTATTTTTTGTTTTCTGTCTTACAAATTGCAAGTAAATATTTTCGTTTCGAATAATTGAATTTTCTATAAATAACGTAATAAAATTTGTGCATTATTTAAAAAAAAAAAAATCTAAATTTATCATTAGTGTACATATATTAAAACTTAAATGTATATTTGAAATAATATTAAAAATGAATAAAATAAATAAATGCAATATTAAATGCTGTATTGCTAATTGTAATGCAACTCGTAAAAATTTTCCAAATCATCGGTTTTTTGTGTTTCCAAAAATTTCCACAAATAAATCTATAAATATGTTATTTGGTTAGAAAAATGTAAAAGTTCAGAATTTATTATAAAAAGTAATAACAAACCATTTATTTGTGAAAATCATTTTTAAAAAAAATGAAATCGGAAAAAAATGTTTACTTTCTAATGCTGTTCCATGTATAAATTTAAACATTAGTAATGAAAACACTACTAACAATGTTGTATTGGAAGAACGTAGATCACCTTCTCCCCAATTTAGACATGATTTACCTAGGAGAACTTACGGAATGCGATTAGATAATCATGATTTGTCACCACAAGAATTAGATCAAATGTCTTTAATGTATTCATCAATTTCCAAGGTTATTGTTTTCAATGTCAAAAAACATTGAAAAAAGTTAATTTTTATAGAAAAGAAATAACTAAATTAAAAAATAAAGTTAGCTGTTTATCCATTCCACCATTAATCACAGATGATGGGTTTCTTATTACTAATTGTGAAAAGGCTGAAGAATTTAGTAAATATTTTGCTGTAAAAATCATCAACTTGTTGTGTAATGCGTTTTATCATTGTTTCCAGCTCTGATATTATTGTTTACATTTCTGTTATAGTAAATGCGACCTTCAAATAAAATCGAAAAAGGCGCATCAGCAAATACCTTAACTTGTATATGACACATACAAGTCAAAATGTAAACAATAATATTTAATGCGATAACAACAAAATAATAAATAAAGCAAATAAAAGGTTAATGAACAAAAAATACATTCATAATTTATTTATATTATAATGCATATAATTTAATGCATATGTGAATAACCTTTTCTTTGTTTATATTGTTTTGTGGAGCATTTAGTAATATCAAAATGCTAGTTCAGCATTATTGAATTGGCAACTGAAACAGTGGTAAAGTCTGATTGCACAATGCTGTAATAATAATTTATATTACTAATTAATTAACGTTTAATAACAATTGATTTGCTGAAAGGGCAATTTAGCACTATATAAGTCGTGGAAATTTTATATTCAATTGTCTTTTAATTCTAACTATAACACAATCAGATTCAATAAGTTATAAACTTATTAGTAGACTAATTTAATTAGTAGATTGTAAGAAAGAATAAAAGGATAAATAAAAGTAATTACTTAAAAATAGACAAACAGTAATATTTAATTAAAAAGAAGACGATCAGGCCAAGGAAAATATAATAAAATATAAAGCAGAGGTAAGACATCAGAAATAGGATCACAACATTGGTGCCGTGACCAGGATTATCATTACCACATAAGTAAGGATTGCCGTGCACAACGAAATCAAAATTCGATTCGTCCACTAGCACCACAGCGAGAAACCAATTGGCAACGAACGGAATGTTTTTCTTGTAAAAATACAGGACATATAGCAACAAATTGTCCTTTCAAAAATCGTTCAGCAATAAATACAGCAGCGCCACAAGTAAATGCCGTAAGGATTGGCACAGTACTAGTAAACTGTGAATGGTGTCTTAGGGATGGACATACCAAGCTTATGTGTCCAGCTCGACAGCAATATCAGGCTAAGCAGGGAAACGGGCAAGGGATGAATTAAAAACCCAATTTTCATCCCGTAGTTTTAAGGACGTGGGTGTACTGGCGAAAAATCACCAGTATGAACCTTTGGTGACCATGCCGTTGGACATAGCCAACAACAATAAGGTCACATTATTAATTGATACTGGAGCTCAAAGCCTATTAAAGAGAGAAAGAATTAGTCAAAAAACAAAGATTTGTGCAGAGCAAAAAACAACAATAAAAACTGTTCACAACAGCAGTGAAACTTTAGGGAAGTGTATTGGTAATTTTTTAACACCAGAGAAATTTCGATGCGGATTCCAAGTTGTGGGTGATAATTGTTCGTTACCAGCAGATGGAATTTTGGGTAATGATTTCCTAGCGGAAAATTGCAATGTTCTAGGACCAGGAAGGGTTCTACAATTTCCAATAACATCTAATAATAAAAATGAATTTTCAATTCCTATAAATAATGATTATTCAGCAGATTTTGATACCAAAGATTTAATTGGTGAGAAAGAAATGAGAAAAAGTTACGGTTGCATGAAAGATTTCACAAGTAATAAAATTGAAAATGAGAATATAAAGAAAAGTAATAATATTAATGTCGAAGTTGAGTTTAGTAGAATTGAAAATGAAAAAATAAAGAATAATAATAATAACGTTGATAATAAAGTTAAGTCGAATATTGATGAAAATAATATTGAAAATAAAAGTAAGGATAAAGAAATTATTAGAGAGATAAATTATAATAAGAAAATCGGTAGTAAGGTCGAAAGTAATATGGAATTAAGTGCAACAATAGAAGATATCAAAATTTTGAATAATCATAATAACATTATTAAGGGAGATAATGAACAAAGCTTGGCAAATCCTTCCAGAATTTGAACCTGAGGTGTATCCATTATCTGAATTTAATATACATGAGTTATACAACTGGGATAAACAGCAAGAAATGGACATGAATAACAACAACAACGTCTGTTACATTAGACATTTATTCGAAACACATAATGAAAAAATTGAAATACGAAAGAAAATCACTAAGTTAAAAGAAACGTTATGTAAACCGGAAAATATGAACAAAGAAGAGGAACAAGCTTTAACCTTTAAGCTTTAAATTTGTGAAGACAGTTACGATATTTTTTTCATTTGCCTGGCGATAACCTCAGTTGCGTCAGCGATATTACACACTCTGTACCAGTCAAGGTTGACACCAAACCAATTAATAGTAGGCAGTACAGACTAGCAGAATGCTATAAAGAAGTAATAAACGAAGAAATAAAAAAATTGCTCAACGAGGATATTATTCAACCTAGTAAAAGTCCTTGGAATTCACCACTTTTGGTGGTCCCAAAAAAACCTGGACCTGATGGAGAAAAACGCCACCGTGATTTTCGAAAAATTAATGAAGTCACAATAGGGAATGCGTTTCCACTGCCGCGAATCGAAGAAATTTTAAACCAACTAGGAGGTTCTAAGTACTTCACAACTTTGGATTTAGCCAGTGGGTATCACCAAGTTATGATGGAACCTGCAGACTGCGAAAAGATAGCTTTTAGCACAGCATATGGTCATTTTGAGTTTAAACGCATGCCTTTTGGGTTAACTGGAGCACCAGCGACTTTCCAGAGGGTAATGAATTGCGTATTAGCGAGACTTCAAGGTTTCAAGTGTTTCGTATATCTGGATGACATCGTGATATATGGAAAAAATCTGGAAGATCATAATGAAAAGTTGCAGTTAGTATTTCAGCGATTAAGGCAAAATAATTTAAAATTACAACCTGAAAAATGTAAATTTTTGCAAAAGAAAGTAATATATCTGGGACATCAGATCACATCTGAAGGAGTGAAACCAGATCCCGAAAAAACTAAGTGTGTGCAAGAGCACCCAGTGCCTCGTACTACAAAAGAATTGCAATCATTTTTAGGTCTGGCAAATTACTATAGACCATTTATGCCTAGTTTAGCAGCAAGTGTTGCTTAATTATACAAAATGGCAACCAAATCTCAACCTTTCAAATGGACCAATGAACATCAAACAGCTTTCGAAGAGATAAAAAAACTTTTGGTGAATCCCCCTTTGTTAACATATCCAGATTTCACAAATGAATTTAATTTAACAACAGATGCTAGTAACATTGCACTTGGGGCAGTACTATCTCAAGGGGAGGTTGGACAGGATAAACCAATAGCGTATGCTAGTAAAGTTTTGGAAAAGGCTGAGAGAAACTACGCTACTATTGAAAAGGAAATGTTGGCCATTTATTGGGCAATAAAAAATTTTAGGGCATATTTATTAGGTCGAAAATTTAGTGTTTATACTGATCATAAGCCTTTAATAAGTGAATACAATAAGAAAGATCCTGAAGGACGAATAAATAGGTGGAAGATCAGACTATCAGAATACACCTTCAAAATTCACTACAAACCAGGGAAACTTAATAGTAACGCCGACGCACTGAGTAGAATTCCAGAAGCAGAAATAGGTATACAACAGGACACTGAAATTCTCAAAATTAATGTTTTGACCAGAGGACAAAAAGCAAGAATAGAACAAAAAAGAAATAAAGGTGTTGCTTTCTAGCAAAACGCCTCTCGCAAACATGATACTGGTATGCTTTGATCGCCAAATGTGTCTCAAGATGCCTGTTGATTTTACACAGTTCTGAGTTTTTGTACTCACATCTCGGACATCTATACAAAGATTTAGAGATGATCTTGTTTGTTGGTTGAGTTCGACGTTTTCTAGCAGCTGTTAGGAAAATGGAATTAGTATTAGGATTAGTGTTAGGATTTTTTTTTAAAAAGTGTTAGGATTTTTTTTAAGGGATTTTTCAGGGTTTATGTTAATAATATTAGTTTTTTCAGGGTGTATGTTAATAATATTAGTGGGATTAGGTTTGAAGGATCGAAGTTGACGAGTGGACGGAGGAACCGGAGTGCTAGATGGTCGAACGGATGTTGTGTTTTGCGGGATCAAATTAGTATTTTCTATTTCTGTAAAAAATAATTTTTTTGTTAGTTATTAGTTTATTTATTATAATTTTAAACTTACTGCAATATCTATAGAAAGCAAAAGCATTTGGAGTCCAGGACACTGGCATCCCAGCAATAATTCCACCAATCCACGTATTGGGATTGGTGATAGCGGGTTTGCGTTGAGGTATTGGACGGGGATAATTATCTTCCGTATGAAGTGAAGCAAACGAAATAATTGGGCGCAAATGACCCACCGGAGTTGAAGAATTGAGTTTGGAATTTTTTTTACATTTTTTTAGATTTACTTTAGACATTTTTTATTATTATTATGTAGAGAATAAAAATATAACAACTAGCACTTTGAATGAATTTATAATTCATGAATCTGGAAATAGAAATTTAATTTAAAAACTATTCAACTCAATGCTGTTTCCAAATTAACAGTAGGGTTTTGCACAAGATGGTAGCACACATCGTTTAAAAGAACGATCATTTCGTAAATGATCATTAGGTTTAACATATTTTACAATAGATGACACTAAGTTTGAATAAAGGGTTGTTTTGTATTTAATCATTAGTATTAATATTTAGTATAGTTTTATTTGAAAAAGGGAGGGAGTATATAAGAACTTAAATATATAAGAATTTAAATACATGGAATTCGTTTAATTTTAAATTGATTAAAAGTAAAACCTAGTAATTATTTTTTCTTAAAAAAACTATCAATGACACTAAAATTATTTGTTTTAATTAAAAATAAAAAAAAAAAAAAAAAAAAAAAATTTTATAAAAAAAAATAATAAAGTAAACTATAAAAAGAATGTTTAAAATAAAGATATTATAACAGAAAATATTTAAAAATAAATGTTTATTAAATTATATATATGATTATATTGTAATAATAAAAAATGGAATAAAAATATACATATTTACATTAAGAGAATTTATTAATAAATATTTATTTAACTTTTTAAAAAAAATAATTGTTTTAAAATATATATTTTTAAATTTCATATTAAGGAAATTATTAATACACATTTATTTAAGTTTTTAAAAATGAAATTATACTGTATATTTATAAAATTTTAAGGTTTTTATGTTAATTAAATAATAAATGAAATAAATCTATTTATGTAGTTAAAAAAATTGAAAGAGAATTGAATATCAAATTTTTTAAAATTATATATAATTTTTATCGCGGAAAAGGGAGGTGTTGTGTAATGCGTTTTATCATTGTTTCCAGCTCTGATATTATTGTTTACATTTCTGTTATAGTAAATGCTACCTTCAAATAAAATCGAAAAAGGCGCATCAGCAAATACCTTAACTTGTATATGACACATACAAGTCAAAATGTAAACAATAATATTTAATGCGATAACAACAAAATAATAAATAAAGCAAAGAAAAGGTTAATGAACAAAAAATACATTCATAATTTATTTATATTATAATGCATATAATTTAATGCATATGTGAATAACCTTTTCTTTGTTTATATTGTTTTGTGGAGCATTTAGTAATATCAAAATGCTAGTTCAGCATTATTGAATTGGCAACTGAAACAGTGGTAAAGTCTGATTGCACAATGCTGTAATAATAATTTATATTACTAATTAATTAACGTTTAATAACAATTGATTTGCTGAAAGGGCAATTTAGCACTATATAAGTCGTGGAAATTTTATATTCAATTGTCTTTTAATTCTAACTATAACACAATCAGATTCAATAAGTTATAAACTTATTAGTAGACTAATTTAATTAGTAGATTTGTAAGAAAGAATAAAAGGATAAATAAAAGTAATTACTTAAAAATAGACAAACAGTAATATTTAATTAAAAAGAAGACGATCAGGCCAAGGAAAATATAATAAAATATAAAGCAGATGTAAGACATCAGAAATAGGATCACAACAAACTTACTCTTAATTATTCAAACCCCACTATTGAGCATACGGTTTCTACTAGCATTAATGAAATAAACAATAAATTAGTTACTGATATTAAGTTAATAAAGCCAACTGAAATTAAAAATATACTAAAATCCTGTAAAAACAGAAAATCGCCTGGTCTGGATAATATTTAAAATATCCTTCTGAAAAACTTGCCTAAAAAGCGATTATTTACTTAACATATTTATTTAATGCCTGTTTGAAATATAGTTATTTTCCTTCATTGTGGAAAAAAGCTCTTGTTATTTGCATTCCAAAACCCAATAAAGATAATAAAAAAGTTGAAGGTTATAGAGACCAATTAGTCTGCTAAGCTCTATAGGTAAACTATTCGAGAAATGCATTAAATATAGAATAGACATGTACCTAGACAATAATTATGTTATTCCTAATGAACAATTTGGTTTTAAATCTGATCATTTAACTAATCACCAGCTACATTATGTCGTATAAAAAACGTTATTAAAAATCATTTAAATGACAACAAATCAGTTGGTATGATCACGCTTGATATTGAAAAAGCATTTGATACAGTATGGCACAATGGTCTATTGCACAAAATGTTCATTTCAGGGTTTCCGATCTATTTAATCAAAATTATTCAAAGTTTTTTACTGGATAGAAAGTATTGCGTGTCGTGTGTCGATAAAGTCAGAAAAGTCAACTTTTCAACCAATTCCAGCTGGTGTACCTCAAGGTTCCATCCTAAGCCCGACTCTATTTAATATCTTCACATCAGATATTCCTTTCCCATTACATACCAATGTAGGTTTATTTGCAGATGATACAGCAATCTTGTCTTCATCTGATTCTCCAACATCAATAAAAACTAATTAAGAAACCGGATTTAATCAAATTAAAAAATATATGGAAGACTGGAAAGTTAAGATAAATCCTGCTAAAACTCAAGCAATATTTTTCACTCGGAAAAGAAAATGTGTAAATCTTCCATCGAATAATCTTTGTCTTGATGGAAGTGAAGTACCTTGGTTAGATAAAATTAAGTATCTTGGTGTAATATTAGATCCTAAACTAATCTTTAAACTTAACATCGACGAAAGTGTAAAAAATATGACATTTTAATTAAGAACTTGTATCCTCTAATATGTCGCGTAATTCAAAATTAAATAAGGATAACAAATTAATGTTATATAAATCTATATTCCAAAGTATGCTATTCTATGGTTCACCTGTTTGGGGCCAATGTGGAAAATCACACATAAAACACTACAAATAAAACAATTAATGTTAAATCTACCTTGGTGGTACTCTACCTCAAATCTCCATTTAATAAGTAATGTACAATCTATTGAAAACCGAATCCAGTTATTAAACCAAAAATTTTATGAAAATTGCATAAATTCATCTAACCCACTAATACGTAATCTTACTACATAATTTAGCTCTATAAGAAGCTTAGTTCTAGTTTTAGTTTTAGCTTTAGTTTTAAGTATAATTTTAAAAAAATAATTTAAAATGAATTCTAAAATAAGGTTTTATCTGATTTTCCTTATAATCAAATATATATTAAATTGTAAAATTACGCTTCTGCTGATAAATTTTCAAGAATATTATAGTTGTAAAGGACAAGTGTCCTGTTCTCTAATTAAGTTTTTTTTCTTCCTTGTGAACTTTATATACATATTAATCAGAATAAAAGAATTTGAATTTGAATTCCATTAATTCTACAAGGTTCTACAAACAGAAATTTATATTTAAAGCAACTAGGTGCCTCTGTAGATAAACCATATTTTTTTTAACAATGGAAATAAAATATATACAACGTTTGATGTTCCTCATCTTTTTAAAACTATAAGAAATAGAATGCTTGTAAGTGATTTGAAAACATCCGATGGATTAGTTAGCATGAATGTTATTAGATGTCTTTTTAAGGAAGATGGAAAAGGTCCTACAAAAATATGCCCTAAATTAACTTCAAAACATATCTATCCATCGTGTTTTGAAAAAATGAACGTTCGATTAGCAGTGCAGGTATTAAGTCATAGTGTTTCTACAGGTATAATGACACTTCTATCTCTTGGAAAATTTCCAACAGAATTAAATGATACCGCTTTATATACTGCCAAATTTATTAAAAAAATTATTTATCTTTTCGATATATTAAATGGAAAACCTGTTCTCAAAAGATCATCAACAGAAAAAATAAATTTTCTACATTTTATGAAGTCATATATTTCTAAAATACTTCTTGTAAATTCAAAATCAATTTTATATTGTTTTGATGGAATTATTATGAGTATCGAATCAATAATAAATGTAACGCATGACGTTTTTGAATTTCATCATGATTTTGAATACATTTCAATTTCAAAATTTAATCAAGATCCTGTAGAAAATTTGTTTGCCCAAATAAAATTAGAGCACGAAATGTTAATAAAAATAATCCAAGTATTTTTGAATTTAATCAAATAATTGCCAAGATAATATCAATAAAATTATTATTTAATTCGACATTTGCGAACTGCGAGGAAGATAATTATGAATTTTTAAATGTTGATTGGTCTGCGGTTTTTGACGAGAGTTCAAATATAAATTTAATTGAAACTACTGACGATGAATGTGTTGACAAATTTGTTGATGAATTACCAAAATTTGAAATTGAATCTATATCTAATAATTTAGAAATATTAAATTACGATGACAAAATTAAAAATACAACAGCAAATGATGTAGCAACTAGATATTTTGCAGGGTATTGTTATTTAAAATTGATGTTGCAAGTTGCAACTTAAAAAATTATGTAATAACTGTACAGATAATATGGTTAAAACAACTCAAACATTTACTGAACCATCGGAATTACTTTATATCTTAAAATATATAACAATGCACCAGATTTGGGAAATCTAATAGCTCCAACAGATAATTTTTTTGAAATTTCTAAACTTCAAATTATGGTGTTTAAAAAATGTTTTGATACTACCCCCGAAATATTACAAATTAAGCATTATATTGTACAAAAATGCATCGCTGTAACAAACAAAATATTCCCGAGTTGGTTTCAGGAACATATACATAATGATTGTTTTACATAGGGTTAAAGCACTTGATATTATGATTTTAGTATTGATGATTATCGTTCTGCTAAGAAACAAAAATATGATGAAAGAAATAAAGAAAATTGTACGGCAAATAATAATGAAAAACATATGTAACTGCAAAAAACTTAAGGTTTTAAAAAATATATAATCATCATTTTAAAAAATATATTGTCGTTTTAGAAAAGCAGCCCTTTTCAGGGCTAAAATTTCTATAAGCAAAGAGTTAAAAATAATGATAATAAAGTTAGAATCTACTATCTACTAGTTTTATAGTTCAATTGATTCGTTAATATGAATAGAAAGTTCAATATTTTATTCTAAAAAAAAAACACATTCTAAAAAGAAAACAATTTTCTTTTATAATGTACATACTTACAATGTTTTTAATATTCTAATAAAAAAATTTATTTAAGAAATATCTTTTGAATATATACAATCTATTTTATAGAATTTAAAAATTTTATAGACACCAACTACATTACAAAACTAATATACGTACCAAATTTCATTGAAATCAATTAATAATTACATACTATATAATTTAAAATTTTCTGTCAATCACAGTTTTATCATTAGTTCTATATTATGATAAAAACGGGGTGCAGATAACTTGCAGTTATGTCCAACAATGTAAAACACAGAACCTTTGTAATTTAAAATTCAACGTCTTTAAAGACATCAAAAATATGTTTTATATTATAATTAAATTTTTTGACTTAACTCATATTTTTATAGTTCAAGTCCAACACAACATACATAGTAATTGTGTAACTACTCGAATAGGAAAAAAAAATATTTTTTTAAAAAAAACCCAAAACTGAAATTCAAATATTATTTTTCTGTTTTCTGTCTAAAAAATTGAAAATTCTTGAAAATTCTGTTCCCTCAGTCTCAACCCTCAACTACCCGCTTCTAAATAAATATTTTTCATTTCGCTGAGAGAATTTTTTTCTTTTATTTTTATATTCTCTATATTAACTATATTATATTAAGATTATCGGCCGTGGTTTGATGTTTGTTTTTTATATTATAGTTGCGCGCCAAATTATTCATTTGATTTTATACTTTTTTAATAATAAATATAAATATAATATATTAGAATTATTAGTTTAATAATAATTATTAAGATAATGAAAGGATTTTACAAGGGAACATGTATTGCTTGCAAAAGTGAAGGATTAGTGAGAGATGTATTGATAAATTTGACAGTGGTGTAAAAGAATATTATTACCATATCTTTCCCCAACAAGTAAGCAAACCAAAATTAGCTTATTTATTAATTATTATGATAATCTATGAACTTATGTTTTCAGCTGAACAAAATAAACAAGTTGTGCGATTCGTGCTATCGAAAGCTATTTAATAAATATTATAAAAAGCATGCACTACATAATAATACAACTTCAACAAATACCGTCGCTAATTCAACAACTAGCTCCTCGCATACATCTAGTACTAGTTCAAATTCGCAATGAAATGTTTCTCAATATTCTGGAAATCAATTGTCAGTATCTAGTAGTATATAATCTATAAGTAGTAATAACAAAACTACAGAGAATCTAGATTCAAACCCAAATAAAGTTGTATCAAATTCTAATGATTCAACAAGTATTTTCCAAAACAAACTAAAACAAATGCCATTATCTATAAGTATGTAATTGTATATATGTAAATTAAATAAAATATTTTTAATATATAATTTTAAAATGAAGCGCCTTCAAAGTAAACCAGTAGTTGAAGAATTTACAGAGGAGATTTCTTCAGATGAAGATGTTTTTGAACCAAATGTACGATGTCCAACTTACCAACCTTTAATCAAACGTATAAATTTTGTAATAAAAGAATATAATTAGGTTTTATTTAATTATTTATTTATAGGGAGAAGAACACCTGTAATTCCAGTATTTAATGATCACGACGCTCCGATATTCGACACAAGCCGTATATTCGGTGGATAAAACTTAATCACTAAATGTTGAATTGATATGTAAAATATTTTTTTTTTTCATGACAAATAAAAATTTATTTTTTCGTAATATTAACAATTATGTTTATTTAAAAAATATATGGGACCTCTTGATCTTGATATTGTAATAGATGGCCAACCTCAAGCGGCAGTAATAGGATAGGAGAATAACGATTTTAGTAGATTTTAACATGAAATCGAAATCAATATTAAATAATTGCGCTTTTATAAAAAATCGGTTCAAAGAAAGCATTTTCTTTACAACGATTTTAATCGACATGTCCACCAAATAATTTAATTGGAAACCATTAAAATACGAACAATTCAATAGATAAATTATGGAGATGATTTAAATTTGAATTTTGAGAAATTATTAATCAATTGAACCAAGTAATCAGGTAAAATTTAATATAATTTATTTGAAATTACGATGACAAAATCCTGTTTATTTTTATTTGATGATAATGATAAAGTGTCAATTGCACAATTAGCGATTGAACCTATTAAAATTTCCATTGTTTTCCGTACCGGTTGAAAATACATTAAATAATTAGTTAAATAAACTAATAAAATAAGAAGTTTCAGTCAATAACTTTCAAGACTTTGTTAATGGCAGAGATATAAGAGCTAAAAGAACATTTAATGTAATTTCTGTTAATTTGACTAATTTAACGTTATTCCACATTTTAAATCATGGTTGCGACAAGGACATACATCATCACAAGGAAACAATCAATAACCGACATTCGTGTATGAGTAAATAAAATACATACCTAATAGTTTTTTTTCTTCGCAAAAGTACCACTTAAATATTTCGAATTAAGTCAGACTTTATTTAGTGATGACACTGAATAAAGGATAAATAAAAAATAAAGTTCAAAGATTGTAAAGTCTACCAAAACTTTTTGTTTTCACTAATAAAACTTCTATTTTTATATGTCATTCAATAAATTTCGGTAATTAAATTAAATTTTATTTATGACTAAATTTTATAAATGCTTTTTTCACACATAAACTAATAAAAATAATTTGTTTATATTTGTTAACCATATAGCTTTCTAGAATATTCTGAGCAATAAATCTGAAGTTATAAACAAAAATTTTAATAATAAATATCGGAAAAAAATTGGTAGAAATATTTAAATTATAAAAAGTATTATGACTTTAAATGATAAGCTAAAAATAATGAAAATACTTAAATTGTAGTACAAGGAAGTTTAGATTTAATAAAATTAAATAGGTTCAACTATGACAAAAAAATTACCTAATAAAAAATGCTATCTTTATTTAAAAATATAAAAATATTTAAAATATAAATTCTAGTTTTATTTAAATATATATATTTTTATATTGATTAAATAATTAAAGAAAATTTGAAAGCATTTTGAAACTGCTTCTAAACAGCTGCTCAAAAATCTAATAAATCTTTATCGGACTATAAAGTATAAATTGATGAATAATTTTTAACTTGATTTTTGTTATTACTTACTTACTTACTTAATCTGCTTTAACCCCTCGTGGGGCATAGCGCGTCTACCACTCCTACGCGCCATCGTTGTCGATTTCTGGCAATGCGTTTTAACTCTCCCCAACTTTTTCCAAGTTTGTCTTGTTCCTCCTTTACTGATCTGCGCCAAGTCTGCCTGGGACGACCCACTCTTCTTTTTTCTTGGGTTAGTGGATTCCATTGCATCGCAGTCTAAGCTCCGTCAGCAGAAACAATACTTCCCAGGTATGAGAAACTCTTTACTGTTTCCACTTGTTGTCCAGCAATGCTAACTTGAGCGTTGATGTTATCTGTAAGATTGAGGAGCTTGGTTTTGTTGACATTTATTTTCAATCCTACAGTGCCAGCCTCTCTTTCAAGATTTAGAACCATTTGGCCAAGATCTAAAATCCGATGGGAGATCAGGCAAACATCGTCAGCGTAGTCGAGATGTTTAAGAAAGCTATTCATTGTCCATCTAATTCCGCTGTTTTCTTCAGACGACAAGGCTGCCTTTAACACATCACCAATAAATAAAAGAAATAAAATTGGTGATAGTATGCAACCTTGCCGTACCCCGCTATGAATATTGAAGTTTTCTGATAGCTTTCCTCTGTGTAGCACGTGACATTTAGCGCCTTCATAAGATGCCTGAATAATTGCAATTAATTTCTCCGGCACGCCCCTCCTACGCAAAGCGGCACAAAAATAATCCCTAGTAACACTGTCGAAGGCTTTCTCAAAATCAATGAAGTAGGTAAAGCGGAGATTTATACTCAGCACATTGTTCAATTATGATCCGCAGGGTATTTATGTGATCTGTGCAAGAGTATCCTGGTCGAAAACCAGCTTGCTCTTCATCAATTGTTGACTCTAAGTGTTCTTTAAAGCGCTGAAGGATTATTCTTGCAATTATTTTAGAAACCGCGGGAAGCACGCAAATACCTCGCCAGTTGTCGCATTCCGTGAGGTTGCTCTTTTTTGGAATCTTAACCAGCATACCCTTTTTCCACTCTGTAGGGAAGGTCTCGCTTTTCCAGACCTTGGAAATTAGTGGATGAAGCAGTTTTGCAGAGATGGTCGGATCTGCTTTGAATAATTCTGCGGGTATGCCGTCTAATCCCGCCGCTTTTTTGTTCTTCAGTGTTCTAATAGCGGTCGAGATTTCTTCTAAACTGGGAGGAGTGATTTGCAATCGGGAATTTGTTTCAACGGACAAGTTTTCACCGAACGGGAATGCTTCCTCTAATCGGTTTAACACCTGAGAAAAGTGATCCCTTCATCGCCTAAGCTGGTCCTCATCCGAAATAAGCAAACTACCATCTACATCTTTAACAGGGTGTTGAGTGGATTGCTGTCTATTGACCAACTCTTTCGTTATTTTGTATATGGTAGCGCTATCACCTCTACTTGCTGCTTCCTCTGCTTCTTCCGCTAGTTTGTTGACGCGGTTTCTTTTGTCACGGCGCACACTACGTTGTACTTCTTTCTTTTTCATGCGATACAGGAACTCAAGTTCGTTCAACTCATCTGTTGTGCAGGCTGACATACGAACTTTAATAGTTGTCCGTTCTTCGATTTTCTTCCAGGTATAAGCAGATATCCATGGTTTATAACCTCGGTGTGGTCTGCCTGTCTGCTCCAGAAATAAAAACATTTTTCACAGCATTCCAATGTTCTTCAGGATCGGTGAGTTGGTTGCTGCTGATTGTTTCCATCGCTCGAGCAAGATGGTCCCTAAAATTTGCTCTGACCGAGGGAACCTTTAGCTTATCGATGTTATACCTGGGTGCTCGTAGTTGTGTTGTGGAGCTTCTACGAATTTCCGCAGTACGAAGGCGGACAGAAGCAATCATAAGATGGTGATCCCTCTCAAACCCATATCAGCACCACGTATGTTTCGAACATCTAAAAGACAGCTTCTAAAAGAACGGCTTATTGCGAAATGGTCGATTTGATTTTCAGTTCGCTGCCTATCAGTTGACAGGACACCCAACTGACTTTGTGACAACGCTTATGTTCGAACATGGTGCCTCCTATAACAAGTCGATTGACGTTGCAGAAATCCACAAATCTCTCTCGGTTGTCATTGCGGTTGCCTAAGCCATTTTTTCCCATCACATGTTCCAAACTAGAGTTCACGCTGCCAACCTTAGCATTTAAATATCCCATTACTATCACAATATCTCCTCTGGGTGTCCTGGAATAAACCGCACTTAGTTGGTTATAGAAACTGTCTTTTTCGTCCTCAGACGCCGCTTCAGTTGGTGCATAACACTGGATAATTGTTATGTTTCTCACTCTAGACCTAAATCTTGCTGTCATCACTCTTTCCTATATTGGCTGCCATGAAATAAGACTGCTTCGTGCATAAGTCCTACCCCACGATCGTGAGTAGAACCGAGAGGTTTTCCAGAATAGAGGAGCACAGTGTTTGCGGTCGGGGATGTGTATTCGCCATAGCCCAGCCATCTTATTTCGCTGAGTCCCAAGATGTTTATATTGTGTCGCATGAATTCCCGCTCCAGTTGGAGGAACCTGGAATTAAGATGATGTTGTTCCCCGTCGTCATCATTAAAAAATCAGTCCGTATCCGAGGCGTGGTTTCCGTTTCGGTAGCATGAAGTGTTTTCAGATGAACAAGTTGCTAGCCCATCCATCCTAGCTAGTTGGTAGAGTTGTTACTTTGCCTTAATCCGCACTAGCTCAGATCGCCCTTGCTTCTTTAGCCAGAATTCATAATAATCATAATGGATATTAAGAAATCTGTTATCCGATGGCCACCACGAGGAGGTAAAGCAAGCACTTGGTCAGGAATTGGACAGTTGCGGCACTGGGTCAGCAACCGATCAATGCTTTCTCTGTCCATCCTAACCCAGACCATTTTGTTATTAGAGGAAATTTAATAACCTTGTCATTTTGTTTTAAAATTCTATAATTATTTTATGTTTGTTGTTGTTGGTTATACCTGAAATAATCATAAATAACAAAAATATTTATACATTTAAATAAAAAAAGTGACGAATTAAATTTTTCATATTTCATCAAAGATGATCTAACTAACTAACTAACTAACTAACTAACTAAATTTACTAATGAAATATTTCTCCTTTGCCGTTAATTTACGATTTATTTCATTTCCTTTTATTTATGCTATGAAAACTATAGAATTTAAATTACGGAATATATAAAACAAGAAATTTTGGAACTAATTCAGAAATACAAAAATTCCACATAAAAATCATATTTTATTATTGAAATATTTATTTCCAAAAATAAAATAAATTATATATTTATTAAATTAGCAACAATTCATTCTTTCCAGGATATAAATAATAAATAGTTTTTATTATTATTAAATGTCAGTGGCGTATCTAGAAATTCTGGTTCCTAAAATATTCGATTTTTAATTTTTATAGGACAATGTCTAGGATTATTATCGCAGGGAATCAAAGTTTAACTGATAAGATAAACGAATATTAGCTTACTTGGTAAATGATCGTATCCTACTCAGAATCAGTTAACAATTTAACTAAAAATTTAAATATTAAATCATATTTTATAACTGAGATATTTCAATAAAATTCAATTTCATAGTTTAGTCTTTCAACCGCTAAGGAAAGATAGGTCTCAAAAATAAAAAAAAAAAAATTGTGAGAATTTTCAATACAAATTAAACTTGTTTAAATTTTTTATATGACCGCTACCACCTCCTTAGAAGAGGAGGGGCATATTTTTTTCATTTCAGTCAAATTTCGGTTGGTTAACAATTTCCGGACACCAAAACAAATGAACTGGCTACTAGAATGAAAGGAACCTCAAAATTTATAGAAACCAGAAAACTCGCATAAGTTTTATACGGGACCATTTTATAGTACTTTACCATTTCGGGTATACAGCTTAAAAATATTTTAAGTTTTACATTTTATTCCGAAATTGAATATCTTTTCAATTAGATTCAATTTATTCAACTCTAAAGAAATTTTCTATTATTTCTCAAAATAATTCAACGTTTTTTAAAACTTCTGTTGAATTAATTACTGACAATTTAGATTCCTTCAAACAAAAGATTGGCACACTAAATAATGTAACTAGTGATCACAAATTTGATGAAGTACAGTCTTATTTGTCGTTTGTTAGAGATGAAATTAAAACTAATAATCAATCTCTTAAGGATGTTATAGACGAATTGAAATGTTTCAAGATACCAATTAACTTGAATGAATCTATTGAACCTGTGAAAAGTTCGTTGTTTGAAGAGTTACAAATCAATAATACAGATAATTCATAAACTCGACCTTCAACATCGGCAGTTGGTAATGATTTTGTGAAACGATGCTCAATCTATGTGAAGATATCTCCATTCAACTCGGACGCTGGGTGGTTAAAGAACTTCATTACTTTGAATTTTGGTATTAGAGATATAATCTGTAAAAATGTAACACCAGTCTATCTTAAGAAAGATAAACTAAAATTTTCTAGCTTCAAAGTTGTGGTTCCAGTACATACTAGTATTACTCTGTTGGACGCAACATCGATTTGGAATTCAATAAATGCATCACCTTCGATTTGGGTAAATAATAATAAAATTAAAGCAAATGGTTCAATAAATAAAAAAGATATTTCACGTAACAATAATAAATTGAGAATGAATATTGGACATGTTAATAATGAGGGTAAGAATAAGATCAATAAAAAAAAATTAGAAACAATATCAGTAGTAATAATAAAATCAAAAATAAAATTAAAATTAATAATAGTTTCAATAATAATAATAGTAATAGACCAAAAATAAAAAAAATAGATTAAACGCTGCTAATAATACAAGTAGTAAAATTAGTGGTAACCGTAAAAAGAATCATAATTTAAATAATAATAAAATAATTAGTAATGATAAAAATAAAAATAAACGTAAAAATAACTTTCCAACTAATAAAAAACAGAAAAATATTAATGATGGTAATATTAATATTAATACCAAAATATAAGTAATAATTTCAATATTAGAAATGATACTAGTATTAATAATAGATTATATAAAGTTAACTTTCGAAATTTTCAAAATATTAGTAGTAACAAAAGACATAGTAGTAGATCTCGTAGTCTTCCTGTTTATGATTTGTCACTTCCTAATTCGAGTGATATCTCATTTAGAAATGTACTTTGATATCCAAACTTCGTACAAGGTGATACTTTTATGGTTGCTGATCCTAATACCAAAAGAGGTTCAGTAAATTTAACCCACAAGGAGATTCTTTTATGGTAGATAATCCTACGTCATTTGTCCCTGTTTCATCCAACTTTACTATTAATCCAATAACAACTACTCCCCTAATAACTACTAATATTACTTCTGTCCCTGTTCCTATTAATCCAATAACAACTATTGCCCCAATAACTACTAATAATAGTACTAACCATATTACTAACCCTACTAATATTGTCACCTCTCCTCCTCCTTTTTTTGTCAATCTTTTAGTCTCTCCAGTGGTCAGGATGACACAAAATTCAGTTGTTGATGGTGAAAATTTATATGCACTGAGTCGTTTTAAAGATCATAAAATTTATGATAATGTTAGGCTGTTTCTAGCGTATCTACATGATGAACCTACTTCAGTTTGTGTACTTGGTCATACAATTACCAGCATTAAAGCTTTTATAAAGTCAGTAGGTTTGCCTATAGATCTTAAAGAACTTACTAAACTTTTTATTAAATTTCACGATGATCTTGGTATACCTGAAGCTGATATTAAAACTGATTTGAATGCCTATTATAATTATGTAAATAATAGAAGGAGAGAGGACCTTCAAAGAGTACGAGAAACCAATAATACGTATTTTAAGCCATGTTCCTAATAATGGTAATACTACTATATAGATAATGTTAAGTCAAGTAATTCCAGTTTAATTTTACATTAAATTTTAATGACTTAAAAATTTAGTATCAAAATGTTAGGGGCCTTCGTACAAAAACTAAAATTGTACATTCAAATTCATTATCTATGGACTTCGATATCTATGCCCTAACTGAAACATGGTTGAATCCTACAATTAACAGTCTTGAATTATTTAATCAAACGTACTCAGTTCTTAGAAAAGATAGAAATCACCTATACAAGATCCATTGATTTCTACGCAATTAACTAAAGGAGGTGGCGTTTTAAATGCAATCAAATCCAATTTTAATGTATCGGAAATTGATATACCACTCTCTGATTCATTAGAAATAATTGGTATTAAAGTGAATTTAGCTTCGAAAAATCTCATTATTATATGTTGTTATATTCCACCTAATTCTAGCAATGAAATCTATGGAAATTTATAGAATTTTCTAATTCATGAGAAGGTCTTCCTCTTTTACGACGTTTAATCTTATTAACTGCAATAAGACTTCTTCCTAACAATTGCGTGAAGTCAATCAGATGTACAATATTTTTTGTTGGTACATTAGTTTCTATGGACTCCTGTCGATATTCAATCCAGGAAGCACATATTGCAACATACTGCAACAGTTGGTTTATTAAAACGGTTAATCCTTATTGTTCCAATAGCATTTATTATTCGTTGTTTCCAATAGCTGATACGTTGGAAAATAGTTATCCATATATATAGATTGTGACCTACACGAGAAATTCTCTTTATAAGATAAAGTACTGTAGCAGCACCATGCCCAAATCAAGAAGTGTCAAAACTTGATATTTCTGTATTGCTTACTTGATATAAAACGAAGTCATAAGGATAACCACTCTTACCACATAACATATAAATTTTTATTAAAGGTTTACCTTTAATATACTGTTTAATGTTCAAATGTCTTGTAAACGGAATTATCTGTTCATCGATTGAAATATTCTCTTCAACAGAAACTTCCTTACAGCGCTATCGAATGCTTTCAATAAGTGGGCGACTTTTAACAAATTTATCCTTACAATACGAAATAATTTTTAAGTTGTCCATCAGGTGGAAATTTGTTACTGATGCTATAGATTATATTTGTAAATTTTTACTCCAGTACATTTTAATTTGCGGTAACTTCATAACACCCATTAACATATGTATTCCAATAAATTGCATCATTTCTGCAGAGTTCGTATGTTTGAAAGATCTAACGCTGATAGCCTTTTGTTCAGCATAAATGTTGGTATAATGGAATATATTTTTCGAAATACGATAAAGGCGTTTTTGTACACAATTTTGCGTTTTTGCTCAGTGTCGGTATCAATATCTAATTCGAATGCGAATTTTTCTTTGTCGAACTCTCTACGCCTGAACTCAATATTTTTCTTTTCAGTTACTACATACTGTTCAAATTCGTCTACGAAATCTATTTCAGTGATTTCATTTAATTGAGGAACTTGCATCACGGGTGAACTGTTGTGTTCAATATTAAATGATGGCCTGGCCAATCTTATATGGCTAGAAATCCTTTTGTTAACTTACTTTTACTTAGAGTTATCTGGGTACTGCGTCTGACGTCCTTTATTTTATTTAAACTTATGTAAATCAATAAGACTTTTAAGTGTTGTTTAATTTAAAGTGCTTGATCGTTCATTTTGGCTAAACTACCTGTATAAATGACTGATCAAATTGAACTCCCCGAAATACCAAATTTCCAGCGTTTATATACACATAAAACGCTGAATTCGCGATAGAGTCGATTAGCCAATAACTCTATTTAAAATCAATTACGATTAGTATTGTGTAACCAGGTAAATGTACTTTACCTGCACTTTGTTGCTAATTCTTTCAACCATAGGATCAATAACACTGATCCTGCATGAATATTATTCATTACTTCATATAAAATATATAATAAAGGTTATTCCAGTGCATTATAATATATGAAATATACAAAAATACATTATGCATATATGTGAATCATAATATTTCACAAACTTGATATTAATATTGTTGTTTTATTTTCCTTAATCATAACAACAATATTAATATAGTAAACATTCATATATATGAGTGTGCGCAATACTCTTATGCATTATCGTCACATAATATTATTGTATATAATATTATGTTCTTATAGTATATTAGTAATGCTGATGCCCATTTTTTGATATTATAATTATGAAGGTCGCATTTACTATACTATTGTTTACTATAAAATAAACATATGATTTTTATGAATAATGTTTATGTTTTAGCTATAGTAACAAAGTTTGTTACACAACACCTCCATTTTCCGCGACAAAATTTACATATAAAAAATTTAAAATTTTTTATTTAAATTTTGGTATTTCAGAGTTTTCCTTTTTAATGAACTTTCTTTTTTATTTATTCACTTTTTTTTCTTTTTTTTTTCTTAAAACGTTATAAATCGTAAAATTAATTTTCTTAATATATAATTAAGATAACTTAACACATAATTGCTTGAAAACTAGAATACATATAAACAAATTAATTAATTACTTTACTTTTAATAACTTCAATTTTAATACATTTATATATTTTTATTATACATTTTTTTTTATCCCCTTTAAATGTATATATATTCTTAAAACTAACAATATTTTTATTTTTTATATTAACGTGTATTTATTTTGTATTTTATTAAAAAAAAATTTCTTTGTAATATTTTATCTTAATCTATTAAATGTATAATTTTAACAAACTGTCCTTTTATAATTATTTTATGTTTTACCAGAACCAACACTACTTTATCAAGCCATGTCATTACAATACATACATAAGAGCGAAGTAGTCGGAATAAATTGAGAAGAAGAAGATATTTAGTATATCAGTAGGTATGAAATTAAATGGCGGCCAAAATTATCGCGTTAATAAAATGTTTTAAAAGTGACAATTTATAAATAAATAATAATTAAATTAGTGAAAAAAGATATTAACTATAAAATTAATAATATTAATAATATTTTCAATAAAAAAAATATGTTGCGATTGTGTTATTTAAGATATAAATAAACACTAAGTTTTGTTGTGATAAAAATGCGTGCAAATAATTTTTACATGCAATTTTTTGTGATAAAAATCATGTTATGATAATAACATGTATTTATTTTATGTTATATTATTTTTAGACAATATATTTAAATTATTTATTTAATGTTATTTATTGTTTAGTAAATATAATACGAATTAATTATATATTATTTTGTATATAATATATATTATTTCTTAGTAAAAATATTGCAATGCAATATTTATATTTATATATATAATTTTTATTTAAAATAAATATAATTTTTTACGTAAAAATAATGCCTCGACATTGTGTGGTACCGGGTTGCAAGTCCAATTATGTTTCGTCCGAACCATCAATTCCAACTTTTGGATTTCCAAATAATAAGGAATTAAAAGATAAATGGACTCGTGCTATCCATAGAAGTGATTGGCAACCAACAAAATTTTCTGCTGTTTGTGCGTTACATTTTCGTAAAGGAGATTACATTTCGCGATTAAATAATAAATTTCAAATGTAGGTGTTATTTATACCCTCAGTATTTCCAAATTTTCCTCAATATTTGGTTCCGAAAGAAATAGTATCAAGACCAGAACCATCCAAAAAATATGAAAAATTAAATTTATTATTAGAAAAAAGATCAGATAATTTTTTTTCATCTGACATTATTAAAGATTATAGTATATTTATTAATAATTTTAAAAACAAACTAGATCTAAAAAATTATCTCCTTTACGAAAATGAAGAAAAATGTGTTTTTGTTATACTTGAAGATAACAATGATTTAGAATGTGATATTTCCGACTGAATTAGTGTCAATAAATATTTAGTAGTTAATGTTATTTTGCATGGATCCGAAGTTCCATATAAAGAATTACAATGGATTTTACCTAACCGTAACAAAAAATTAAATTTATGGTCGCAAATTGAAAATTTACTCGCGAGATATAGAAATATTGATAAAATTAATTTTGAAAATCGCGAATATTGTATTAACCGGGCAATTTTATATTTAAAAAAGGCACAAAAATGTCATGATGACTTTTCTCACTGTGGCAAGCTTGATATTTTAAAAAATCAAGTAGAACTATTAAATAAATTAATGCCGAAATATGATACGGAAACAATAATAATGTCTTTTTTAATTTTTGCACATTCTACTGCCACTTACGAAATATTAAGAAAAAATATAATTTTACCAACTAAGAGATATTTACAAAGTTTATCTTCAAGTATGCACATTTCGCCAAACTACAAAAATTCTACCAATGACGAGCATTATTTAGTCCACGTTTCCAAATCATTAATTGATCGGGAAAAGTTTGTTGCCCTATTAATTGATGAAATTTATATTGAGCAAGGATTGCAATATAAGGCCAATAATATAGTGGGCATGGCCGAAAATATTCCTACTCAATGCGCGAGAACTTTAATGGCATTTATGATCAAGTCAGTTTTTGGTAGTTTTAAAGATATTGTTAGACTTATTCCAGTTCTCCGTCCGACAGGACAAACTGCTTATGAACTTACTAAAAGTGTGATTCAATTTGTACAAAAATTAGGTTTCCAAATTATTGTTATTATTACAGACAATAACAGAATTAATCAAAATATGTTTAAATTGTTTAGTTCAGATAGTCAAATTTTTTTTCCTAATCCCGATTTTCCTGGATACAACATTTATTTACAATATGATACAGTACATTTATTTAAAAATATACGAAATAATTGGTTAAATTTACATAACTTAGATAACACTTTTATTTTTCCTGATTTTGATACTTATAAAATTAAATATGCATCTTTTAAGCAAATTAAAACTTTATATGTTAATGAAAATAATTTGCAAATAAAAAAAGCGTACAAATTGAATCACAAAACTCTATATCCTAATAGTTTAGAAAGACAAAATGTTTCGTTAGTTGACAACATATTTCACCATTCCACTATTGCATCGCTTAGAGATCATGATGACATGATTGAAACGGCAGAATTCTGCGAAATTATAAGGAAATGGTGGGATATTATCAATACGAAAACAATTTTGAAAGGTATAGTTAAGAGAAATGATTGGTGTCATCCAATTAGAACCGTTTCAGATAATATTGGTGTTATATTTTTAGAAAAGTTTATTGTTTGGTTAGAAATTTGGCATGGTAATTTAAATAATTCTGGTACATTAACTAAAGACACTTTCTCTGCTCTTTTGTTAAGTATGAAAACAATAGTAAGTTTAATCAAATTTTCATTATCAGAATTAAAAATAGATTATATTTTACTGGGAAAATTTCAAACTGATGATCTAAGAGGGTAGATTTAGATTATATCGTTCATTAGCTGGATGTAATTATAGAGTATCTTACTCAGAGGTTGTAGAATGTGAGCAGAAAATTAGAATTCGTAATGTTTTCGCTCACAATAAAAAAGATTATCAAAAGTTAGTTCAATCTAGTAGTGATAACTCATTAAACGAATCTGTAGATTTATCTCAATTTGATGAAATTCTAGATAATAATTCATATTTAATAAATGCTAATATAGACAATTCAGCATATTAATATGTAGGGGGTTATGCTTCTCACAAAGCTTTAAAAACAAGTTCTTGCAGTACTTGCAGAGAGTTATTACTAAAAGAAAAAGGAACTAATTCTAGTTTTAACTATTTTAATTATTTACAGAGAGGGGGTTTGTCAGTACCGTCCGATCAAGTTAATTATATTTTATTTCATATATCATCTATATTTCAGGAAATTTGTAGTAAATTAGAGCTTAAAACAAAATTTTTAGAAAGTAGAAATCACAAAGGTATCCTTATTAATTTAACTATTGATAGTCTTAGAAAAGGTGAAATAATGGATATAGATTTAGATTATGAATGTCACTGTGGTGCCTCCGCATTTAATATTTATTTCAAAATTTGTAAATGTTTTGTTAATATTTTGTTAAATAATTTTTGTAAAGAAATTAAAGATTTGGAACATAAAAGGACAGATATTACAAATAGAAAAATTCTTACACTTAAATAAAAGCTAAAGAATTTTTATATTTTTCATATTTATTTATATTTAACCATATTTATTCATATTTATTAATCTATTTTTTATTTACATACGAATTACTGAGCAATAGAGTTATGAAGCCCAACGCTTATATAAAAGCCAAAGGATTTTTATATTTTTCATATTTATTTATATTTAACCATATTTAATCATATTAATTAATCTATTTTTTATTTACATATGAAATACTGAGCAATGAAGTTATGAGAGCCAAGTCTAAGAGGATAAACTAAGTCATCAATCTGCAATAATATATTGCACGATTTTATCGATATAGCGTCTCCTGTATATTTACTCTAAGACTAAACTATGAAATTGAATTTTATTGAAATATCTCAGTTATAATTTTTCGAACATTTAAATTTTTAGTTAAATTGTTAACTGATTCTGAGTAGGATACGATCATTTACCAAGTAAGCTAATATTCGTTTATCTTATCAGTTAAACTTTGATTCCCTGCGATAATAATCCTAGACATTGTCCTATAAAAATCGAAAAATTATAACTGAGATATTTCAATAAAATTCAATTTCATAGTTTAGTCTTAGAGTAAATATACAGGAGACGCTATATCGATAAAATCGTGTCGCCGTTTCTTGTGGGGGGAAAAGAGATGTTTTTTTGTAGTGACGGCTTCAGAAATAATTAAATAATAATTCTCGGCTAATATATTTACAGCAGAAAACCATTTAACTTTATTTTTTGTGTCCTTAGGAAATCTAAAATATATATTTTTTAATAATTCAGTCAGAAATACTAACCGCGCCTCATATCAAAATTATCCTGACTACGACTTTTTAAAAAGCTTTAATAATCTCAGTTTTTCTGACAAGTAAAAAAAGCACTCATCAGCTCTTAATAGATTTTTTTTTGACAGCAAATGTGCGGTTTTCTGGCAACTAATCTCGGTTTTTCTGACAAGTAAAAGCTCTAAAAAACGGCGACCGAGTTCGTAGGGGCAAAATAGCATTATAGCGTCTCCTGTATATTTACTCTAAGAGTTTAGTCTTTCAACCGCTAAGGAAAGATAGGTCTCAAAAATAAAAAAAAAAAATTTGTGAGAATTTTCAATACAAATTAAACTTGTTTAAAATTTTTATATGACCGCTACCACCCCCTTAGAAGAGGAGGGGCATATTTTTTTCATTTCAGTCAAATTTCGGTTGGTTAACAATTTCCGGACACCAAAACAAATGAACTGGCTACTAGAATGAAAGGAACCTCAAAATTTATAGAAACCAGAAAACTCGCATAAGTTTTATACGGGACCATTTTATAGTACTTTACCATTTCGGGTATACAGCTTAAAAATATTTTAAGTTTTACATTTTATTCCGAAATTTAATATCTTTTCAATTAGATTCAATTCATTCAACTCTAAAGAAATTTTCTATTATTTCTCAAAATAATTCAACGTTTTTTAAAATTTCTGTTGAATTAATTACTGACAATTTACATTCCTTCAAACAAAAGATTGGCACACTAAATAATGTAACTAGTGATCACAAATTTGATGAAGTACAGTCTTATTTGTCGTTTTTTAGAGATGAAATTAAAACTAATAATCAATCTCTTAAGGATGTTATAGAAGACGAATTGAAATGTCTCAAGATACCAATTAACTTGAATGAATCTATTGAACCTGTGAAAAGTTCGTTGTTTGAAGAGTTACAAATCAATAATACAGATAATTCAAAAACTCGACCTTCAACATCGGCAGTTGGTAATGATTTTGTGAAACGATGCTCAATCTATGTGAAGATATCTCCATTCAACGCGGACGCTGGGTGGTTAAAGAACTTCATTACTTTGAACTTTGGTATTAGAGATATAATCTGTAAAAATGTAACACCAGTCTATCTTAAGAAAGATAAACTAAAATTTTCTAGCTTCAAAGTTGTGGTTCCAGTACATACTAGTATTACTCTGTTGGACGCAACATCGATTTGGAATTCAATAAATGCATCACCTTCGATTTGGGTAAATAATAATAAAATTAAAGCAAATAGTTCAATAAATAAAAAAGATATTTCAAGTAAAAATAATAAATTGAGAATGAATATTGGACATGTTAATAATGAGGGTAAGAATAAGATCAATAAAATAAATTAAAAACAATATCAGTAGTAATAGTAAAATCAAAAATAAAATTAAAATTAATCACAACCAAAATAGTTTCAATAACAATAATAGTAATAGACCAAAAATAAAAAAAAAAGATTAAACGCTGCTAATAATACAAGTAGTAAAATTAGTGGTAACCGTAAAAAGGATCATAATTTAAATAATAATAAAATAATTAGTAATGATAAAAATAAAAATAAACGTAAAAATAACTTTCCAACTAATAAAAAAGAGAAAAATATTAATGATGGTAATATTAATACCAATAATATAAGTAATAATTTCAATATTAGAAATGATACTATAGTATTAATAACTTCGTACAAGGTGATACTTTTATGGTTGCTGATCCTAATACCAAAAGAGGTTCAGTAAATTTAACCCACAAGGAGATTCTTTTATGGTAGATTATCCTACGTCATTTGTCCCTGTTTCATCCAACTTTCCTATTAATCCATATCCAATAACAACTACTCCCCTAATAACTACTAATATTACTTCTGTTCCTGTTCCTATTAATCCAATAACAACTATTCCCCCAATAACTACTAATAATAGTACTAACCATATTACTAACCCTACTAATATTGTCACCTCTCCTTCTCCTTTTTTTGTCAATCTTTTAGTCTCTCCAGTGGTCAGGATGACACAAAATTCAGTTGTTGATGGTGAAAATTTATATGCACTGAGTCGTTTTAAAGATCATAAAATTTATGATAATGTTAGGCTGTTTCTAGCGTACCTACATGATGAACCTACTTCAGTTTGTGTACTTGGTCATACAATTACCAGCATTAAAGCTTTTATAAAGTCAGTAGGTTTGCCCATAGATCTTAAAGAACTTACTAAACTTTTTATTAAATTTCACGATGATCTTGGTATACCTGAAGCTGATATTAAAACTGATTTGAATGCCTATTATAATTATGTAAATAATAGAAGGAGAGAGGACCTTCAAAGAGTACGAGAAACTAATAATAAGTATTTTAAGCCATGTTCCTAATAATGGTAATACTACTATATGGATAATGTTAAGTCAAGTAATTGCAGTTTAATTTTAATAAATACATTAAATTTTAATGACTTAAAAATTTAGTATCAAAATGTTAGGGGCCTTCGTACAAAAACTGAAATTGTACATTCAAATTCATTATCTATGGACTTCGATATCTATGCCCTAACTGAAACATGGTTGAAACCTACAATTAACAGTCTTGAATTATTTAATCAAACGTACTCAGTTCTTAGAAAAGATAGATATCACCTACAAGATCCATTGATTTCTACGCAATTAACTAAAGGAGGTGGCGTTTTAATTGCAATCAAATCCAATTTTAATGTATCGGAAATTGATATACCACTCTCTGATTCATTAGAAATAATTGGTATTAAAGTGAATTTAGCTTCGAAAAATCTCATTATTATATGTTGTTATATTCCACCTAATTCTAGCAATGAAATCTATGGAAATTTGTAGAATTTTCTCATTCATGAGAAGGTCTTCCTCTTTTACGACGTTTAATGTTATTAACTGCAGTAAGAATTCTTCCTAACAATTGCGTAAAGTCAATCAGAGGCACAATATTTTTTGTTGGTACATTAGTTTCTATGGACTCCTGTCGATATTCAATCCAGGAAGCACATATTGCAACATACTGCAACACTTGGTTTATTAAAACGGTTAATCCTTATTGTTCCAATAGCATTTATTTTTCGTTGTTTCCAATAGCTGATACGTTGGAAAATAGTTATCCATATATATAGATTGTGACCTACACGAGAAATTCTCTTTATAAGATAAAGTACTGTAGCAGCACCATGCCCAAATCAAGAAGTGTCAAAACTTGATATTTCTGTATTGCTTACTTGATATAAAACGAAGTCATAAGGATAACCACTCTTACCACATAACATATAAATTTTTATTTAAGGTTTACCTTTAATATACTGTTTAATGTTCAAATGTCTTGTAAACGGAATTATCTGTTCATCGATTGAAATATTCTCTTCAACAGAAACTTTCTTACAGCGCTATCGAATGCTTTCAATAAGTGGGCGACTTTTAACAAATTTATCCTTACAATACGAAATAATTTTTAAGTTGTCCATCAGGTGGAAATTTGTTGCTGATGCTATGGATTATATTTGTAAATTTTTACTCCAGTACATTTTAATTTGCGGTGACTTCATAACACCCATTAACATATGTATTCCAATAAATTGCATCATTTCTGCAGAGTTCGTATGTTTGAAAGATCTAACGCTGATAGCCTTTTGTTCAGCATAAATGTTGGTATAATGGAATATATTTTTCGAAATACGATAAAGGCGTTTTTGTACACAATGAATTTTGCTCAGTGTCGGTAACAATATCTAATTCGAATACGAATTTTTCTTTGTCGAACTCTCTACGCCTGAACTCAATATTTTTCTTTTCAGTTACTACATACTGTTCAAATTCGTCTACGAAATCTATTTCAGTGATTTCATTTAATTGAGGAACTTGCATCACGGGTGAACTGTTGTGTTCAATATTAAATGATGGCCTGGCCAATCTTATATGGCCCGAGATCGTCTAGAAATCCTTTTGTTAACTTACTTTTACTTAGAGTTATCTGGGTACTGCGTCTGACGTCCTTTCTTTTATTTAAACTTATGTAAATCAATAAGACTTTTAAGTGTTGTTTAATTTAAAGTGCTTGATCGTTCATTTTAGCTAAACTACCTGTATAAATGACTGATCAAATTGAACTCCCCGAAATACCAAATTTCCAGCGTTTATATACACATAAAAAGCTGAATTCGCGATAGAGTCGAATAGCCAATAACTATATTTAAAATCAATTACGATTAGTATTGTGTAACCAGGTAAATGTACTTTACCTGTACTTTGTTGCTAATTCTTTCAACCATAGGATCAATAACACTGATCCTGCATAAATATTATTCATTACTTCATATAAAATATATAATAAAGGTTATTCCAGTGCATTATAATATATGAAATACACAAAAATACATTATGCATATATGTGAATCATAATATTTCACAAACTTGATATTAATATTGTTGTTTTATTTTCTTTAATCATAACAACAATATTAATATAATAAACATTCATATATATGAGTGTGCGCAATACTCTTATGCATTATCGTCACATAATATTATTATACATATATAATATTATGTTCTATAGTATATATTAATGCTGATGCGCCTTTTTTGATATTATAATTATGAAGGTCGCATTTACCATACTATTGTTTACTATAAAATAAACATATGATTTTTATGAATAATGTTTATGTTTTAGCTAGTAACAAAGTTTGTTACACAACACCTCCCTTATCCGCGACAAAATTTACATATAAAAGATTTAAAATTATTGTTATTTAAATTTTGGTATTTCAGAGTTTTCCTTTTTAATGAACTTTATTCTTTTTTATTTATTCACTTTTTTTCTTAAAACGTTATAAATCGTAAAATTAATTTTCTTAATATATAATTTACATAATTGCTTGAAAACTAGAATATAAACAAATTAATTAATTACTTTACTTTTAATAACTTCAATTTTAATACATTTATATATTTTTATTATAGTTTTTTTTTATCCCCTTTAAATGTATATATATTCTTAAAACTAACAATATTTTTATTTTTTATATTAACATGTATTTATTCTGTATTTTATTAACATTTTTTTTTCTTTGTAATATTTTATCTTAATCTATTAAATATATAATTTTAACAAACTGTCCTTTTATAATTATTTTATGTTTTACAGTTATTTTAATTTATTTATTGAAATATGGAATTTTTTATTTAATTTCATAAATTTTAACAAACTATCCTTTCTTATTTTTTTTATAATTTTTTTACAGTAATGTTTTTATTATTATTATTAATTTTTTTTTTACATATTTTTTATTTATTCCATCATTATGTTTGTTTCCCATAATTACTTAATTATATTGTTACATTTTTTAAAAATAAACCCATTGAATTTTAATCTTATTTAATTTTAATTTACTTGTTGCTTAACTAACTTTACTCTAATTTTTTTACTTAATTTTGCTTATATATTTATTTATAACTATACTACTATTCCTCCCCTGTCAAGATAAAAACTAAATCTTCGGATAGATGCCCTAACGATATGTGAACTGAATAAATATAGTAAGTACTTAAACCAGTAAAAATGATATTACGAATAGTATGAAATACTATGAAGTCTGGTGATGGGTTGGATGGTCAAAAAAAAAAGTTCGCTCAAAATTTTTTTCTAGGCGTTTCCGAGGTCGGGGAGTCCGAAAATGCAAAAAAAAAAAAGTGTCCGGGGGACGCGTACGCGTACGCTTTTTATGTGCGCAGCAACATCTCCTAGAACCGCTTGTCCGATTTTAATGAAATTTGGCACACAGGCTCTAACATACCTCGCGCAGGTGCCGGTACAAGATGAGATCGATCCTTTCAGTGGGACCATGTTAGATTTCCCCATTTATGTGGCAACCTACGTGTTTTTGTTCTACGGGAAAATGTAAAAAAAAATTTCATGTCTCAGATTTGGATGAAATTTAAAACATAGGTTGGTATCAGGATTGTCCACAAGCCTACCAAGATACAGGTCTGTAACTTCAGGGGGTCCCTGGTAAAATTTCCGATTAAAATTTCGTATACTCTAGAGCATATAGTAATTTTTATCTAATTAGCATAAATTTTGGTACATATGATAGTTTCCGTATGTACTTGGTGTCTGTAAAATTTGAAGTCAATACTTCAGTGGGTCCATGTAAAAATCCGTAATTACTTTTCATAAGTTCAACTATCTATATCTACCGTACCTTTCACCCAATTTTAATGATATTGAACACACAGTTTCATTTAGTTATCTATTTGATACTCCACAAATTTGTAGTTGGTAGGTACAGTACGTTCATGGGAAACTAATATATGAGCAACTTAGTTTCCGAAGAATATTTTCTTTATGCTCTACAGCTTGTAATTATTATCCGATTTCAATGAAATTTGGCACACAAGTTGAGTTCATGATTCTACATTGGTTGACCAAATTACAGGTTAGTAGGATTAGGGGGTCCATGTTAAATTTCCGATTTAATTTTTAATTTTTTTTTTTCATATGTTCTACAGCATATAGTAATTGTTAACCGATTTCAAAGATATTTTATATATAGGCTAATTTTGGGATCTAGTTGGCTCTCCTGAAATTTGGAGACCTTCAGGGGGTTCCTAGAAAACAGTTTTAGTTTCCGAATTTTATATAATTACGTGTTTTATAGCATGTAATTATTATCTGATTTTAATGAAATTTGGCACAAAGGTAGACCTTCTGATTATGCATGTGTTGGCCATGTTAGAAGTTAATACCTTCAGGGGGTCCATGCTAAAATTTCCGATTAATATTTCATATGTTCTAGAACATATGGTAAATATTATTCAATTTCAATGAAATTTTGTACACAGGTTGGATTCGTGATTACGCATGTGTAGACTAAGGTAGAAGTTAGTAGCCTGAGGGGGTCCATGCTAAAATTTCCGATTAATATTTCATATGTTCTAGAACATATGGTAAATATTATTCAATTTCAATGAAATTTTGTACACAGGTTGGATTCGTGATTACGCATGTGTAGACTAAGGTAGAAGTTAGTAGCCTGAGGGGGTCCATGCTAAAATTTCCGATTAATATTTCATATGTTCTAGAACATATGGTAAATATTATTCAATTTCAATGAAATTTTGTACACAGGTTGGATTCGTGATTACGCATGTGTAGACTAAGGTAGAAGTTAGTAGCCTGAGGGGGTCCATGCTTAAATTTCCGATTAATATTTCATATGTTCTAGAACATATGGTAAATATTATTCAATTTCAATGAAATTTTGTACACTGGTTGGATTCGTGATTACGCATATTTATACTTATTATAGTTATTTTAATAATATTATTTATTATTAAACAAATAAAAATATAAAATTAAATCAATAAATAATAAAGATGAGCAATTTTTGAAGAAACCACTGTTTGTTACAAAGATAATGTTAATTACAAAAAACTTTTGGACATAAATCGCTGTTAAACAACATACTATGAGTTATCTGCTCCCCCTAGTTAGCAGCTTTTTTAATTTGCAATGACAAAAAAAAATTTTTAAGTGGTATGTACTAAAAAAATAAATTATTTTTGTAAGAAGTATTTACAAAGAAAATATGAATTATTGAGAAAAAAAAACTATTGAATAAGAATTACCCATTATACACTTATATGTAATAATAAAAAATAACAAAAAAAAAAAAAAAAATTTATAAATATTTTTTATTTATTCTATTAATAAATTTTCTAATTTTCCCGGAAAGATAGTACTTTGGGTTTCACGTATTTGTCAGAGTGACTAGACACTAGAGTGTAATTGTCGAGTTTTGTGCTTTTTCAGAATTGGTGGACTTGGCGCATTTTCATGTGGTGGTGTAAAATGATTTGTTTTATTAGTACTATTAATTGTTTTTTCATCTGAATATTTTAATGTTTGTTTAGTGTGTTTTGGAGTTCGTGTTTTTTGTTTTTGAATATTAGTTGTATTAGCTTTAGGGTTTTGACTGTTAATAGTATTAGTTTTGGGAATTTGCGGATTAGTTGAGTTATTATGTGTATGTAATGGTTCTGTTGTTATTTGTGGTAAGGATATTTCTAACTTTTGTCGTCCTCCACTCAAAACTGATTCTGTGTCCTTTTTCTTATTACACTTTTTACACGTTTTAACTAAAACGTAAATGATTATAATTAATAATAGTAATGTTAATCCTATTGAGTTAGATGTAGTTGAAAATTTTAGTAACTTATAAAAAAATATTTATTATGTATATAAAATTATATAAAAAAATTTATTAAATTTTGTCATGTCATAATTTTGTTTTTTTCCAAATAATTTGTTAAAATCTCACGGTTCGTAATCTTCTCTTCCTTTTACAGTTATTTATTAGTGCAGCTTTTATATCATCTGCACCTAGTTCCCTTTTAAATATTATTGATGATTTATTGAATTCCAACTGAACGTTTTTACCGTAAATATTTTACCTGAAACCATATTATCTATTACATTATTTTCTCCTTTTGTTTGTACTGCATCCTAGCTCATTTTTTCAGATCTTGCTGGGATACATATTAACGGTACTTTTTCAACATTATCTAATTTTAAATAAAAATCTGAAAACCAATCTGAAAAGAAACAAATAATATACCCTATTTGAACAAATATAAAATTAAATTAACGGAACTAAATATTCTTTTTAACATAATAATTAACTACTCCTAAATGTATGCAAGAAATTATAAAATTGATCAAAATTCAATGTTATATATTAACAAAGATGTTACGAGCAACTTCCGAATTGTTACAGAAAACAATAAATAATTGAAATAAATCTAAATTCTATGGTAATACAATCGAAATACAAAAAATAACCCAAAAAAAATTATAAGATTTACTTTAACATTTATTTTATTTTATTTTTTTATATCTAGCATAAATTATTAAATCTACTAAAAACATTGACAAATGGAAAAATAGAAAAACTAATAAAAAAGTTTATTCATAATCTAACAAGTCATATACTAATTTATTACATAAAATACAATTAGTCATTTTATTTGGGTAAACTGATAGTCGACATTTACTCCAAGCATGAAAACAGGCTTGACATACATGCCCGTAACTTGTTGACCGAACCACAGTTAGCCCTGAATCTCGGCATTTAAGATATTTTCTTCACACTTTTTGAAGAGATTATCCAAAAAAAAAATTTTATTTTTTATTTCTTTCCGTTGTTCCCTCTTAAGCTGCTTTAATTACTTCTAGAAAATTTCTTCTTCCTGTTCGGTACAGCCTAACCTGATGATTCTACGTAGATTCTTGATTTCAGCTCTTCTTCTTGCTGCTTCTCCTCCTCTTTTTGATTTTTTCTTTTCGTCTTTGATGTTATTCTGCTGTTCTTTATTCTGGTTTCGCCTTCTATATTCTTCTATAGAAATTGGTTTTTTTGACCAACTCGAGGGTCTTCCTTTAAGACTTCCTCGAGAGACTTCGATGATTGCATGAACTATCGAAAAAAAAAAATTAATTTTACTTAATTTTCAAAAAGTAAGGCAAAAAAAATTGCCTGTTTACTACCTCAGGCGAAAAACCTGTAAAAGCTCTGAATAAGTAAAAAATAATTTTGAAAGAATATTCACCGGTTTTTTTATATCGAAGCGTAGTTCAATATCCTGGTCACGGCACCAATATGTTGTGTTCAATATTAAATGATGGCCTGGCCAATCTTATATGACCCGATATCGTCTAGAAATCCTTTTGTTAACTTACTTTTCCTTAGAGTTATCTGGGTACTGCGTCTGACGTCCTTTCTCTTATTTAAACTTTTGTAAATCAATAAGACTTTTAAGTGTTGTTTTACTTTAAAGTTCTTGATCGTTCATTTAGGCTAAACTACCTGTATAAATGACTGATCAAATTGAACTCCCCGAAATACCAAATTTCCAGCGTTTATATACACATTAGCCAATAACTCTATATAAAATCAATTACGATTAGTAATTAATTAACTTTACCTGTACTTAGTTGCTAACTATTTCAACCATAGGATCAATAACGCTGATCCTGCATAAATATTATTCATTACTTCATATAAAATATATAATAAAGGTTATTCCAGTGCATTATAATATATGAAATACACAAAAATACATTATGCATATATATGAATCATAATATTTCACAACCTTAATATTAATATTGTTTTATTTTCTTTAATCATAACAACAATATTAATATCGTAAACATTCATATATATGTGTGTGCGCAACACTCTTATGCATTATCGTTACATAATATTATTGTATATAATATTATGTTCCATAGTATATTATTAATGCTGATGCGCCTTTTTTGATATTATAATTATGAAGGTCGCATTTACTATACTATTATTTACTATAAAATAAACATATGATTTTTATGAATAATGTTTATGTTTTAGCTAGTAACAAAGTTTGTTACACAACAAACTACTACTATTAAAATTTTCATGTTCTATTTCTAATTCATCATTTACAATAAAATCGTCAGCATTACTCATCACAATATCTAATAAATTTGATTGCCGGTGGGTATTGATGTTAATAAAATTTTTAGGTTCCGGTTCACTATATTTCATTTATTCATTTTCAGAATCGTTATCAGCAAACTCTATCTCTGAATCATCTGCATTTAAAATTTCATTAATATTCTTTTGAGTCAGTTTTTTTGAATATTTTGAAACCATTTTCTGCAAATAAGTTCAAATTCTATAATGGAATTTAGTTAGCTGGAGTCAGTTAGACCACAATTGTGTACATGTACACATATGTATACATTTGACTTGACTTCGAATGTGCACAGAGTCGTACATGCAATTTTATTGTAGCTTTTACTAATAAATATTATAAGTTGATCAATTTAGAATAAATAATATTAAAATTTAAACTTAAATGTACACAAATAACAACTTTCCTAAAATTATCACTTTTTATTTAATGTTTAAAATCTTAAATTCACTTACTTCCATGTGGTGTTGACAGTTCTAACTTACATCAAAGTTAAGAGAAATATACCCATTTACAACTAAAATTTACCAAAAAACTCTTTGTATGAACAGAATTATTTATAAAAGAGAAAGCCACTCAATATATATTGTTAGCTCTTCTAATACCTTTAGAAAGACGATTTTGATATGATGTACACAATTGTGTATGTACGCGCCGAGCGAAAGAGATAATTATATACCGGCTCTGGTTTTTTTGTAATATACTAGGTAATGGTTCACAAAATCCATATAGCGCATATATGAATATTTTAATATTATCCCTCTGTAAAATACCTCAGCAACTGTTACGGCTTCCATATTTGGTATAGCAATACAATCTAAATACTTAGTTAAATCATACTACTTGATTTTGTTCGTCATCATATGGTATTCTACTAATAGCGTCTGCATTGGAATTACGTTTACCAGGTTTGTAATTAACCTTATATGAATACTCGGATAATCTCATTTTCCATCTGTTGAACCTACCTTCCGGATTTCTTTTATGGAATTCACAGATCAATGTTTTGTGGTCTGTATATACAACAAAATCTCGACCAAACAAGCTCGACTCCTTCTTTAATTGCTTGATCTGTGTTTCAAACAGGGCTTTATGTTCTTTTGAACACCCCAAACTTATAATTCTCCTCAGATGTTTTATTTGTTGTTGTCTTTTAACTGTTTTACCGTTTCTTTGTTTCTTCTGTTGTTCTTGTTTTGCTTCCGGTAACTTTTTCGTTGCTATTTTTTTCTATAATCTTCTATTGTTATATGCTTTGGTCCTACTCTACTGTCCTTGCTAATCTCCACTAAAACTAACTTCTTAGTTGTACTTTGGGTTGTCATTAAAAAATAAATAATCAATTGAGTCTAGCAAAATTGCTGGTGACTCAACCTTAAACGCAAGCTTTCTAAGGTGATTTTAGATCTTATATTTTTTGACAACGTAGACTTAGTTGTAATTTTTAAATTGTAATTTTTACGTTACAGGCTGCGCCATATGTTATATTATTAATTATATTTAATTTAATTACCTTGTGTATTTTAGTAAAAGAATTCCAAAACAGTATTTTAAATATTTTACTTTATTAAATTTTAAATACTACTTTATTTATTCTAACAAATCTTGTTGACATTATGATACAAATATATATAATTTCTACTAAAGCATCAGCTTTTTATTCGAAATGTATTACTTGTTGGATATTGATCAACTGACGAACTAACCATCGATTTTAGTTTAATTTCTATGATTTTGAATTACATTATTGCAATAATAATTATTATTAAATAAATAAACCATTATTATTAAATAAAACATGCTTATTTAGCAAAATTGCTAATTAAGCAATTTTGGATTTTAAATAATTATTAATTAATGATAAATTAGTTTATTTGGAGACAATTAATTAATTAAAATAATAATATAAAGAGAATACCATTTTGTACACTACAATATTTACCATATAATCTTTCTAGAACGTATAAAATATGAATCGGAAATTTTAGCATGGAAGCTACTAACTTGTACCTTAGTCAGCACATGCGTAATCACGAATCCAAATCGGATAATATATACCATGGACCCTCTAAAATTACTAACTTTTACATTAGTCACTACATGGGTAATCACGAATCCAGTATGTACCAAATTTCATTGAAATCGGATAATACTTACAAAAAATGTATCAGAGAAATAGAGGCACCAGTATCTATTAGGCGAGAAACACAATGACGCGTCACACGCGTGCGTGCGTGCGTAAAGCGTTGACAAGTTGAGTAGAACCAATGGAAATATATGGAGCAACTTAAAATGCAATTTTGCTAACGCGCGCGCATGAAGTAGATCTAGTTTCTACTTTTTTGGAATCGTACGCGTTTGATAACTAATTTGACATCGAATTTGTTATTGTTTACTAATACAAAAATTTTGGCGGTTAAAATTAAGTAACAAATTGTTTATAAATAAAAAAATATTTAAAATATGGAAAATTTTGATGAAGTTTTAATGGAAAAAGTCAAAAATAATGAATTTTTATACAACACCAAAAATAAATTATATAAAAACACGTTATTGAGGGAGAAATGTTGGCTGAAAATTGTAACAGAGCTTGGACAGTCATGTAAATAACATAAATGTATTTAATATATTTTATAAATTTAATATTTTTTATAGCTGATATGTGTAAAACGAGATGGAAAAGCTTAAGAGATCGGTTTGTTAGGGAGTCAAAAAAACAAAGCTCTGGAAGTGGCGCTGAAAATAAGGGTTCGTGGCAATATTTTGAGCAATTATTATTTCTTAAAGATTGGTTAAAACCCAGACGGTAAACAAATATTAATTTTAATAAATTTAAGTTAATCATAATTGAATGTTTTCAAATTTCAGACAAATTGGAAATTTTGATGAAATGGAAATCAAAATCAACTGAAGAATTAGCAAGTAGTTTTGAATTTTCATTGCTTTCAGAAGATGATGATATTTTTGATACCACTGCCAGTAGCGAAAATTGTTACCAAGAAGGTTGATATTTTTTTTTAAATTGATTTAAATTTATTAATTTTTTCTTTAATATAAATCAGAAACGCCAACCAAACGTTGTGTTGAGCAGCTATCAACTTTAAGTGAAAATGCTTCAACATCCTCAACTAAAAGCTCCATTAAAAAAAGAAAAGATACAATACAAGATACTTACGTAAAATTTATGGGTAGCTTAACAGAAGTTGTTAAACAAAAATGCGTACCAGAGAATTATAGTGCAAATAATAGTGAAAATATGCAATTTATGAAATTGATTTCTGGAAAATTAGAAAAATTTCCATGCAAAATAAAAAATGAATTGCAATTAAAAATATTGGCACTAGTAAACGAAGAAGAAGAAAAGTTATTCGCTTAATTAATAAAATTATTGTTAATTTTTTGCAATTTTTTTTTTTTATTTATTTTTATAATGCGCAGAATAAGTCGTATTTCTTATTTATGTTATTATTATTAATTATATTATTTTTATTACGCAGAATAAAGACGTATTTATTTTATTTAAATTAAAAATATAAATTTTATTAAATAATTCATTGATTTCGAATTTCTTCTATAGCTTTCAACCTGGTGTAATTATATTCTTTCATAAAAATAAATAGTATCCATTCTGGCACCAACAACGTCATAAATAAATCTGTATACTAAAAATATAAAAAAATGTTTCATATAACGTATTAAATTAAATTTAAAAATTTTTATACAATTACTTACCGCAGGTAGTTCATTTGGAATTTCATAAACATTTCCTAATTTTTCCAACATTTTATATTGAATATCAGTATGTATTAAGCTGCATATAGTAATATGAGATATTCCATCAATACGTTCAACACGATAATGTTTTTGTTGTTTAAATTTATTAAAATAAAATTGTAAAATTGTTTGACAGTCTTCATAAGTTTGTAAAATATATTCCATCGATAAGTGATGCAGTGATCTAAGGAAAAATAAATTATGTTACATTTGTATTAAGTTCATACTAATAAAATTTTACTTATTCATTGTACTCCCACTATCAATGTTATCATTAATTGAACTTATGTGTTGATTGTGATTCATTTTCATTTTCTTCGATGCATTTTCACTATTGGGATCCAGTGATCTAAGGAAAAATAAATTATGTTACATTTGTAATAAGTTCATACTAATAAAATTTTACTTATTCATTGTACTCCCACTATCAACGTTATCATTAATTAACCTTATTGGTTGATTGTGATTCATTTTCTTCGATGTATTGGGTTTATTAATCAATTTGAAAAACATTTTTTTTTTGTACAATACAAATATTTTTTTAAATCATCTCTCATTGCAAATGCATTTTTAGATGAATAATTAGATGAAAGTGGTGATTTTAAACTTGGGAGAGGGTTAATTTCATTTCGCCACAGCCCAAGTGTTACATTACCAGTTTCATCATAAGAATCTACAGAATTCGGTCGGCAATATGTGCCATCATGCATTTTTATAAAATTATGTAATACCACTGTAGCTTTTACACATTTTTCAGCGTTTTCTGGTATCATACAAAGGGTGTTTTTCAAAACTCTCCAACGTGCAACAAGGATCCCAAATGCATTTTCGATGATTCGTCGAGCTCGGGATAAACGATAATTGAAATATGTTCTTTTTTCATCTGTTAATTTTGTAGGATATGGTCGCATTAAATAATCTTTTAATGGGAATGCACTATCCCCAACTAAATAGTGATTGCATAGAAAGTTAGAATTTTTTAACACTTTCGGATTTGGTAACTTAAGTTCGCCTTTTAATAATTTTTTACCAAAAGAACTTTCTGCGAAAATGCCACCATCACTATTACTACCGTAAGCTCCAATATCTACTGATGTAAAAATATAATTAGCATCACAAGAAGCAAGTAAAACTATGCTGTTGTTACCTTTATAATTATAATATTGGGAACCAGCATTGGGCGGACATTGAATATTAATATGTTTTCCATCAATACTGGAAATGCAATTTGGCAAATTCCATTTATTTTCAAAATCTATAGCTATTCTTTGCCACTCACTTTCATTTGGTGGTGCCAAATAAATTGACACTAACTCTTCCCAAATAACATCACACGTTTCATAAATAATATTTCTGACTGTCGATTGTTCCATTTTAAACATCCAACCCAAAACTGATATTGGTGCTCCTTGCGATAAATACCTGAAAAGAAACATACGTACATTAAGAAGTGATTTATAACTAAAACGAAATATTACTAACAAAAGCCTTAAAAAAATCCTACATTCTGGATCTATATATTCTCGAATTGAAAATTTGATCAAACGATTTGAAATAAGTTGCACCAATAGATCAAATGTACTTTGTTTCATTCTTGTTATTTTAAAAAAATGTTCAGGATCATCATTTTTTAATTTTTCAAAAAAAAAATTCAAAAAATCCTTCTGTTTTTCTGTTAACGTTTAACTCACGTACCCACCATCGTCTATTATTTTCATTTACATTTTCCATTGTTAAATTAAATACTTTTGTAGCTACATAGGCAAGAAAAGCAATATTTTCTATTTCTTTAAAATCCATTCTAGATAGTACTATTAACTTTATGTCTTACAAAAAACTTATAATCATACACCAAACTACACCAAATTTATAAATCAAAATGATTAAGAAATTAATTTACAAAACATCAAAATCAAAAATATAAACAAACAATTGTCAACGCACGCGGCATTGTGGTTCACAATTTGTTACTAACGCGTCAAATTTCATCGCCTACATATGTCACGCACGCATCAACGCGACATTATGTTTCTCGCCTTAAGAATACTTAACTTGTTATTATATGGTAAATTCTACTTGGTAATGGATTTTCAAGGCTGAAAATGAAAATGTTGTTCGAGAACATTTACATCGACTTCCATTAGTTCTACATACCTCTATTTATTAGTATTATGTATACCAGTATTTTGATATGTATTTTGGTTTATATGAAAGTACTGTCTATTTTGATTACCATTTATATCATTTATCATATTACAATTATGAGACTGACTAATTCTGTGATTATGTGAAGGAGAACTAGAAAAATATTATGGTTAGAGAGATTATTTCTGTGGTGCATGTTGAAATTATTGGTTCCATAATATATCTCGGCGATGTGGGTTTATTGTAATTATTTCCGATATTTTCTTTGAGAAATTAAATTATTGAAAATTACCGTTTCAGATAATTCCAAAAATGTATCTTCTAAAGAATTAACTTTTTTAATTCTCAAATACATACATACTATCTGATCGCATTTAAATTTAGTGCCAAAATGTTTATTTTTTGTTGGCTTTCTGCAAGAATTTTGTTATATAGTTTTCTTCTGCAATACTTTCAAGTTTACCTTTAAATTCTGTGATTTTTTTATCGTAGTTTATACGGTTTCATAAATTGATTTAATACCAATTAATTCCTGATCTAAAACAAATTGTGGCGATTTTTAAAAAAATCCACTTATATGTTTAGTAACATATTATTTTTTATAATAATTTTTTTTTATAATTTTTGCACATTTTATGTTAACTATTGAAAATGAGTAATCTACGCGAAAATTAAATAATTTAGAGCTTAAAGAAATTTGACACCGCATTAAGTTTCGATTATAGAAATATTTATAATTAAGTGTAATGTTTTTTCTATTTCCGACTAAGAATAATATATTATACAATCATTACAATAATTATCGTATTATATTATACGATCATTACATTTCCAAAAGTTTTGGGAATTTGAATTGTCAATGAATTGATTCGGGTACGCTTTTCTGATGTAACTCGCGTTTTTTTGTTGTTTTTTTTTTTCATGTTTACATTCGCATAAATAATTAATTAATATTTTGAACCGATCTATTTTAGCAATTTCATTATAATTTCACGTAAATAAGTATAATTTTTAAATCAATATTTACGATATTAAAAATTCTGTGAATTAAGCATTTTCGCGAAATATTTAAGTTCGATTAATTTTATTAAACATTATTAATAAAACCAAAACAATAATATCATATTGCAAATAAATTTAATTATATATATTTTATTAGGAATGGGGATTTTTAGATCAGGAATGGGGATTTTTATTTGATCTCCAAAATTTATATGAAAATTATATAAGAAATAAGGCTTCTGAGTTATGCAATTTATATAGATAGATATTGATCAAAATTTTATTGAATAATGTATTTATTTTAAAAATATTATTATATCTAAAAATAGTGATGGAACTATGTCAAAGGCGGAAACAATGCTACAAAAAATAATTAATTCTAAAATTTCTTTTTTCCTAATATTGCAATAATATTAACCATTTGAGGTTCTCACTAGGACAAGAAAAATTAAATATAGTTTAAATTTATTGGCAATTGAATATGAATCAAATTAGTTTGATCAAATTAATTATGATTAAATTATTCAAACTATGCTGAAGCAAAATCTCGAAAAAAAGAGTTTTTAATTTTATGTTCTTTACCAAATGTTTTTTATTTTATTTGTTTTTATAATTTCATATATTTTTTATTTATTTATTTTTTACCGACTGAATTAAATTGAATTTAAAAGTTATTTTTGTTTTTATTTTAGTTTATTTTTATAAACTTTTTTTAAAATAAAATATTTAATTTTTTTTTTTTTTTTTTCGACATATGTGTATATCTATATACATGTAAAATACAATATCAATTTTTTAAGGGGCTTGAGTAAGATGCTGATGCGGGTATTCTTTGAGAAGTTTCGTATGTATTGTTTTTCTTGGAAGTCTTTTTATAATTGAATATAATTTGAATAATTACGTCATATTTATATGAAAAATTAAATCTGATTAAATATTCTTAACACGTTGGCGAACAAAGCTTTTTTGATAGTGCAATGCTGTGGGACATATATGTTGTATTTTCGTTTTGTAGATATTTCATTCGGAATTGCACCAAAATGATCAGAATTGATTTATAAATAAAAATACACCTGTTTGAAGGATATTTATTTTTGACGGTAATTACCGTCTTGTCCCAGATATGTACAAAAATTCACGTAGAGGGACAAGGCGGCAAATCCCGACATGTCGGCTATAGCCGTCATGTGCTTACAAATAGGGAAATGGCCTTTTATGTTGACAAGACGTCATTTCCCGCTCTACTGGTAACAAGGCCGAAATGTTTAAAAAATAATGTTGTTTTTAAAAAAAATTGGTATTTTATTTTAGTAAATAAAAAAGTAATTCAGAAATATATATTTTATTGTACACCTATCCCCCGATTTACACGGAAGATTGGTTCCTCAGAAAACCGTGTAAATCGAAATTTTTGTTTTTAATATGAAAAACCGTGTAAATCGAAAAAACGATCAAATGTGTATAATTTAGATATTATTATTTACACAGAAATTAAAAATGATTCATTTATTTAATGGTAAATGAAAAAATCATTTGTTAAACAAAAAATGAATATAAAAACAAAAGGTATATTTAATGCCAAACTAAAAATAATTCATTTATTAAATTAAAGAAAAAGAAAATTAAAAAAATAATAGATATTAAAATTATAACAAATTAAAATCACTATCTTCACTATCATAAATATTAATCTTTGTTTCTTCGTAGTCGTAGGTGTAATTTCACTTTCATCACTCGAGATTTCACTTTCATCACTCAATAGCAACTGAATCAACGATTTGCACGCTTTTGCTTCCGACCATAGATTGAACTAATTATGTAATATGAAAGCTATTGTGAAATGTATACTCAATGTATATGCTGCATTTTTGGGAATTCCCCGTTTTTGTTATTTTTTATAGTCATGTCACAATATATAAATTTTGTTACCGTTTTTTTTTTTTTTAAACCGTGTAAAAAAAGTACCGTGTAAATCGGGGGATAGGTGTATTAAATAAGAAAAGAATGTCATGCATGAAAATAGTAACATAAAATAAATTCAATTTAACAATTCAACATAAACTATCTTCAGTTTTTCCATGATATATTTCTATACATATATAAAACATATCCATCACTTGATGTTATTTCATATAAGTTTTATTTCATAGCGAGCTCTCTTTCCATTAATATATTGTCTGAAACTCAATCGGCCTCTGAAAAGAAGAAGAGATTCATCCAAAGATAGATATTCTGTAGGATAAAATGCTTTTTGAAAACTAGCTACAAAAAGTTTTAATAGCTGTTGATTTTGTTTTATTTTAGTTTCATTGCCTGCATCAGAGGAGCAACTGAAACTGCGCAATAACTGTTCGAAGCGACGTCCAGTCATTGTAAACGGAAATATTGGATGATAATAAAGTGGATCATTTCCAAATAAATTTCTAATTCTTGGAGCTTTTATTTGTCCTTGAAACAAACAAAGTCGCAAGAACTGTTCCATTTCTTCTTTATTAGTTTCAGTGTACACTGCATTTCGTGCATAACGAGTTTGTGAACGGTTCTGCTGACAAAGATTTGTACCATATTCATTTGTTGAACTTACGATTTTATACATTATCTCCATATCAAAAATTTCATCAAAAACATCTTTGGGACTACTATTTGCGTCGACATTAATTCGTATAGCATTATGAATTTGATCAAAATTGAATTGTGGGATATCTTTTACATTTTCGTACCAGTCGCTCTCAATTTCATGTTCTGATTCGACATTATTATCTGGATATTCTTCAATATCAGGCATCAATCCTCCAATATCCTGCAACTCTTCATCAGATGAATCTGATACGTCTGGTACATAATCAGGATCGGCAACATAAGTTCCATCATCACGAAATAATTCATCGCTGTCACCATCAGAATCCGAAATTTCTTCAAAAAAAAAAATTGTTTGCCTTCTTTTTTCATAACTCATTCTATAATAAAACAAAAAATATTAATTATGCACTGAAATTGATATTATATATTCACAATACTATTTACCTTTATACTTTTTTACCTAATTTAAATTTTTCAGCACAAATATGAAATAATAATAATTATCACCACTATATATTTCTCACTTTTAAAACACGTCGTTCTACTGGGACAACAACAGTTTAAACGTACTAAAAACTGTCGGTAAATGCCGTTTTGCTTGTCCAGTAACATTGAAGAAAATAAAATATAGAAAAAAAAGTTTCCTAAAAAAAATTCATGTTCTACGGGACTACATGAACTGAAAAGTGATTTTTACAGGGACACATATTTTAAATTATATGTATGTTATATAAGAATCTCATTGCCATTTGCCGTCTTGTCCCTAAAGAATTCACATTCAGCGACGGCATATGCCGCCATGTCCCTATATATTAAACTTTTGTTGACGGCAAATGCCGTTTTATCCGTCAACGTGTTAAAAATTATTTGTAGTAGGATATACATTTTCCGTTGATTCCATGTGGAAGCCTATGCTGCCAAGAGGGTCAATGGAAAAAAATACATTTTCCGTTAACAATAATTTCTATAAGTAATTAATAAAAAAAATAGGGGGTTTAATATTAATAATACATATATTTATAATTAAATGTATTTGCAATACGATTTCGATAATAATAATTTTTAAGAAAAATAATCGAATTTAAATTTTTGACGAAATTGAAGAAAAAAAAATTTTTTTGCTTATAGGGAATTTAAAAGGTGGGAAAAAACAATATAAAATGCACGCGTATCCGAATCAATTCGCTCGTACTTTCATATTGTCCCCAACCCCAACATCCAAATATTAAATATACAAAAAAAATCTAGGTGTAACCGTTAAATAATTATTAATTTGTTTGTTAGATAACTAATATTCAATAAAATTGTTTGTATATTCTGAAAATTAGTTATATAACAAACAAATTTCTAATTTAATATGGAAAATTATATTATATTCGTAAAATGTCGAAATAAAACTAAATTATATACTACGTATGTATAATATACATATATTATCTTACATTCGCTTATAGCTTATCTCAAACTTTTTAAAATGTAGCATTTTCATTAACGAATTTCAGTTAAAAATATAATAAACTTATGAAGTAGACGAGTATTTTCGACATACTGAATTCTGCATTTGCGCTACTTTTGGCTGTAGATTATAGTCTAGTCTTAATATTTGCCAGAAAAATAGTAGATTAAAATCAAGTTTTGTATACCTTCGTAAAAGTACACTAATTTTTTATATTGTAAAATTACATATGTATGTAATTTTTTTATACAATAGTTCCATTTTTAATACGTATACGTGATAATATTTTAAATTATTGGAATCATAATTTTTTAAGTATATTTTCAACTGGTTCTTTTCTTTTGCACATCTATACATATATACACAAAACAAAATATTATCCAACAGTTAGTCTCACCGCCCTTGCCGCGCTGCTTTGAAATTTCAAATGCCGTTGGTGCCGCTAATGGTAGGCACACTCAAAGCGGCATCAGTTGTATTTTTACATTAATTTATTTACAAAAATATTGTGTTGAATTTTTTTTATTTATTAATTATTAAAAATGCCGCAATTAGAGGAAATCGATTTAATTTTAGTGTCTATTTTTTAAGTCAAAGTGTGGCACCAGCGGCATGACTGCGGCGACTTTGTCTCCGGTTTGATTTTCAACACAGGTAAATAATCTGGTTGAACTTAACATAACACTTATAATGATGTTTCTGAAATCTCTAGTTGCGGAGCAATGAACAAATATGTATATTATTTGAGACTTGAAACTTTGAAAAATGATTACTATAATATAATTTATATATCAGCAGAAGAAAAAGAAAATAATTCTAATGAACCAAGTTTTTTTGGTAAGTTTTTTTTGGGTACGAACTGTACTTAGAATAAAAAAAAATGTATTTCGAAATGATGACCGAAGAAAAAACTAATCCAAAATATGAAAAAAAAATCGATTTTGTCTCTGTTGTTTTGAAATATTTATTATCTTTTATAGAAATTCCTGTATTTTAAAATCATTTCATTATTGCCAAATTTCAACCTAAAATATTTTTTGTTTTATAAAAACTTAACATCAGCAAAAAAAATCTTTATATATATTCGCCGAAATGGGATTTCATTCCAATTGAAGTTTCTGTCTTGCCTAAAATTGGTGTATTGTATGGCACAATAAAACATTCCAGTCAACTCGTGCAATCTACTATAAAAGAAGAAAAATAAATTATTAATATATTTCATCAGTTTTATTAAATGTGATATAAAACAAGTGCAAGACATTTTTCAATTCACAATATATTTCAAATATGTATATAAGTAAACCAGGGTTGTTAAATAATGCATAATTTAATGTACTGCATTAGCGAAATATTGCAGCAGTACCAAATAATTCAAATTGCATATTTTATAATATCGTACTTAAATATCTTAATAATTACTAATTACAATACAGTTAATAATATAATGCATTATATACCAAATGTTATAATTTTTTTGAATTACTTTGTTACATTTAAAATACTTCATATTTTTATCATTAAGTACTTTAAAGTATTAAGTTTTAATATCATAAAATTATGCATTTTATTCAAGGTAATTCAAAATAATTCACAGTTTACTTAAAGTAATTAACTATGTTATAAGTAAATTTATAAGTAATTCTTTGAAGCAAAATTTTAAAAGACTTCAAAATACCATAAAAATGTGAAATGTTTGTAGTGCTGGTTAGTAATTCAAAAATGTCTTTACATTTATTCTATTGTACATCACCAACAGTATAGTAATTAATCATTGATAATTTAAGCATATTACAATTACTTTTTGCAAAGTATTGCAGTATTATGCATCAACTGCATTACATTTTTAATTTATTTTTTAACAACTCTGGTATTTACGTTATGTTGATACACATAAAATATACTTTAATCGACAACAAGAAAATTAATTACATTTTTTTTATATCATTGTATACTTGAAGTTGCAATTAAAACTAAAACTTTTTATTTTATAAATACATAAAGTTTAAATTAACTTGTAAAAGTTTTTAATATGAATAGTTTTAAAAACAAATTAATTTGAATCTACTAATTAAGTTTTCGTAAAAAATATCCAATTACATTTTTATGAATTATACTGATTCATATGTACATATGTACATATAATTAAAACTACCATCAAAATGACTAATATTATTATATTTTATCCTTTTCTAACATTAAAATATTAGATTATATAGAAATTATTCTAATTTACTGTTGCTTATGATGTATAATCATAAATAAAATATTTAACTGGATTATGATTTAACTTTTCAAAGTTTCATGATTTTTTTTTATGAATAAACTAACAATAAACTTTTGTAAAGTATGTAATAACAAAAACATGCAAGTTCCCCTTCGGGAATATTGTCATCTAAAACTTTTAATTTATCAAACATAAATAGTTGAATATGTTAAAGCGAATAGCTGCGACGTCGTCAATGTTAAAAAAAAAGATTGATTAGATTTTCTTGCCTCCATATTTTATGGTTTATAAAAAAAAGATAATATATTAAAATTGATACTGTAATAATTTATAAACAGAAATTTACAGACAGGAAATAATTCTTAAAGATTAATTTACAATTTTTTTTCAAAATTCATTTTTGTATACTTATTATTAAATTAGTTATAAACTATACATACAAGAAGCACACTAAATGGTTGATAGACGTAATACCAAGCATTTCGTGGTAGTATTCGTATAGAAAGAAAAATGTATGGTCACTTTGCCAGGAAAATAAATACCTATGTACGTTCTTACGGTCCGAGAGCTTCAGAATGCGCTTTACGTGTTGGGTTTTATTTATTTCACTTTAGAGGATGTTTGAAAATTTGGTAGGAATCCGAAATCGTTTAATTATCAATATAATAACATATAAATCACACTCTTCGATTGACCTATTCTGAAGCTATGGACCAAATATAATGATATTGAAACCGAATCCGAGCATGGGTTCTAAGCAGCGTCCGGGAACGTATCCATATATTTTATTACTTCGAATACTTGATAGTATACCGTCGATAACTTATTTAGTGACCACCCTGTACGCACTAGAAAATATCCGAAAGCAAGCATAGAATATTATATTTTTTATGTATATAAATCAATTAAAATTCCTTAAAATTATTTTTTATTAAAGTGAACATTTATTTTATCTTTAACAAACAATATTTGACTAAAAGAAATTACCAACCAATTTCCATTGAAGCTAACAAAAACCAATTAAAAGTTTCATTAAAATTATTCGCGCCTCTTTAGTTATGTCATTTGTTTTATTTCCACTTCCAAAACTTTTTACACGAAAGGAAAATAATAAAAATCAATTATTTAAAGAAAAATTTATATATAATTTAAATTTTTGTTAGGAATTGTTTAATGTTATTGCAAACATCGATGAAAAATACCATTAGAGCTAGGCTTGCCATCTTTTACAAATGTCAGGGGAGGACATTCACAAAAAATCAAAATTTATTAGAATATATTATTATTAAGTTATAAAAAAAAATCTCTTTTCATGAGTACTATGATATGTATTTAAAAATTTATATAATTAACAATTCATTTTGGTGATAATAAAGTATAATCGAATTAAATTAATTTATTATTAATTATTTTTGTATGTATATTTATCATTACGTTTTGCTAAATTGATCAGCTTATTATAAAATTCTAGGCAAAAGTGTCTCTTTGATTGAAATATATAATTAATTCACTCTTAATTAACTTAGTTAGGCTCTTTCCTCTTTCTTCACTCCATTTTGCATTCATTACAGAAAAAAACTCTGCGTAAATGCACTACTAGCAGGGATACTGAATAAATAAGAAATTATTTTAATAATATTGCATACATCAGGAAAATAATTAAATATTTTCATGTAATAGCATATTAAGATCACTTATTATTATTTTGAAATTGAGCTCATCAACAACTGCTAGAATATCTTAGAATTTGAAAAACCCTGTATTTTAACAGTGTACGTTGGAAAAATTAAATTGAAATGCAAATACTGACTGACATTGACATAATATGCCGTTTTTTTGCGGTTTAGCCTTGTCGTTTTAATAAAAAAAGTACTAGAAATGTTATAAAATGCATAATCTCGATTTATGCTTTGTGTGGGAGGACATTTTTGCTTTCGTGGAGTACGGTGTACGGAGACATTTTCCTGTTAAAAGAGGACCAGTGGCAACCCTACTTCAGCAATATCTGCCGACGTTCATTTCAAAATTATGTACTTTAAAATGAACAAATTATGGCAACGCTAAGGATTGGTCGAGATACGAATAGTATAATGTACGTATAAAGATAAATTATTATGATTATTACTCGACTCTTTTATTATTTCCAATTCGTGTTAATAATAAATTATAAAAAAAAAATTGCAAATAGATTGAATGGCTCAAATACTTCATAGCACACAAAAGATTATGTGTATTACGAAAGTTAAAAGTTAATCATTTTAATTTCTAAATTTTAAATTCTTGTGTTACATAATACTGAAAATAATGAAATAAGTAGACATATAGAATTATTAATATTTAAATTGTGATAAACATAAAGATTAAAAAATATATATTTCATGCTCCGTGGTTATGTGTTTTTTATGTATCTGGTATATTAATAAAAATGTAATATATATTTTTTTTTTTTAAATGAAGAAGAAAATTGATATAAAACATATTACGAATTAACCTGAAAATGAATGTTCATTTGGAGATAATCCAAATTATATTTTTTGATACACTATATGTATATAGTTTTAATAATTTCTATAGAAGGATATACGAAAAATATAATTTTTAAAAAGATAAATATTTTATTTTTTTAATTTTTTTTATTGTATTTATTAAAATAAAAGAAGATTTATAAAAATGTATAGTGCCAACTTATAGTTTGCCCAACCAGTCCTTCATCGGACCCGAACTCTTCTGGTGGCATATTTCCAAAAGCCACCTAATAGAAGAAATGAGGAAAATAAAATAACGTGAAATCTATCTGGAACAACATTATGTACATCATAAGTCAAGAGAAGCAATTCCTGGATTGCTCAAAGAAAAGGACTAAAGTAAAGAAGTCCTTATAATTAGGAAAAACCGAGTTGCGAGTTAGTATCACCTGGACAAAATCGAAACGTGTGAAATTAGTTATGTTCTGATGATGAATAAATTGCGGAACAAATCTCTGTAGTTCGAAAAAGGTTAACACATTTGGGTAAAGCATTTGTCAGTCCTCGCACGAAATTAGCGATCTGGACGTCAGGAAAATTATGTCTTATCTGGCTTATATATATATTCTGCGCAATATTTAAAATCTAATCTAATGTGTTCCTACGCTCAAAAAGTAATTATTTTTAATTAAGGAATACTTTTTTTTACGTTCATGGTTATTTATAATGTTTATATTAATATTTAAAGACTCGAATTTTCAGTAAAACCTAAGATGGATAGACACAGTAAATCTTTCAAATACGTTATTGTTATTTTATTTAAAGTTATAAAATCCATTTTATTATATTTATGTAATTTTTTTACTCAGAAATATTTGATGCAATATATTTATTATATAGTATATAACTAAAATTAATTGATAAGATTCATATATTTTGTAATCGAATAAATAAAAAATCCGATTTGATCAATGCTGAACTTTCCAACTTTTCAATATTTATTTTTATAATTCAGTTTGTACAAAAAGGTTTTTACGTCATCCTTTACATGAATTAAATTCGCTCGATCCACACAATATAATAATGCAAAGATAAATTCAACAACGTCTAGAATTAAATTCATAATTCAGTCGCATAGTTTTAGACGTTTTTGTCCGTTGTTAATAATATATCTTCGTCCCAGAAAACTATGAAACATTATGTCCAATGTTAGCTTATATATAAAATATGTAATAAAACTATAAATAAAAGGTAAATTGAAACTTTAAAGATTAAAGATACAATTTTATGTATATTTAATATTTTAAATATATTTTGGGAGTATTTAGAATAACTAGAAGTGTTGATTCCACTTGACGTCAAAAAATTATTTTTGCTGAGGCATTTTTCTGAGCACTTTCGAGGTCGGGTAGTTTTATTAGCTTCGTGATATAGTTTTGGTGTCACTTGGGGTACTTTTGAATAAGTTCATAAGTTCAATATTATATCGCCAATAATATTTTGTAAAATATCGACCAAAAACTACGGATATCATTACCCAAAAATTTGGTTTCAAAACAGAGAATAATAATTATTATTATTATTATTGATTGTTTTGGAATCATTTCATTTTACTATATTGATATAATAATATTATAATGGAAACTATGATTCACATAACGATCTTTTTATCCGTAGCTCCCAACGCAAACGTTATGTGGCTTGAATTTATTTCTAACATGTTTCCATCCATATGTATAATTTCTATCCAATATGACATTTCCATTTAAGAACTAGCTATACCATACCTATACTCTCGAGTCTTGAACAGCATCATTTTTGTTAAAGCCTATATAACTATGCGCATTATAATACATATACATATGTACATTGAATTTGTGCCATAAAAATAAATATAATTAGTTGTTTAACACCAACAAAATCACATAATAAATAAATTACAAAAGTAATTAAAACAAAAAGAGTACCTAATACTAATAATTATTATTTTTATATTACTAACAAATACCATATAAAAAAATAAAAAAAAGTTATAACTTAAGTAAGTGTTCTTATTCTTAATGCCTCATTAAGATTTTATTCCAGGGACAAACAATAATAATTCCCTTTCGAGAAAATATAAAAGCTAAATTAAATTCATTATGTTTTGAACAAATATTATATACCAAAAACATTTCCTGGTTTGCTTCAATACAATTTATAGGACCATATAATTATATATTTGTATCATTTTTTGTGCGTGCTCGTTAATGATGTTGATAATTAGTTGTTTTTCCTAAAGAGGCTTTGAACTTAATGTTGTAATTTTGATTTCTACATCATCTAAAAACTTCGTAGGAGAATAAAATATTACTAAGGATAACAAAAATTGCGCGTTTAACCTTCCCCAAAATTATAATTGAATTTACTTGTTTTTTTTTTTAATATTATGTAATACTGTTTTCTTTACCTTTTTTATATTCCACATAATCAAACATAATACAACATTAATACAAAACAGATTTCCTTATCATATAATTTTTGTAATATTTTACGTTACAAAAAAAAAATATTTATTCGGGTTTATATTATATTTTAATTTTCATACTAAAAGTTGTAAATTCATAAATCCCAAGTTTTCAAAGTTCAAAGTGTGAGTTATTTCTTTTAATATACATAACTGATTAGTCATCCCCTGTGGATGTGGTGAAATAAATATTGCCATCAGCTATGTAAGCTATTGTAAACAAAGATAATAATATTATGATCATGTTGTTAAGTTTGTATTTCAAAATATAATAAAATATTTTAATTGTTCCATACTGAGACGGAATAAAAGTTGAAGTTATGGGGATCAAATATTCATATCCTTAATTTTGTTATATCAAATATCAAAAAATTTAACCATAAGTAAGTTCAACACTAACTCTATATTTTAGTGGAGGCTTCTCGCTTTCACGTTTATAGATCTTTCGTAGGGACTCCAATTTAATTATAATTATTTGGATACATGCACATTTTAGTACTAAATGAATTTTAGTATTATTAAATATTATCTCAATGAAATTTACTTCATAAATTGGGTTATTAGCAATCTAAATCAATTATTTTAATTCATTTCACCTCCACCACACTGGTTGCGTCTTTACCAATTCCAGTTGCAGTTTTATTGTATGAGTATTGTAGATCAGAATATTTAACGGGCAATTTTCATTCAGGTCGAAGATTTCGTGCTCTCTAGCGTACTATCCCATTCAGGTTCAATACAATTATTTTTACTAATATCAGTTCATACTTCTTGAAAAACGGGACGATCTTATTAAAATAGCAACTAGATTTCCTTAATTGAGTAGCGCGTTCAGTTTCTTATAATGTGATCCATTTTATTGTATTAATACTATAATGGTAATGGGATCATGTTTTGTTGTTGTTGTAGCGAATTCAGATCTACAAAAAGAATCAAAAAGTCTTCCCTCCAAACTTGAGTAACACATCTCATTAAAATCATAAAGCAAGCAACAAAGCAATAAGCATACTAAAAAAAAGCAATACTAAACTACTATGGTGATTGCCAACTACTTATTAGCACTAAGATAGTGCAGATGTTGTCTTAGTCAAGTCAGACTCGGAAATTCTGCTACTTTAACTGGTTGTAGGGATCTTTGGCTACAACCAGTTAAAGTAGTAGAATTTCTGGGGCTGTAGGGTTTCTTGCTTTTCTTGAGCATCACCTCTATTATATCTTGAATAGTGAAGGGTGTTGCGATGCTTCTCGAATCCAATGCTTTAAGTTTGCGGTTAACAGAACGGATGGTTTTGTCTTGTGTTTGAGGGTGTTCAAAGAATTGACGAAAGAAGTGTGAGGCACACTTTTTTATTATCAGTATATTGGATGTTAGTGTTTGTAGATTGTAATCCGCAGTAGGATCCGAAGGAGTTCATCGATTCAAGATTTGCTCATCCATTTCTAGAGATGATCTGTCATCTGATTTCCTGCGTACATATATTTTGCATTGGCTATCCAGCAGAATTATTCAAAATATTACAGAGTAGAGTGCAATAACTATAAAATATTGCATATATTATATTGATTTTTTAATTTCAAAATAAAAGCTTGACTGTTGTAAATATTCCTAAATGCACCATTATTTCAAAAATGTTCGATCATAATGTGTACATAAATTTAATATAAATTCCATTTTAATATTACATATGTATGTAATGTATATTTATGTTTAACTTTAACATGGTATTAAATTAAAATAAAATTATGAATATGTACATGGTCGCTTCGCGAACTTTTTACGTGTCTAAGTGCGAAAATTATTTTGAAATCTGACTGATTGTAACAGAAAACCAAAAAAAAATCCAGTGAACTAACATAATTCATACGACTCGTCTTTGAATATAGCTTGGCAGATGGTACAACTTCATCTTCTTCTAGAAAGGCCTTGGATTTTTTACAACATAAGGGAGAGAAAAAAAGAGAGTGAGGGTTGTAAAACTAGAAATGATGGTTATGATATAAATCATTTAATGAAATAATCTGATTTATATTAAAATAAAATAAAATAAATTCATAACTAATAATCTCATTAGATTTGATGGTCCGTATCGTGTCATACAATAAACATATGAACGACACGACCCTGCATAAATTATAAAACATAATAGTATATATACCTAATTACATATTTGGTTAAAATACACCATCCCAATTAACAGAAACCGCAGTTTGTAAAAAACCATTTGCGGTACATAATATAATTGTATATAGGAAAAATTTGTGGTTTCTGTAAATTTATTACATTATATTTTCAATATTGTGTAACTTTAAGACTTAAAAATGTAAAATTTTACCATTACATTATTATTTGTTGTAACATAAAACAGTAATTTGTATAGTTCCATATGAAATTTTTAAATAAATGAATCAAAATTTAAAGTTTTAAGAGAGCATCATCACAATGTTCATATTTTGAACATTGTGATCGGATGCAGTGATACCCATAAATTGTTTTAAATGTATGCTCTTAATTATATAATATCTTCGTCAATAATTATTATATTTAAAACTTACGAAATTGTCTGTAATCCAAAATAGTTTTTAAATTTAACACTGCCAGTGTAAGCCAGCGCGTGAGTAAGTATGTCTTAATATTTCACTCCATTCAGTTTTTGTCCACTCAATATTTTTTTTATTTTAGTTTTATTGTTGATAAGCTGAATTCATTAAAAGTTTTAATGACGATAGTTTTTATGTGTATCTTTAAAGCGTTTAATGCTTTTTTGGTATGTTCCCTAAAATATGGCAATTATAACCGATAAAAATGATATTAGTATTAATTTTTTTTTAAATTATATATCCCAAAGTTTACATTTGCGTTATCGCCCCAAATACAGATACGTTTTTTATTCAATAAACCATGTTTGGAAATTTGGGAACACGAGACATTTGCAATACTTACTGCGTCTTCACAATCAAGTGAAAAAACTTATGAAAGTGAAGTTATCACTAAGGGGAATGTTTTGAATTACCTTTAATTGACGACTCTGTGCTGATTGAAAATGTACAGTAATTTTGTTGCCAAACAAGAATATTTTAGTTGCGTGCTCAATTCAGGATAAAGTGATTCTGCACACACAATTGAAACGTTGCTGTTGCTATGAATCACTGAATGATAACAAAATAATGTTTCAGCTGCTATAATTCTATCATCGGTACTGCTTTTTTGTATACATTTTTTTGAAAGTTTTGATGAAGCTAAGCCAGCGCGTGAGTACTGAGTAGTGATTGTGCACTAATATTCGCTACATGAATCGTCGCACATAATTTACTCCTCCGTGACTTATTGTAAAAATAAAATTATTACAAACAGCACAAGAAGGAGTATATTAATTATCGTTACGACTTTTCCGTAACCACTGATATGCTTGCATCCATTTCAGGTTAATTTTGATTTCGACTAGTCTTTTGAGTTTTTTCTTTGGGTTTTTCGAGAATCAGAATCCGACGAAAACTTATATTCGAATTCATTCATCCCTGTTGTTAGTTAAAAAAAATTTTATTAATTATAATTAGAATTAAAAAAACATTTACTTACTAAAATATATGTAATAATTTAATTAATTTTCAGATCTCACAGTTTTAATTACAAACTAAACTAAAAATAAAAAACCTCTAAAGCATTTGTGGCTGTTGCTAAAATAAACATATTACTATTACATCTTTCAAAATAAGATTTTCATCCCAGGAAAACCTACATGCAATACCCTATAGAAAATTAACAGCACAGTTACAGAATTGTGTAATTAAAATAAAAAAAACTAAGGATTATAATTATAGATAAATTTTTGGATTCACTTTTCTGACGGGACATTTTCACAGTTTGGGCGGACGCGGGATATAGCGATTTTCTGCAATAAGGCCCGCGCTGGCTTGTTTCTTTTCAGCTGCAGCAACTGAAAATTTGTTAGAAATGAAAAAGACTAATTGAGTTCTAATTAAAGATTGATTTATTTCGGGCAATTTGAATCCAATTTTTACAAAATTTTATGTGAGAAGTTAAGTTTACATAAATTATTAATTCATATTATTAGAATAAAAATATCATATTTCTTCTGGAAATTGTAACAAAAATGCTTAATTATCTTAAAATGTGAGTGACAAAATGAAATTGTTAAAATTTACGAAAAATACAAATTAAATATTTATGGGTTTCATATGTCAATCAACATGTGATACACAGAGATGTAATTCTGCAAATTACAAGTAGGACTGGGCAGTTATAATTTGGTTAATTAGTAACTTTTTCTAATACTGCAAAATTTTGGTCCAGTACCAAAATATATAACAGTTCCAAAAAAATTATCATTATACATATACACTTTAAAAAATATAACTACATATTACCGTAATATTAAAGAAAATAGATGTATATAGAAAAACTTTGTTTAGAGGCGGAAGTAATATATTTTTAAAATGTAAAATTAAAATTTATATATGATTTAAAAGAGCTATTAAAATAGGTCAAAATTCAAAAAAACAAAATTATGTGTTTTTATTATTTAAAAACATTTAATTACGAAAGCTTATTTCATAACGACTAAACATAGCATTCCATCATACGTATAATATTAATATATTTTTATTTATTTGTAGGAAATTATTTTAAAATATCAGATTCATTTAAAACATGCCGAACATTAAGTGTTGAACAAAAATATAACGTGCTTGTCTCCCTTAATATTTTTCAACAATATCATGAAAGCAATTTATGTGATAAATAATTCATGTAATACACGGAATATATCGTATCGTTTCCACTGTTAAAATATATATTTATCAATTCTCTCACTTTAAAATAATCCATTTATATCAACAATGTTTGCCATTGAAATGTATTTTATTTATGAATAACTTTTTAAAACAAACTTCCACTTTGAAAATTGCGATTGTATATATTATTTTAAATATTTATTTCTTTTTTTTTTCAATCACGCTATGTAAAATGAATTAGGTTTAAAATAAACTACTTACGATTAATTATGAAAATCCAACTAAAAACTGTTTCAAAATACCTATAATTATAAGTTTTATAATAGAAAACACCTTAGAAATAAAGCATGTGGAGAAACTGAAATTAGGGATATTACATTAACTATGTAATATTCATAGTTAATGAATGTAATATTCATAGTTAATGAATGTAATATTCATAGTTAATGGACACTATTATGGTGATGCTGTATGAAAACTTCGGAAGGTTGAATATAGATGGATACAGCAATTTTTATACACAAATGTAAAAAGATCCGTTATTTTTATTCCTATAGAAAGTGAATTCTGATTCTGAAAACATTTCAATTTGTTATAATTTATATTTAATAATTTAATTATGGATTCCAATTTTCCAAAAGCAGGTAAGATAAATAATATATATATACAATAGCTTTTCATTATTTTTTTAAACAGAGAAATTCGAATTGCTGGAAAACGAAAAGGTGATTCAGAATCTAATAGGCGAAGACGTAGACGGTGCTCAAGCAAAGGAATACGACAGCAACGAAATTTTTTGTTACGAGTACGAAAACGGAAATATAGGTATACTTATACTTTTGATTTTACTATAAATATAAAAATAAAGCCTAATATATTATTAAATACAATTAACAGATGTGGACAGTGACAGAGACAGTGACGTATACTTCGTTGAGATCGAACTGCAACCGGCCGAAATTATTATAATTCTGGACTCCGAGGATGATGACACACAATCTCTATTTAATAAAATGTAATAAAACAGTTTTTTTTAATGTAATAAAACAGTTTTTTTAATGTAATAAAACAGTTTTTTTATTATTTCATTGTATATAATACGAGTTAGAAAGAGATGGAACATTTATGCTCTTTCCATATTACATTTATGTAATATTTTCTAATTCGTTGGTATGTATATACTTACTTATCAATTCTGGCAAAAACTGGAGAAAATTTAAAAAACAATTTCGATCAATATTTATTTTGTTATGAATATTTATTTTATTGTTTAACAATGATTAAATTGTTTTCGCTAACATTGATTTTGTTTAATATTTAATAAAGTTTTTCATTAACAAAATAGTTTTTTATAAATGCCAATCATTAATTTCCAAAGAATTTAAAAACAATAATTTATTTAAGTGATTAGGCAAAATTCTATTACTTGATTCCAGCATTATATTGCCTGCTTTGGAAAATAGTCTTTCAGCTGGTACAGATGTACCCACCACACTTAAATATTTTATAGCAATTTTTGACATTTCAGGAAATACCGCGGAATTCATAATCCAATACTGTAAAGGATCAGTCATTAGGTCTAAAATTGGCTGACCTAAATATAATTATAAACCAGAATTCATCCCATCAATAGAATCACCATTTGCTGTTTCGTTAACAGCATTTATTGCTAGCTCCTTGTGAAAGGTCCAAAGGTTTTTTTTGTTTGTGGTTCGCTCTCGACTGGCACTCTGCTTTCTAATGGTGGTGGGTGGGTGTTCTTTTGCAGTAATCGATATTTCACATTTTATTAATCTATAATAATTCAACTATATATAGAAATTATATAAGTCATAAGAAATTAAAATAATTACAAAATATTACAAACCTGTCTAAAGACTTCATGCTCCTTGCACAGCTATTTGCATCTTTGAAATGATTTTTTTTTAAATCTTGGATCCAGCAAGCAGCAATTTTGATATAGCTAACAAATGAACTTGTTCAATAAATTGAAATCTCTTCTCGATTTCATTTAATTTTTTTTGTTTTAATAATATTGCTGTCTCTGTAGAAGTACATATTTTTTGTATTTGGTTTTGTAAACAAGTAAGTGGGTTAATTTTACTGCTGGTGATGTATTTATCACCACTTAATTATTTCGTAATCATTTCTAAAGGCTGCAATAGCTTAATAATTTCTTTTATATTTGACAAATTCAAACCTAAAATATAAAAATAAAAATTAATTCAGTTATTGAAAATTTTATAATTTTAATTTAAATTATTACCAGTTAGCATATCTGGACCAGAAGGAAACTTTAATAAAGTTATTCCTAAATATTCATGCAAATGCATAAATCTTTTCAACATGTAAAATTATTAATTACAGCGCGTTGGAACATCCTGTATGAGTTTGTAAACATCTTCACCAGATTGAATTGTTCGTAATGCATCTGCTGCAACTGCACTTTGTTTCAAGAAGGTTATGATGCTCTTTACTTTTGTCAACAATTCTTTGAATTGGGAAAGACTACTAAATGTTGCTTGGCCCACCAAGTTAATGGTATGTGCAAAACATGGTAGATGCTTATCTTTTCCAAATGTGTCAGTAACAGCCTTCGCCATATTTGTAGCATTATCTGTGACTACTGCAGTCACATAATTTTTCTGATTTAATATTCCAATTGCCACAAATTTCTCATAAATTTTATGAAATTTCGTCAGCAGTATGACGTTCTTGTAAAGGAGTTACTGCAATAACAGCAGAACAAAACGTTTTATCAAAAACAAAATGGGCAGTGATTCCAATGAAACTTTGTGTATTCATTGTCTCTGTCCAAATGTTGGCGGTTAAAGAAAAAAAAATTACATTATTTATTTATTCTTTCAGTGCTGTTGACAAAATATCATACTTTTTATCTAGTAGCTTTCTTATTGTCTTTCTTCCTAAAAAGTCAAATTGTATGTTAGAATATTAATTTAAAAAAAAAATAATAATAAAAACAATAATCGTACCAGGTATCTTGTACAAAGGCGCAATAGTTTTGATCAGCATAGAAAATCCTTCTTTTTCTGTAATATTTAATGGACAATTATCTTTGGCAATCATAAACAATATCATTTGTGTTTTTTTCCAGCTTTCGCTCCTCCTTCTTCAAAGCTTTTCATTGCGGAAAACATTGTATCAATGCATTGTATGCGTTGTGGATTTTTACGTTTTGATGAAAACGATTTTGATGGAACTAAATTTGAATTACATTCGTCAACGTTGTTATTTGATAAAAACAATTCACTGGAACAATTTGATCTTCGCGACTGACTGGTTGTTGGTCTTACCTATGATTAATAAAAGTTTTTTTTAATTTATTGTTACTTAAAATGTTTTTTTAAATTTATTATTACTTACAGACAGGTCTTGATATTGTGAAGAAATTTCCATTTCCATTAAAAAATTATCGTCAATGTCATCGTTAAAATCAAGAGTTATCATATTTATTTCTTCTTCGTTTTCGTTACCTTTATTTAAATTATTAGTATTAGCTTGATCTTTATTCAGCATTTTTTATGGTAGCGATTCATGTGATTTCTGAAATTCGTCGTATTTCCTAAGGTTTTTACTTGTCTTTAAGTAAAAGTTAAGTATCTCAGCATTCATCTCGACCGCAGACTAACGTGTAGTAAACATATTAATGCAAAGAAAATCAAATATATAAAAATAAAATATATATTGGTTGTAAAAAAAAATCCAAATTAGATTAAGTATACAAAATTCTCCTATATAAGACAAAAAAAAAACCAATCTCCCAACAACACCTTGCACCATAGTAAAATACAAATATGTCAATCAAAAATATTAAAATCGATAACCGGTGCACCATCCACCCATGGTATATGAAAAACGAATTGATAATATTTACAAGGGCTTGAAAATGCCAACAATTCAAAAGTAAATCACGAAAATATGCAAAAACTACTTATTAAAACTTGGAAATGATCCTAATAATCTTGCTATAGAAGTTTAGTGCTGATCAAAGGACATCAAAGGTTAAAAAAGCTGAAAGATATAACTCAACTAGTATGAACGTAATATAAAACGATAACATAATTTTCAGAATGGTTCACTTTGATAATTAAATGATTCTAGCATGGTAAAGACCATTTAAATCTTTTAGAATTTAAGATTTGAAAACTTATTGTTAGTTACTAAAATATAAGGCAAGATTCAATAAATAAATATAAAAGTATTTTAAAAATAATAATAAGAGAAGTTGTTTCAACTGTTCCTAAACAGGAACTAGCAAAAATATTGAGGTCAATCAAGTTTAGCATTTTAACCGATGAATCTACAGATATTAGTTGTGAAAAAACAGCTTGTATATTGGAAGACATCTTTATTCGAAACAAAATAAAATCCGAATAGTTTGAGGGAGTTGGTTAAGATATACAATAACGTCGTATCTGGAGCTGAACGTATCAAAATATTATGTCATCATTACAAGAAAGGAATATTTCAATAAATATACTTAAGTTTTTGAAGCTATCTATATACGTAGCTATTACAACGACATCATGTTTTAGTCAAATATTTAGTATAAAATGAAAAATATACGCATCCTTTACATAAAAATGTACACATATAATATTAATTTTAAGTATTTTTGCCAGAATTTAAATTAAAAATTAGTATATATTTTTCCAATCATACGAGTTTTATCGTCTTAAAGGAAGCCTCAATAGTATATTAGATCTACAATACCGTATATATCAGTTGGTTAAATTAATTTACTTTTAGAAATCATTCATTTATATTACAATACCCTAGACCAGTGGTTCTTAACCGGTGCTCCGCGGAGCATTTGTGCTCCGCAACCATGTCCCAGGTCATCCGCGAGACGAAATATTAAAACCTTCCTTTAATTTTTTGTGGTACTTGGTTTGTTTTTGTTTATATGGTTTAACGGCGTTTAGCAAATTTTCGTTGTTTTTTAAATTCCAAAAAAATTAAATTTTTAAAAAATAAACTTTGCATATCTATGGAAGCTAAGTATGAAAGTTTGCTTTTGCACACTGAAATGTTATCGCGGTAAAGAGTTATGCCGTTTATTGGGGCTCAAAGATGAACTGCTGTGTTATTTCCAAAACGTAGCTATGGATAAATTTGTTAAATATCTGGAAAATGATATTTGGTGTACTAAGTTGGCATATTTAGCTGATACTTTTAAATACTTAAATTCAGTGAATACAAGTATTCAAGGTAAAAATTAAAATATTTTAACACCCACAGACAAAACGATGGCATGCAATAAAAAAATACTGCATTGGAAAAATCGAATAAGAAAAAAAAAACGCTTGATATTATTCCTGCCATAATAGAACATAACATTATTGGATGAAAAAATAGCTTGTTACTTTCCATCTCTTAAATTAGAATCCTATGACTGGTACTGGATACGAAATCCATTTAGCACATTTGAATCTTCAAATACAATATTAGCTTTACAAGAAGAATAAGAAATTATTTCATTGTCAACAGATCGTACTCTGAAAATGGAGTTTACAAAGGTGTCGAATGAAAACTTTTGGATTTTTGTCCAAGAAGAATACCCATCTCTATCTAAGAAGGCACTCTTGATTTTATTACAATTTGCTACCTCATATTTTTGTGAATTGGGATTCTCAACATTAACTAATATAAAAACTAAAAAACAAGAAAGACTTATAGAGCTACAAGACGAAATGAGGGTTGCAATATCTCGTATTAGACCTAATATTGGCGAAATATGTAAAACTCGTCAGGCTCAAATACCACATTGATTTTCTTATTAATGATTTTATTATTGTTATTTTGAATTTGTAACAATTTACTTTAGTTGATTTTATTTTATATTATCTAAGAATTATTATTTTGATTTGAATAAATAAAAAACTATAAATTTGCGTATATAATCCAAACTAATATTAATTACTTCTGATAAAATCAATATTAATTAGTTCTGATGCTCCGTGAAAATTTCATGTAAATAAATGTGCTCCACGACCCCGAAAAGGTTAAGAACCACTGCCCTAGACCTAGAGGCCTTGAGTTTATTTGTAAAAAAAATATGAGATAAAATTGCAACTATCAAGTTTTATTTTGCTCAGATAATTTATGTATACAATATGAAAATTATTTTAAATAAAAAAAATATATGGCAATTTTTTTTTTATATAAATTACAAATTAAGTGTAATTTTTTAATCAAAAACATTTGAATACTACTATAAAAAAGTTATTATTTTAGAAATTATTATTTTGAAAATTATAGAAAACTTATAGCTAACACAAAAATAAATGTAACTATCATTATTATGCATGCAATGTGAAAGTAATTATTTATGAAAAGTCACTGTCCTCATCACTTACGGAATATAATTGTTCTTTATATGACAATTAAATTATATACTTTTATTTACTCCTTACAACGGTTTACATAAATTTAAACCGTAAAATGTTGTAGACCACATATAAATAAAGAAAAAATACATGAGCATAAAACGGATTTATTTACAATATTACAGTAAAATTGAAATCACCCATAATTGTTAAAACTATGTTATGTTTGCTAATATAATTAGTTTTGCTGAAATTATTTGTTTTGTAACAACATAAATCAAATGAATAATACATATAAATAATTAAATGAACCAGTACTCTTGCAACTAAATCTTTGAAACTGAAAGCAAACAACGACAACAAAAATAGAAATATATGATTACTATATGGCCACCTCACCAAAGGACTAAGAACTTTTTTTAAAGGCCATGATATCATATATAATATTTTATAATAAAAGATATTTTCAAAAAATTCGACCTGATAAATAGTTTGAACAGTTCATTATTTTGATATTATGGTGTTTAAAATATCGTTGTTTTGTGTTTTCAGTTGATTGTGAACGAAATATGTAAAGTACATATATAGATAAAAATATAAAAAGTACAAAAAACAAAGAAATTTGTTTTGCAATGTAAATGATAAAATGTAACAATAACTCAATATTGGCTTCAAAGGCAGTACGAGGCCGCCTTTTTTCATTATAATAGATCGTGTTTAACCACGATCACGTAATTTGCGATATCGCTAGCACCCACTACTTTAATTTCTGCAATTATACAATAAAAATATCATCAAGGATCAAGGATCCAAATAATCAGGAAAATATATGTACATATATATATATATATATATATATATATATGTTATTTATTTATTTATTTATTTGTTTGTCATCAAAGCATATACACTTTCTTAGACTAAGATATAATTTATAAATAACTACTCTACAATACTAAATAACAATAAAAATTTAAAAAAAAATAAAAATTAAAAAATCAATTAAATATTAAAAAAAATTAAAATTAAAATTATAAAAATTAAACTTATTTAACTAATAAAAACAGCAAAAGAAATAAAAAACAATTGAAAGAAAGAAATAAAGAAATAAAGAATAATTATGACTGAGGTATATTAAGCAATATTCTTTGGACAGAATTAGCTGACATATTGAAATTTACATACTCATTATAACGATTAAATTCGGACATTAGACTATTTAGACCAGATAACACATTATAATTAGTTCTACCAAAATTTGTATTAAGGAACCGATGTTGACGAGTACATCTAATTGGAACATTAATATTAAGTAGACTTAGCAGGTCGGGCGAATCAATTTCGAACGTTAACAATTTAAACACGAAGACTGCTTTCGCCACTGATCTCCTTACAGATAAACTATTTTGATTCAGCAAATTTAATCTACACATATATGACGGTAAATTATTAGCGTCAACCCAGGGAAGACCTCTTAAAGCGAACCTAATAAATCTTTTCTGAATTGACTCTATACGATTAATATGAACGCAATAAAAAGGACACCATATAATAGACGCATATTCAAGTACAGAACGAACAAATGCGACATAGAGTGTTTTGATGGCGTAAGGGTCCGAGAAATCACCAGCATATCGTCTAATCATACCCCACATTCTATTTGCTTTATTAACAATATAGTCAATATGTAGGGTATATGATAATTTCGGGTCCAGCAAAACACCCAAGTCTTTAACACTAGATACCCGCGTAACCAATTGATCCCCAATAGTGTACTGGAATAAAATTGGTACTAAACGACGAGAGAACGTGATGACGGAACATTTACTAACATTAAGTGACAAATGATTTTTATTGCACCACAGATGAAATTTTGACAAAGTCTGTTAAGATATTGAAAAGAATCCGAATCTTTCCCTGAAATAAATATCTTAAAGTCATCAGCAAATATTAGCAGATTACAATCAGGCAGAAACTTTACTATATCATTAACATATAGAATAAATAATAAGGGTCCTATATGGCTGCCTTGAGGAACGCCAGAAGGTACTGGAAATTCGGACGAGAAACAGTTAAGGAGATTTACATACTGACATCTATCACATAAAAAGGACGATATCCATTTAATAAAGATAAATGGAAAACCTAATTTTTGCAATTTGAAAAGTAATAATTTATGATTGATCCTATCAAAAGCCTTACTAAAATCTGTGTAAATTGCATCAACTTGATTTCCTTTCGTAAATTCGCAATTTATAAAATTTGTAAATAACAACAGATTAGTAACGGTAGATATTTTTCTCATGAAACCGTGTTGATTATTGCAAATAATAGATTTACAGTGAAAATAAAGCTTATCAGTTACTAGTGCATCTAAAATTTTTGGTATAATTGACTGTTTACAAATCCCTCTGTAATTTTCAATATTATTTATCCTACCAGATTTATGTATAGGAACAATAAATGAACTTTTCCATGCAGATGGAAAACAACCAGTCGTTAAAGAAACATTAAACATATGACACAGGACAGTAATGAGTCAGCACAATTACGGATAAATGCAGACGGTATACCATCTGGTCCAGGATTATAATTATTATCGAGATCATTTATAAAATTCATGGTTTCTTCAGGAGAAATTAAAATATCATTGGAAATTAAATTAGATGCATTACCCATATAATCAAAAAACGATTCATCAATGACAGAGTTATCGGAATTATAAACAGTTTTAAAAAATTCGGCAAATAAATCACATGATTCTTGAGCTGACTCAGCAATAACATTCCCAAGATTAAATGATGATGGATAACCATCATTTTTCTTTTTTGATTTAATGAACTGCCAAAATTTTTGGGGACAATGTTTAATAGAATTCTGAATATTTCCTATGTAGAGGTAATAGGCATTTGATAATGCAGTCTTGAATTCTGACTTAATTCTACGATAAAACATGTAATCAACGTCCAACATGCTAAGCCGCCATTTTTTGTAAGCTCGATTTTTTAAAATTTTTAGATTTTTAGTTATTTCGTTATTCCAGGGACAAACGTCACGTTCAGTGCCTCTAACCAGAACAACTGGAACAAATTGGAAAATAATTACGTTAATTACTCTATAGAATTCAGAGCACAAATCATTTATGCTATTGGACACAAAAAAAGCACCCCAGTCATAACTATTCAAAGCATTACAGATATCATTATAATTTGCATTTTTAAAATCAAAACAGAAAGAATGTATATGTTGATAAGTGTTAACAATATTAAGATTACAAAATAAATTTAACGAAGGATGGTAAGCATCCTCATTGACAAGTGGTTCAGCACTTCTTGAGACGAAATTTTCATCAGTAACGTTTGAGAAAATCAAACCTAAGGTACGATTCTGGTAATTTTGAATCGAATTCAGCTGCACTAATCCGAGAGCCTGCAGCGTGTCCACTAAACTAGTCTCCGTTTGACTTACAGCATTTACTGGATTAAGAAAAGTGCAATCAATATCTCCCGGAATCCAATTAATTCTTGGTTGGTTAAAATCACCAAAAATAAAAATAATATCTGATGATTTCATCAATCCGTCAATATAGCGAAAAGCGTCCAAATATCTATTAATTTTTTCAATGTTACTATTTGGAGGTATGTAGGAAGCAATAACAAAGATACTAGTTGTGGAATTAAAATTAATTCTAGTACAGCAAATCTCAATATCGGAAAAAGCAGACATATCAATCTCTGTGACATTAAGATGATTTTTGACAGCAATCAGGACACCACCAAATCTTTGGTATTCACTATTTAAATAAGATCTATCACAACGATTGATATTGAAGTTTGATGAAAAAATAGCAGCATTGTTAAAAGAACTATCTAAACCCGTTTCAGTCAAGATAATTATGTCAGCCGAACAGGAATGCATATTTAAGAGAAAATCATTAGTCTTCGTTCTTAAACCTCTGACGTTTTGGTAAAAGAACGAAGATTCTCCAAGTTTTTTGGCATATTATTTATAGATCTATTTTTTGGTGCAAATTCTTTTACTAGAATACCAGCTGGCCATAAACTTTTATTTAATAAAGATTTACCTATGTTTTCAGGAGAATAAATCTTGAATGATGAAGTAAATCTACCAGTTAAATTGTCAGGAGTTATACACTGACACCGCAAACAACTACTATCAAAACCTTTAACTTGTAGATAATCCATAACATCACTCGGCTTCGTGCCGTATTCAAGCCTTGAAAGGAATACCACAAATGGGGGTGGTACCACCTTCAATACACACTTTGCGATTCTAGAATCTGCACTCCTCTTAGTATTGCTCCTTGAGATCGGAGAACCAGAATCGGTGATAATAATATTAGGATGTGAATTAGTCGTAAAAATGGAATCAGTGCAGGACGTAGTGCGTTGATCATTCTTAGAAGCATTGCTTACAGCCATTACAGAACCATTATTTACAGCCATTTCAGAGACATTATTTACAACCGCATCAGATTTAGTAACATTTTTCTTCTTACGTTTCTTCTGAGCTAATTTAGCAGCAGTTTTAGTAACGGAAGTATTATTAATCCCCTCTAAAGATATGTTATTTAAAGAACTACCTGCTGATGGACTTACCGCAGCGGCAATAGTTGGTGATGCAATAGTAGAACTCAAGTTAGAGATAGGTGGTATCATATCAACATTATTTACAGTAACTGAATCACCGCTGACGTCACCAACCAATAATGCAGTATTACTTAAAGCGATCAGATCACCAGCCGATGCACATCTCGAGCGAGTATTATAGGAATTCTTGAGAATATTAGGTACAATATTACCATCTTGACCAGGCTGATACTGTTGTGAAGCGCTGTCGACAACTTTACAGAAAGCTTCAAAATCCTCTTTTTGATTAGTATATACATCATTTAGTTGTGACAATTTCTCAGCAAGTGAAAAAAATGATTTCTTAAACCCATGAAGTTTTTTTAGCAAAACTGCCGGAGAAAATTGACGACAATTCTCACAATACCAACCCACACCCGATGTATTTAGTATAAAATCGATGTTTCTACCCAATATTTTATGTGGCAAGCAACTTCCATGATAAATAGTACCACAACCAGAACATGCAATAAAGCGACTATAAGTGTCGGATGTTGATTTGTAATAATTACATTGTTCCATAATTTGCAATTAGCAGCGACACGGAACTCCGAGCGATAATCCAAACTAGAATAATTATTAACTGGGTAGCAAATGAGATGACTGCTACTGAATGCTGGCACGCTTATCTATATTCGTTGTTTACCAATTATCACTTGATGGAATATAAATTCTAAAAAAATAAATCTCTAAGTGTATTCCTTTTTTACAAAATATATAATTAAATGATGAATTTGCACTTAGCTCTTTAAATATAATAAAGGCCTTGAAAATAGAATAGCAAAATAATTTTGCAAAATTATTTAATTTCAATAATTAAAACTGTGAAGTTATTAAAGTTTATAAATTATGTACACAGTAATTTTTGAATTCAGCAAGAGCAATAGAGAAATTTAATAATATTCACTGTAATGATACTGTATTGTTTATATTGTATTTTATTTCTTTATTGCACAGTTAACGAAAAGAAATTATATTTATATATATTTCAATTATCTAACAATTTAATTAAAAATAATAAATTTTGACCAAAAAAGAAATTATAAGAAAGTTCACTTTTAAAAGAATTTAAAATTAAAACAAATAACTTATTGGCAAAATATTTTATATTAAATGTTTAAAAATAAACTGAATAAATAATATATATATAAATATATATGAAAATTGAAGAGCAAAAAATAACACGACTTGAATTACCAACGAGAATATTGTTACGAATAGTAAGTATATAATTGAATGCGAAGTACAAGTTTATTATATATATAACTACTTAAATACTGTTTGCAGTAAAAAAACATGTAGCTCTCACCCGCTATAAGAGCTGTAATATTTTAAATAACTTAGCAAAAATTTGGCATACAATTTTACTATGTGAATTCATTATCCCTTAATTATGTCCTGATGAACTGAAATATATATAATATAAATAAATGTAAAACTTCATGTGGCAATACAAATTTTAGTGAAAATATTTTGAGACTATTTGTGGGACCGAAATAGTTACTAATATAATTGATTAATTATAATTCTTACTTTCCTTTTGAATTTATATAATTTGTATCGATTATTAAAAATATTCCGGCAGCATATTTTTCTTCTAAATCTTTAGAAAAATTCGCGGAAAAATTAAAATAATGCACAGTTTTATACCATTTCAAACTATTAAGTAAGTACATATTCATTTTATCATTCTTTATACATATTTTCTATTTTTAAACTTTTGAAGATTACCTTCCTTATTTTGGGAAATTGTATTAAAGAAAAGATTGCGGTTTAAAATTGAATTGTCGGGATGAATATATTACTTTTTTTAACAAAAGTATATCGCAAAAATAGCTATTTAGTAGGTGTTAAAAGCAATAAAGAAATAATCAGAAAATCAGTATATTGAGAGATTTATTTATATAAATATAGAAATACAATTTAAGCATCCATATATAAAACGTACTTTTACATTATATATTAATATAGTATTATGTATGAATATTTTTGTATTTTTTTTTATATATAGAAAAATAAAATTCGAAAAGTAATACAACTGGGGAGAAAATAAGATTCACAAATTTCATTAAAATTGAAAATAATAAATTAATATGTCAGTTTGATAAATAATATTTATATTATGTTGTTAATAAGAAAATATTCTATATAGATTGTTAATTTTATTGGTTGAATAAGAAATTTATATAAATGCTAGATTTAAATTAATTTGATTTGGTTTTTTTTGGATTGGTATAAAACCTTGCCCATTTAAGAATATAAAACTTAAATTAATTTTGAATTGCACATTTATCATTTATGGGTATACATTATACAATGAAGCCAAATTATTGTGAATAAATTTGTGAAATTGTGGTAATCAAGCACGAACAAAAATATCATGAAAATATTATTTGCGATATTTTATAATTCTTATCCCATTTCAATTCTTTCACTATACATAAATAATGCAAAACCAAAAAGTTATTTTATTTTGTAAGTATATTTTTTTCAGTTAATTTATATAATAAAATTAATTTAAAGAAATTCATAGATAGTATTATTGGTATTACAAAGCAAAACTTTGCCTTATTTTAAATTAATATTTCGTCACCTCAATATTTAAGTGCCACAGTATATACTTAATTTGGTATATTCATATTTGTCATATTTACAAAATTAAGTTTTAACTTTGGAAAGCTTAATTGTTAATAGAACTGATAAATCTGAACACAATTTATTGATTAAACCAATATGTATTCGTAAAAGCAAGCGTAACAGTGTTAAGAAAACTCATATACATAGATTAATCTCATGCAACTACAAAAATAAATGTAAATTATTTGGCAATACAATTGAGGTAGTTGTATACTGATAACAACAGTTGAAACGTTATTTAAGGCCGATTCATCGTTGCAGCTAGAAAATGCCGAACTCAAACGCGCGCACACTTTTTATATGAAAATTTGAAATTCTCAATTTTTGAATTTTTTATTTTCGAAAATATTTCTCTCTGAAAAAGTTGATTTATGCCTGACCCAGAATGACGCGGCAAAATGTCGCGTCGCTTTTGAAATTTCGAATTTTGAAGCATGTAAAGTCAAAAGCGACGCATCGATTTTTTTTCAAACCACATTGAAAAAATTGTAAACAATTTATTTAATGGAAAAAATTAAATAAATTCTAATATCTATGGATATTATGTCATTATAAATTGAAATAATTGTAAACAATATTAATTGAAATGATTGAATTTAAAAAATTTTAATAAATAAATTTATTGACACATTCGAAATTAAAATTTATATGCGGCAAGCGGCAAAAGTAGAAAGTAGGTCTACTCAAGCGTCGCGGCAAAATTGCCGCATCAACGCGACGCTTCATTGTGGGCAATTACATATATGACTATACATTCTACTTTTGAAGCGTTGTTGTCAAACGCGACGCGACACTTTGCCGCGTTATTCTGGTTCTAACATTATATTGAACTTTAGTGCGGCACATTTTTGAAAGTCAATCGAGACATCAAAAACACAAAAATTAAATGACAGAAAAATGATCTGAATATATAATTTTTTAATTATAAATAAAATTCATCGTAGTTTGCCAAATAAATAAAACTTTTTTGTCAAATAAATGTCAATCTATTCTATAGTCATAAAATATTTTAATGTGGCTGATTTCAGCCGCAATGATGAACGTTCTAGAATGAAATCAGTTCGACTAAAATCAGTTCGACTGATTTTATCCGCAACGGTGAATCCGCCTTAAAGGCGGATTCATCGTTGCGGCTAGAAACCGACGAAATCAAACGCGCGCACACTTTTTATATGAAAATTTGAAATTCTCAATTTTTGATTTTTTTATTTTCGAAATTATTTCTCTCTCTGAAAAAGTTGATTTATATTGAACTTTAGTGCGGCACATTTTTAATTATAAATAAAATCCATCGTAGTTTGCCAAATAAATAATACTTTTTTGTCAAATAAATGTCTCTCTATAAAGTCATAAAATATTTTTGTGTGGCTGTTATCAGCCGCAACGATGAACGTTCTAAAAAGAAATCAGTTCGACTAAAATCAGTTCGACTGATTATATCCGCAACGATGAATCCGCCTTAATTACAAATCAATTATTAATAAAAATTTCCAAAGTTAGTATATTATATCTTTTTAGTACTAAAGCCAATATGTTTCTAATGAATTTTCAGAAATTACTTCCGAATGGTAGAATTTGTATATATAATTTTTTAGCTTTAGTTTAAATTGTGATGTATTATTGCCGCAATCTCTCCAGTTCTAGTGGCTAACGTTTTAGATGAATAGTAAAATTTATCAAATATATGGAAAATATTCTCAACTAACTGGGATAGATTTATCACTCAAAGATAATGTATATTGGAGATGACAAATATTATATTACAAATTACAACAGTAAGAGTGGTAAATGCAAAGAATCAAGCTAGTTCTCCAATTGTGGTGAAAATAAAACATTTTTTTTTTGTAATTTTCTGTAAAATGTTGTTTAATATATTTTCTGGAAAAATCCGATATAATATCATAATTTTACTAATATAAAATATTTTACTAATATAAAATTATGATATTATATCTCCTTAAAATTCTCATAAATTTATTATAAATTGCGGATTTCCCTGAACCGAATAAATTACTTTAGGATTCTAACAGTTTCCATTTGATATATATGCGAGATCTATTTTATTTTGATATATACTATATAATATATATATATTCACTACTCAACAGGATCGCATGCATGCATAATTGATAAATCCCATTACTTTTAAAATAATGTATGAAATAAAGGATATTATATATATACTGCATTGGCCATCTATATAGCCTGTTCTATGCAATTTTGTGGTTAAATATATAAAAAACACTTAAAAAGATCCAGCTCGAAATATTGACAAATTAAAACTTAAATTTTAAAAAACTAATGCAAGATAATGGTAATTTTAATTAATAAGATTAATTTATTTTTGATAATTATTGCTAATTAATTTTTATTTAATTTTTTAATTTTAAAATGTTGTATAAAGGTGGATTCATTTTCGAATTTAAGTCCAACTGATTTCTCTGACGGCATATTTTATGATGATCTATCAAAAAAACTATATTTGTAGGATTTACATATTAATACTAATTTTTAAATATTTTTTGTAGCGGAACATACGAAAAAAAAAGCACAGTTTAACGACTTTTTTTATCAGAATCAGTTTTGAAAGCATTACCTTAGATGGCACCACTATCTCAAATTGAGAGAAAGCTTTTTTATATTATTTAAATTTTTAGAAAAATTTTATAATAAAATAACAACAATTTTTTATTGTTCGTGTTTCGTAATCGTAACTACTCGTAAAAGCGAAAATTATATTTTTTGAAAATCAAAAAGAATTTGAAAATTATATTTTTTAAAAATAAAAAGAATTTTTACAACGTTGCCACATTATAATTTTATTTTATATACATATTATTATTATTAAAAATTATTTTGTTAAGTATGTAATTTTTTTTGTGTACATATTATTATAATATACATAATTATTATTTAAATAAACTGGTATGAAATAGAGCTCAAATTGGCCCTGCTAGCATGCTGCCTAATAATAAAATAAGATAAAATCTAATGTTCATCATTAATAAATTATTTTATAAGACTCACCCTAAAATTGAATCAGTTTCTCTAATCTTCATGTTTTTAGGATATTGTGGATCTGCTAACTCCAATATATAGCAATCATAAAAAAATAATTTTAATTTAAGTTTGCATTGTTCCCAAAATACATCATTCCTATCTACTTTAATATATTTTAGTGGATAGTTTTTACCAGTCCACATGGCAAAAATACAATAGTTTCTACCAGTGATGTTTAATTGGCCTTGTACTTGGTAATTTTGAATTGTTTTTCAAATTAAAAATATACAAATTTGATTTTTGTTTTTAAGTAAGAGTATAGGATAAGCAAATTAATAAAATATTTACTTACGTTTTCATAAATTTTGTTGTTCTTTTTTTAGCACGAAAATTACACGATTTACTTTTTACTACACGCATTTTTAATAATAATAAATATTCACACAAAATTAAAATTTTATTTTCACAAATAATTTTTTTCACAATTAATTTTTTTCACAAAAAATAAATTATCACAAAATATATTTTTCCAAACAAATATAGTTTTTTAAAAAAATAATAATACTCTTGTACTTATGTATGTGAGTCATGTAAAACCGTAAGACATAGTTACATTTTACATTTACATTACATATTACATTAGTTTTCGCAAAGCTCATTATGAAAGCTCTCTCGTAATAAAGCTTAATTTCTTACGCCTAGAAGTATGCCAATTAAATATTATATAAACTATTTAAAATTCAATAAAATATGTGTTTTTTACACTAATTGTTAAAATTTATGAAAATTTAGCTAAATATTAAAAAAATAGCAACGTTAGTCCGAGCTCTAATATTTAACGAACAATTTAAAAAAAAAATGTGTTAAAAGATTTCGTCGTTACATAGTTATGATGTCATTTATAACACACAAAAATGCAAAAATGGTATTTTTAAAATTAAAAATTAAGTCCTTAAATTTAAAAATATTTACAAAATCTCAACGTTATGCGCACCTCAAGACATCAAAGTTTATGATTAAAAAAAAAATTATATAAAATTAATTAGTTTTATATGAAACAAAGTGACGAAAAGGAGAGCAAAAAACCATAAATTTCGTATGTTCCCCCTTAAATTATATACATAAATAAAAAAAAAGTGGAAAGCTCCGCACAAAAGTGGAAATTGAACAAACTTTTCAGAGAGACAAAAACATTCGAATATAAAAACTAAAAAATTAGAGGAATTCAAATTTTCATTTATAATATATATGTATGAAAAAAATGAATCCATCTTAAATAAATCATTATTAAAACAAACATTTTCAATCACTTCCGATATAAATCTCACATGATAAGATTATAAGATTTATAGAATTAATAATGTAAAAATACAATAAGTATTTTTATCTCAAAATAATAGTCATTAAAAATAGAAATGGTAATTTCCATGGAATCCAAATAGATTAAAATCTTTTTTATCTCAAAGACCTACGTCAATTATACCTCCCATAAGAATTCTTAGTAAATTATTGATGTCAGCAAAACGCAAATAAAAATATATATTTTTTTCAAGATGATTTTGTGTTTATCATCACCTGCTTTTCTCTTGAGAACAAAAGAAAATTCGATTAGTAAAACTACTTTCTTTAAAAATGTTTTCCTTCTATTCGTAAAATCATAAATTCTAGTGAAAATAAAGTTTCTATTAATTTGTAATTTTAAATATTAAATCTTAAAATATTCCTCGGCTTTCGGCTATAAATCATTAAAGAAATGCAATTGATTTATCTGTCAAATTTTGGATATTTAATAAACATATTTTATGGAGCGAGAATACAGTAAACAAATATATATTTATGTCATATTTTTTGAGTTATTGTTGAGATGGGAATAGCTTTTGACATATCATTATAAATATAATAAAAAAAGAATAAAATTAAGAATGAGAAATTTTTATTCCCATTAGATCTATCTCTAAAACACCAGTTTTTTTTTGTCTAACCACTTAATTTTTCATATTATTTTCTTAAAATATTTTGGCTTTAAGGTATTTTTTTTATTTTTATAATATGTATCTGATATCAGTTTAGTTTGTGGATATAATTATAAAAATAATTTGTATGGATATTCAAAATTTTGTCCTTATATTATGAGAATTATTAATTTATTGCGATAACATTAATTTAAAAAGATAATATACGAGCCCTTCGCCATAATAGTTGGCCTACTCGTGTAATTTCATTTTCTTTTCTAAATGAAGAATTCTCTAATTAATAGAATGGAACCAAAATTTTCTTAACTAGGCCAACTAATTAGCCCAAATTATATTTTTCTTTTTTCTTTTTATTAAGTTTAATGAATTTGTTTAAGTTTAATTTTTTTTTTGCTACTTTATAGGAATTAGAAAATAAATAGTTTTGGTTCATTCTATTAGAGAATTTTATGTAATAATTATTAATTTAGAAAAGAAAATGAAATTACACGAGTAGGCCACCTATTATGGTGAAGGGCTTGTATATAAAAAAATAATTATGTACAGTGATTTATTCGTGTTATAATATAATAAAGATATCAATTTAAGCAATTAATAACTTATCATTACGTCAATTTTAAATTAATGAAGTCGTTTTTCGTTTATAGTTTATTGAATCAGACATAATTAATATAAAAGATATAATCCTGGGTACTGCATAATTAAAATAGTTCTCGAAATTCATATTTGTGTAATTTTTTTATTTCATATACATTAGTTTTTAGATTTAGTTTTAATTTCACTATTATTTTCTTATAAAGAATAACAAAATAAAGTTTATACGAACCAGTTTCCAGGATTCAATTATAGGTATATCATGCCACAATGTGTATTTATGTCTGTTATTTTGGTTTGTCTTTTGAATACGGAAATATTATATATACACTCCGTTCCCATTTGAAAAGGGATACTCAAAATCCTGTTCTTAGAGTAGTTTTAAAGAAAGAGAAAATTATAGAAATTAAGATTTAAATAAAATAAAGATGAAAATACTAAGCCACTATTTTTTAGACAGTGTGATTTAAGAAAATGCATAATACAAATTTTGCATCATTTGAATAGGTTCAATTTACAAAACGAATAAAAAACATGACTCGTGTATTAAAAGTAGTATTTTTTTATTTAATTTATATTTTAATAATGAGTATTTCATCCTTTTTTTAAAATAACTTCATAAATTTTGTCAGGAATGGAATCATATATGAAGCTTTTAAATATTTTAAAGAAATTTCTTGCCAAGCATCTTTGATGGCTTGAATTAAAGCTACTTTTTCATCAGGACCGTCTAATTTTTTTTTTTTCCGTCAGAAAATCTACCTTTTTTCATTCATATTACTCCACGTCATATTATGCGATTTTCCTTATGTACAGGCTTTAATTTTGGTTTCCTTTTTAATTTTACACGCTAAATATTGGGAGAACTCTTTATTACCCTCCGAACTGTCGAAACACATGCAGAGCATCCAATATTAGCTTTTATTTTTGCTGCTTTAAGGTAAACTTCGGATCTACAAGGTGAATGTATCTACTATATTAAATTGTTGTAGATGTATAGCTATTCGTCCTCTCATATTTTGCCATAGTTTTCGGGATAGCTTAGGTAGTTAGATACTATATTGCAGCTCCTATATAACGTTTAAATATAACCATAATGTGTTGATAAATTTTGTTTCAGCTTTGGCGTTTTTTAATATTTTGGAGTATGTAGTGATCTCGTGATGATTCAGTTTTATCGTAAGGAATTGCGATAAACGTGATTTATTATTCAATAATTAAAGTCAAGTTTATTGAAAATTGATTATTTAAGATACAGACATTGATCACCAGCCAAAAGTCATACCTATAAATGACGTCAATAAAGCTTAAATTGAAAATACATATATTCTCAGTTTAATTTATTATAAATAATTTAATTAATAAAGTGTGGTAGAAATTCGAACTTTTCTTAATAAATTCACACAGTTACATAAAAATGAGAACATTATTTTGAGTAAATCAAAAAAAAAATAATGACAGTAAATTGGAGAGCAGGTTTTAAAATTATCATGTATTAAAAGAATGAGATTAAAGAATGATTGTCATTTAGAAAAATTAACCTTTTGCCAATTAATTTATAAGAAATTATTAAAAAATATAAATGTTAAACTTTAATTTAGCCACTGCAGTATACCATAAACTCAATGCTGATGTCAGCAAAATCATAATTTTGCGTCATGGACTACATTAATTTGAATTTACAATGAATGAGCTAGTCACTTAGATTTATCAGTAAATTAACTAAAAAGTGAAAACTAATAAATTTTCAAAGTGCAAAGTAATTAATATGTATATAATACTTATTTATATTTATTTCTTTATTTTATTGTTATTATTATTATATTTCAAAAAGTAAATAAATTCTTTATTAATAAAATATAAAAAGAAGCTGCTAATTAGGGGTACCTTAGCAGATAACTCATAGCTAGTTTTTAAACAGGATTTGGATCCCATAGTACTTGACAGTGAAACTCGTAATTTTGATAGGGACCCACGAAAACTACCGACACTAATGAAAATCAAATTTTAAAAAATTGAATTTGAAATTTAAAAAACTGAATTTCAAGTTAAAAACCTATATATAAAATTGTAAGATGTTTACCTGACGACAATTCCTGTCGGGTCCAGATTTACGCTAAAAGAAAGTTTTGGAATGAAAACTCTTAAAAATCTCCTAGTAAGAAAACAGCCTTAATTTGTATATATTATTTATTATTCGTGAATGGTTGATATGTATAGCTTCCCAATAAATATAGGGTATAGTGTTAATATATTAATGCATTAATAGAGCAATAAAAAAAAAAGCTGCTAACTAGGGGGAGCAGATAACTCATAGTATGTTGTTTAACAGCGATTTATGTCCAAAAGTTTTTTGTAATTAACATTATCTTTGTAACAAACAGAGCTTTCTTCAAAAATTGCTCATCTTTATTATTTATTGATTTAATTTTATATTTTTATTTGTTTAATAATAAATAATATTATTAAAATAACTATAATAAGTATAAATATGCGTAATCACGAATTCAACCTGTGTACAAAATTTCATTGAAATTGAATAATATTTACCATATGTTCTAGAACATATGAAATATTAATCGGAAATTTTAGCATGGACCCCCTAGAGCTACTAACGTCTACATTAGGCTACACATGTGTAATCACGAATCCAACCTATGTACCAAATTTTATTGCAAACTGATAATAATTACTATATGGTGTAGAACATATGAAATATTCTTTGGAAACTAAGTTGCTCATATATTAGTTTTCCATGAACACAATAAAACTACCTGATACAAATTTTTGGAGCAATAAGTAGGTCACAAATTCAAGCTGTGTTTGAAATATAATTGTAATTGGGTGCCAATTACTGTATGATGTAGAGTATTGAACTTGTGAAATATAATTGGACATTTTAACATGGAGCCACTGGATTACCGACTTTAAACTTTGCACACAGTAAGTACATAAGGAAGCTACTATGTGTGTCAAATTTCATTCAAATCAGATAATAAATACCATATGCTCTAGAGCATATGAAATTTCAATCGGAAATTTTAGTATGGACCCCCTGAAGGTATTAACTTCTATCATGGCCAACACATGCATAATCAGAAGGTCTACCTTTGTACCAAATTTCATTAAAATCAGATAATAATTACATGCTATAAAACACGTAATTATATAAAATTCGGAAACTAAAACTGTTTTCTAGGAACCCCCTGAAGATCTCCAAATTTCAGGAGAGCCAACTAGATCACAAAATTAGCCTATATATAAAATATCTTTGAAATCGGTTAACAATTACTCTATGCTGTAGAACATATTAAAAAAAAAAAATTCAAAAAAAAATCGGAAATTTAACATGGACCCCCTAATCCTACTAATCTGTAATTTGGTCAACCTATGCAGAATCATGAACTCAACCTGTGTACCAAATTTCATTGAAATCGGATAATAATTACGAGCTGTAGAACATAAAGCAAATATTCTTCGGAAACTAAGTTGCTCATATATTAGTTTCCCATGAACGTACTATACCTACCAACTACAAATTTGTGGAGTATCAAGTAGATAACTAAATGAAACTGTGTATTCAATATCATTGAAATTGGGTGAAAGGTACCGTAGATATAGAGAGTTGAACTTATGAAAAGTAATTACGGATTTTTACATGGACCCACTGAAGTATCGACTTTAAATTTTACAGACACCAAGTACATACGGAAACTATCATATGTACCAAAATTTATGCTAATTAGATAAAAATTACTATATGCTCTAGAGTATACGAAATTTTAATCGGAAATTTTACCATGGACCCCCTGAAGTTACAGACCTGTATCTTGGTAGGCTTGTGGACAATCATGATACCAACCCATGTTTTAAATTTCATTCAAATCTGAGACATGAAATTTTTTTTTACATTTTTCCGTAGAACAAAAACACGTAGGTTCCCACATAAATGGGGAAATCTAACATGGTCCCACTGAAAGGATCGATCTCATCTTGTACCGGCACCTGCGCGAAGTCTGTTAGAGCCTGTGTGCCAAATTTCATTAAAATCGGACAAGCGGTTCTAGGAGATGTTGCTGCGCACATAAAAAGCGTACGCGTACGCGTACAGTACGCGTACGCGTACGCGTACGCGTACGCGTCCCCCGGACACTTTTTTTTTTTTGCATTTTCGGACTCCCCGACCTCGGAAACGCCTAGAAAAAAATTTTGAGCGAACTTTTTTTTTTGACCATCCAACCCATCACCAGACTTCATAGTATTTCATACTATTCGTAAAATACGAGTATTCTGACAATCCGAAAAAAATACTTGAAAATATACAACAACAAAAATGGTGGAGAATACCAATAATAATAAATATATTTATAGCAGCGAGCGGCAATTTAATATACCAATAATAACAATATACATATATTTTTTGTAATCTTAAAATTTCAGAGAAACTAATAAAATTTGACCCAATAAATTTACAATATTAGATGTGTATTATTATCTTCTTTATAGTATAATGCAGTCACGATGACACTTATAATTTATGAAAAATTATTACATACTATCTATTTATGTTATTAGTTATTATGTTATACGAAGATCATCAAGATCTAGATATAGCGTTAGATACATATGAATCATTATTCCTAAATCATTCGCTAATGGCGTTTCGTAAATTATTCTCGAACTGTATAGATTTGTTTTTTGCAAGTACGGTATACAATTATGTTGAGTATAAAATAAATGATCAACAAAATTACTGTGAAAGTCAGCGCATTGAGATATATGCAAAATTTATTTTAACGCGGAAAATATGTATAGTAAAATTTATGTGAAACCTTAGTAGAATGAAATATTATTCGATTTTAACACAATTTATAATTTTGTAAACTATGTTCATAGATTATATAAACATATTTTTTAGTATAGTTATAAACGATATTAAAAAGTATGCATTTGACAATATAACTAATGGGGTTCAGCTGTAAAATGCATTTGTTTTAAATCCCCATATTTATATATATGTATTATGAAAATGTTTATTAAAATTAGCTGGTTACATATTCGTATAAATTTACTGCACAAATTTTAAGGATTTATGCGTCCATATATTATCATGTCAGAGTTAAAATTTCCAAATTAAATTCTTCAATCAAATCATTTTGTGGGAACTCAACTAACAGTTTTTTCTGCCATTTACTAAAATTTATAAATTATTTAAATTTTGTTAATGATATATAGCTATATTCTACATTTTTAAAGCAATAAATTTATGCATATATATATATGTATATTATTCAATAAAAGATACAAAAATTGAGTCAATTAATTTATGCTGCTATCATGTACGTATAATCCTTTAAATTTATTTGTGTTCATATTTTTTATCATTTGAAAATAACTCTATAATTTACAAAACCCTTTTGACCACAAATTCATTTTGAATAGTTGTCAAATTCACAACAGTGGATTTTGTAGATAGTGTTATTGTAATAAAAATTTAATTTAATATGTGCATCACTATGTACATAGTTTATTCAGTCACGTAGCCTGTAGTATATTACAAACTAATAATATTAAATTATATAAAATATTATAAAATTCTTAAAATTTTATATTTATTAGAACCATTGAAAAATATAAATAATAAAATACATTTTCTTATATTTCTGTAACTTGCAAATTACAATTTCGTAAAAAAAATGTAGAATTACGAAAAATTAATTTTAGTTTATGAAAGAATATATTTTGAATTGTAATGATAGAACTTTATATAGAATTAATTTTGGATTTGAGCCACTAAAATATAAATAAATTGGGTGTGTACATAATAATTCATATTAAAATAATTGTACTTTTCTTTTTGTTTTAACTAATTTTTTATTAATTATATAATTATATAATTACGTTGTTTTTTAATAACTGGAACTTTTATATGTTTTCAAAATTATTTAAGAGCCAAACAGAATGTGCGGTTGTCGCTGTCGTTTGTCGTCGTGAAAAGTCAAAAAGGAAATCAAAAGTAAATAAATATCGTATTATTGAACTACAATGATGTCGTCTGTCGTTGTCGCTATCGTTGTATTTCAATATCAATTTTTTTTTGGTAGGCCGATGTTATCAATTCATTAGCATTTGATATCAGTATATTTTCACTTGATATTTTCACTTGTCGTGGTGTTTTGTCATATATTTTTATTGTTTTTTTTTTTAATTGAAGAAAATGGAAGACAAATTAATAGAAGCTATTAGGAAAAGAAGTTTAAAAAACTTTTAAATTATTGAAAATATCAAAAATTTTACAAACTACTATACACTTTAAAATTATGGCAGACTTGTTATTCACGGCATTCTATTGTGTTTAGTTAAGAAGCAACAACGACAGCGAAATCATCGCTGGCGAAAAACACGACGACAAATGACAGCGACAACCACACATTCTGTTTAGCTCTTTAAATTTGTATATGTATAATTGAAAATGATTTCCTTTTGGGTAAATTAAATTTGTTAATTATTATAAATATTATAGTAACTTATAATTTATTATAGTTTCTGGAAAACATCTAATTCTTGAAAATTGGTCTTTTACTTTAGATTAGGAGATGTACAAAATTCTAGCCAATCTAAGGTTCAATTACTTGTTGATATTTTAAAATAAATTAATTAAGAAATTTATTATTGTTGTATTGACGTAATTGCTTAATTAACACTTTTGTTTAATTAACGAAAATAATTAGACCTTATTTTTTGCTAGACTAACGTAAATTAAGGTCAAATATTATTTGGGTATATACATTTTGCTTTTAATTAATTTGAATCAAGGAGTTGATTAGTGGCACGTAATCGGCTTTATAATTTAATATTAATAAAAATTTTAAGTTATTGACAAATGTGAAATTATTGTTTTATTTAATTAATTTAAAGAAGAAATTTTCGAAAGTAATTTTATGTTATGATAAGATAAAACGCAACAGCTTGTATTCAGTATTCGCAGTCTGGCTAATATCATAAACATTTACTTATAATAAAATCAAATAACACATTTATATGAAGAAAGTATATATGATAAAAATTTTACAAATTCATATATGTATGTATATTTGAAAAAATATACATAAAAATAAACTTGTGATAGCATAAATTTATTTAATAAGTATCTCACACCATAATAAAATTTATAGCAGATTTAAAGTATATTATGCACGTTTCAAAACCATAAAAAATATTAAATTAAAATCATAAAAAAAAAATCGGTGAAAAATGGTTTATAAATTAGTAAATGGATCAAGGAAGAGATCACTTCTTGAATTTAAATAGACTATTTGGTAAGCACAATAATAAAATTAAAAGAATATTAATAATAAAATGATATGGATTTAATAATAAAAATGAGAAACTGCGTTTATATTAATTTGGTTACGATATATTTTAAGGGAATATAAGCACCGATTTTATTTACTTCGAAACAAGTATTTTAATATACATACATGATTATCTTGATACTCATATCTAGTATAGCTTAGCTATTTATTTTAGATTAACTTTTATTACAATAAATGAAACCTTGAGGTTTTATCATATATACTAAAACGAAGTTGTTTTATTTAGTAGATATGTACGTAGTGTCTTGTAATTTTTGGTAGATTTTAAGATATTTATATTATATTCCATGCAGTTAACGTTATTTTAACTTTCAATAAATATTTTTTTTTATTTTTATATGAAACTTGTGCTGAACTTGAAATACAACAAATATCACGAAGCGATTAATTAACATCGAAGAGGATTTTAATATTATCCACTAATGACAATACAAAATTGATATTTATTATGGTTTACCAATTTTCTCTGCCATACCCCTAATTTGCATTTGCTATTCAATTGATGCTGTATAATTGAAAAGTTTGTGCACTTATTTTGAGAACATTTATAACAGAGTAAAATAAAGATTTGTATCTTTTCAAATAATAAATTTTATAGAAATTTTGTATTACAGAGTACCAGACGTTTTAGATTTATTCAGATTTCAGTGTGACGGCGAATAAAATTTTATACATTGGTGGCTAAAATTGAGACTATTAACTTTAAATATATGACAATAATATGAAAACTAATTTATATTAAATAATATCTATCTTCTATATAGATTGTAGTCAATTAAACTATTCTAAAAAACAAACAGAAATTCCAAAATTTCATCGTGCACATTTTATTTAACAAAATTTTCCGTCTTTACTAATTAAATTAGGAAGTTTTTGTTTCAAATAATAAACAATTTATAAAAAATTTCCAACTTTAATGTAATGAATATTTTATTTTTGCTCTGTTGAGAATAATTATTATTAATTTTCTTGTTGTCAAGAATTAAACTTCTAATATAAGTTATATAAGTCTTGTTTCCATAGCATTTTAAGAATTTATATTTGAAGACTTTTATTATCGACACAAAATAAAGTTACATTACATATATACATATATACTCTCCCCAAAAAATATCCGATGTTACAGAACAATTTTTTTTAAAAATATAATTTTTCTTTTGAAAATAAAAACCGAAGTTTTTCTTTTCAGATGAAACTTTTCTTTTATATGTACTTGTTTTCACTTAAATTTATAATGAATTTTATTTTCACATTGACAGCTCAAATTCTTTTTATTGGATTTTGGTTTTATAGGTGAAAATTGAGAAATAATTTTATATACTGTAATTGTAATTTGTAATATGTACTTGAATTGATAAATGTATTGAATTTATTTCCTAACAAAACTTTTATTTTTATTAAATTCATAAATAGTTTAAAGGTACGTTTCAACGAGATGTAGAACAATAACAGTGATATTAGCAAAGCTTTACAAAATTCTCTCAAAAGCTCGGTAGAATCTTTATTAGAGAAAAATTGATCATGTTACGTGTAAAACGTCTAACATGACAACAAATAATATAATTTAGGAGAGCACTATACCTCTATACTCTATTATATAACACCATGAATATCGATAATAAAATGAGTGTATGGTGGTCATTGCAAAATGAAGGAAATTTTGATGAAAGCCACATGTAAATAAAAGAACAACAACTATGTAAACCGACTTCTGTCAATTCTTCTGTCAGTCAGTTTTTGGTATATATATATATCAATATTTTAAACTATATGGTCTATATCAATCGATTCTCGATATCTGCCTTTTAGCTATGTTATTATTTTAACTATATTTAAAGACTTTTGTTCATATCCGATATAAATAAATATTCGTATCCCCAATAACATTCGTAATAAACATTAACTTTCAATAAATTTAAATTTCCGGCAAAAGTTAAATCTCTACCGATAATAAAAGCAAACAATTTAAAATTTCGATATAAATTCTTAAAGCACGTAACTCCATATCCGCGCACCTAAATTGATAATTTTTATGTACTGTATATACATAATATCCTAGAATGCATACCACAATTATTGGTCACTATTACTTATCATCGTACTAATTATGGGAAATATGAACCTTTAAATAGGATGTGTTGATGGCTGCCAATCAATAAAAAGATTTTATTAACATTTCTTTATCAAAAGGCCAACTAAAAAAAGTGCTTTTCTTACAAATGACATAACATTGAATGGAACTAACTATTTATATTGGAAAAATAAAAACAAAAATAGATCCTTAAATTTTAAATTGATCTAATTTCAGTTATATGTATGTTTGTTTATGCATTTTTAATGTCAAAAATAATTAACTAAATTAATTTGTATAATTGTCTTTATAAATGTTTTTAATTTAATTTGGAGTTGTATTTTTTAAAGTAATTAAGTTATTACTGTATTGTATTTGTAAATGTAAATGTTTGATTTAAACAATAAATAAAGAAATAAAAAAATATCTCTTTTAAAATCATTCTAACAAATTGAATGTTGAAAATATCTTTTAAATTAAAACATGTTAATTTTTTTTTTGGAAATTAAAAGATATGCGAAATTGAAAACAACAAAATTAAAAAAAAAAAAAAAAAAACTATAAGAATAAAAGCAATTTCAAAAATTTCAGGGGTTTATAGCATCAAATTTAAAATTTTGTTATTTAATAAATTCGTAATTTATTGTGTATGTTTGTTTTATTAAGAAATTCGTAAAACAAATTGGAAGTATGATAAAGTTTTGGAAATACTGCAGGCGATGAGAAGAACTTCGTTGTTGCAGGAGTTTTGAGATATGCATATATCTATGGATCCAACTTTTTATCATCTTATTTTAAAACTTTATTTTACTTTTATAGAATTATTTATTAAACTCGAAATTTTAAGTATGCTGAAAGGAAGTAAAACTAAGATCATGTAAGTAATTGTCATAATAAAATTATGTATAAATAATTTTTAAGTGTCTATACACTATTATAGTGTCTACACTATTATTCCACAAATAATATTCATCAATTAATTTTAACCAAATACAGCATATAAAGATTTCCGAAGCATATTTTTGGTTTGCTGTTTATTATGTATAAGTAGATAGTTTTAGAACTATAGAGATGTGATTGGAAACATAATTTTCTTTCTGACAATTATTATATTGAAAACTTTTTATTTTAAGTAAAAAATATCGAACGTGGGTTTTCATCATCAGATAAATTTTTATTAATATTATTTTTATAAAAATTGTCAATTTCTTTAATTTCTATAAAAGGGTATTTTAATAATTCAACTTCAATCCATATAATTAAACTATTTGTATTTGTATCTAGAATAATAAGAGTCAACAATTTAAAATATTAAATAAATATAATTTAATATTCATAGATTAAATAATTTATATTTAGAATTTAATCAATTTGAATTTAGATTTAGAGATAGCCAGTTAACTCACTGAAAATATTATTTTATAATTGAAAAATTTACTAAATAAATTGAATATTATTGAGTTTAATGAAATTCTTAATAAATTGATTTCATATTAAGAAGTTTTATTTTTTGTTTTAGTTGTATTCGATATTTTTTTTTTTTTTTTTTACTTTCCTTTTATTGAATTTACAATTCATGTTTTCCTCACCTGGGCATAGCTCCTAAACGGCTTGACCGATTTAACAGAAATTTGGAACTTAAGCTCGTATTATGACCCATTGGGTGCCACATAATTTTCAAGGCCCAGCGAGGGGGCGGGGGTTTGGGCCTATTTTCAAAAAAGTCATGTGGGGTATCAAATTAAAGGTATTGATGAGTACATCACGTTGGGTAGTGTTTCAGGTAACTGGGACCAAGTGGGGTCCCCAAAAAATGGGGTCAAAAATGAAAAAAAGTCATGTGGGGTATCAAATTAAAGGTCTGGAAGAGTAGATATCTTTGGGGCAAGTAATGGTAGTGTTTGGAGCAAAGTAGGTCATGTGGGGCCCTGAAAAAGTGGTCACGTGGGGCCTGAAAAATTAATGTTTTCTTCACCTGAGCATACCTCCTAAACGGCTGTACCGATTTAACTCAAATTTGGAACTTAAGCTTGTGCTCTGACCCATTTGCTGCCACATAATTTTCATGGCCGGGTGATGGGGCGTGTGAGGGGGCAATTTCAAAAAAGTCATGTGAGGTATCAATTTAAAGGTATTGATGAGTACATCTCGGTGGGTAGTGTTTCGGGTAACGAGTACCATGTGGGGTCCCAAAAAATGGGGACAAAAATAAAAAAATCATATGGGGCCTCAAAATAACGGTCTGGAAGAACAGATATTTTTTGGGCAAGTAATTGTAGTATTTGGGGCAACAAGAGCCATGTGGGGCCTGGAAAATGGGGCCCAAAAAAATCATGTGGGGTATGAAATTAAAGGTCTCGATGAGTACATCTCGTTGGGTAATGTTTCAGGTAAAGAGCGCCATATGGGGCCAAAAATAAAATTTTTTTTACATATGTATACATAAAAATATATATATATGAGCCGTTAATTTTGCAAGTGACTTTTCGCGAAACATGAGTTAGAGCTATTTATTATTAACCGCTCAAATATATATTTTTTACTATAATATGTTATATTATAGTAAAAATATATAAACAATATAAACATTCTACAGTTTTTAGTCGGTCAAATATATTGTGTAAAACTTAAAATATTTGACCGACTAAAAAGTATGAAATAATAAATAAATAAAAAAACATTTTTTAAAAATACTTTCCTTTATAAATAGTAATATGCGACTAAAAACTAATAAATAATACTAAAATTATATAATCTTTCATTCTTGTATCTAGAGTTTCATTAATGGTCAATTGTAGTAGGGTTAACTGCAAACGTACTAGACTAGAGATTCAGTAAAAGTAAAGTATAGTCAGCGTTGCCAATAATTATTTTGTATGGGAGCTAAATCAATCTCAAAAAAGAGCTAGAAAAGAGCTAGAATTTTTTATATGCATTTATATAAATTTAATTGAATAAAAGTAGAATTTTGTGTTTTCAAATCAATTTTATATTTCTTTATTAAACAAAAATTGAAAATAAGAATATAAAAACTAAGTAATATGTAAAAAATAACAAAAAAATAAAATTCAAATAATATCAGGAGATCAACCAAAATAACTAAATTATAAAAAATAATAACAAAAAAATAAAATTAATTTCAAAATAAGTACAAAAAACTTAAAATACAAGTCAAATTATTATTGCAAAATATATCAAGCATTTGTTGTAAAATATTATATATAATTTTACAATTATCTGTCAGAGTCAACGGAAGCTGTAGGCCAAAAAACTTAAGCTTAGTATCCAGTACGCTATGAACTAAAATTCTTATACAACTTTAATATTGTAAAATTTGAAGTGACAAATTTCACCTCTGATTTGAGTCTTTAGTGGTATCGAGTTCATTGTGAAAAAGTTGTAAAATTCGTATATAGTTTCGGTTTATTTAAAAAAGTTTTAATCAAAAGTGGATAGATATTATAATTTATTGTTTTATAAATTAATTAAAACTGAAATTTTAATCTGAAATGAAGTTTATATTCAAATAATATTAAAATAATTTAAAAATAAATAATGTCAAATTTCCATAATAAAATAATGTTCAACACATTCTCAAATAAACTCGATACCACTAGAGTGAAATTAGAAGCTGAATTTTTCATTTCTAATTTTACAATTTTAAATTTTTTATGAAAATTTCATTTTATAGCGTACTCGATTCTAAACTTAAGTTTTTTGGCCTGCGGCTTCCAAAAAAAATTATTAAAATGTACGTTTCATACCAAAAAAGCTGTTTCAAAAATAGTATTATGTTACTGTATAGTATTTAACAAAAAATCCTCCATATCTTGGGATCCCGCTTCATCCTCGTCGTCATCTTTAGAGTAACTGCTCATTGTTCCTATTTTATGTAATATCTCTGGAGGTAAAATATATTCAGAACAACATTTGTTGCATATTTTCAGGCCAAAACGAATTAATAAAATTGAGTTCAGTGTACATAACTGCATCTTGTTGCGATATTTATTTTTTACCAAATTCATTTGGCTGAAGGCTCGTTCAATGTCCGCATTAGAATGAGGTAGACTTAGTAATTTTATTGCAAATTCGGCTAAATCACCAAAGGGATTTAATCCTGCGGAATCTCTATATTTGATCACTTCAATCCATAAATCTGTTGTGGTTTTGCTGTGCCAAATTTTAGTGTCCATATTTAAAAATTGAAACTCAATTTCCGTGATAAGCATTGGGTCAATTATGAACATTTTCAAAATAGGAACAATAGATTCTTTATTTCTGTTGAGTACGTTTTCTATGCTAATTACATTTATTTTTTGTAATACTTGTATATTATCGGGAAGTCTGTTTTTAATTTCATTAATTAAATTTTTAATAAATGTAATACATCTTTCTCTTATTTGTAATTGTTCTTCAATGCATAGCTTTTGTATTTCTGTTTCAAAATAAAATCCTAGTTTTGACGACCAATCGATAAAGTTTTCGATTTGCATTGTCAAAACATTATAAGTATGATTGTACACAATTTTTTTGGTAAGAGATTGCAATAAATTTACAATATCTTTTAATAATTTCGACGGATCGGAAGTCTTTGACTGAAACGCTAAATTTACGTTACATACCTCTTTAATTATTGGTTGGAGAAAAATTAAATATAATTTATACATTGGATTCGCAAACATTTTACTCAAAATCTCAGCGGACTTGCAGGTAGTTCTTTCTACTATATCGAAACATGTTTTTAGCTCTAACCACTGGTTTAATATAACAGAAACTGATTTTTCCATAGATAACCATCTGGTATCACAAATTCTTGGGATGTTAATTGGATCAATATTATCATTTATTAGTCTATACAAATTTTTATATTTATATAATCTGAGACTAGAATGAGAAAACCAATTATGAGTTTCCCTTAATAAAAATTCTAGTTCAGTAGGAAGAGTTTTTGTAGCATGATGAAGAGCAAGCACAAGAGAATGGCAAGTGCATCTTATTAAAATCAATCCAGGTATTTCTTTCTTCAAAATTGCAAACACTCCGTTGTTAACGCCAACCATTACAGCAGCATTATCGGTACCAATACCTGCCATGTTATTTAATTTTATTTTGAAACTATACAAAAGATTTTTTAAAGCATCGACTATTGATTGAGCATCACAGGCAGTTAATTCACATAATCCCAAATATGTTGAAACAATTTTCGAATAATTTTTGGAATAATATATAATTGCAACTCCCAACATTTTGGTAACAGATATATCATTACTTTCATCAATTAATATACTGTACCACGAATTTTTAATATCATTTTTTAATTCGTTTTTAAAATGCACTGCTAAAACATTTTGTAAAATATTTGTACATTTTGAACGTTTCATTTTAATTTCACTAGCCAAACCACATTTTGAATTTAAAATGGTACTTAAATGTCCGATTGGTAAAATAGACTGATGGCATGCAACATACATGCATAAAGCTGCTTCCAACTGATTGTTCGCTATTTTTTTTATTTTCAATTCAATTTTAGTTTGTCGATTGTCACTAAAAGGCTTCTCCGCTGCTATGTGAGTTTTTGAAATAGCGTGTCTAATTAAATCAAACTTTTTGGCCAACAGAACTTTTTTGCAAAACTTACATGAAAGTTTTGTACTATTTTTTTCTATCCTGACCAACCAATGTTTTAGTCTATCATCCTTAAACCACTCGTCTCTTATTTTTTGGGAATATATTTTTGTTTTTGTGTTTTTAGATTTTACAGCTTTATCACTGATTCTAGAAAAAGATACAATTACAATATAACAACAAATAATATTTTAATTAAATGTAGGTACTCATTGTTTTCTGAACTTTCATGAATCTCTACTTCTGAATCCTCACTTTCTTGATCGTTTGGCTTTGGATGACTAAATTGTTTTTTATTGGCTACTTTCAAATATCTGGCTCTACAAAATATTTTGAGTAAAAATTAAGTTCACAATTATAGTTACGGTATATATACTCATTGCTGTCTGATATTTCAGAATCATCACTATCCGTATCCATTATTATATTAAATATTAAATTATCTTCGTTTATTAAATATAATTATACTTATATTTAAAACTTAAAATGATTGCTCGAACTCGTCGTTATATTTAAATATGATTGACTGACATTGACATTGATTTGATTAGACATAAATCATATTGATGTCTTTCCCTATAAACAATATTGATATGAAATAAATCATCCCACCGAAAAATATTTTGTTGGAAAGTATATCCCAGTAAAAAATAACTACAGGCTGGGTTAGTATAATAGTATAAGCAATAAATTTGTTTATTTTTGGGTATTTTAATTAAATCATAATAAGTGTCAGATTGCGAGCTAAATTATTCAAGAAAGTGCCAGATTGCTCCTAAGAGCAAATCGAGTTTTTTGATAGCTAGAAATTTTAAAATAGTGCTAAAACTAGCTCGGAAAGAGCTAAATTGGCAACGCTGAGTATAGTAAAAGGGAAGTAGACCCCTTATAAAGGGAAGTATAACTGATCAAAATTAATTATGAGAATTAATAGAATTTATCTGAATGATATTTATAAGGGGTCTACTTCCCTTTTACTATACTTTACCTTTACTGAATCTCTAATCTAGTACGTTTGCAGTTAACCCTACTACAATTGACCATTACTGAAACTCTAGATACAAGAATGAAAGATTATATAATTTTAGTATTATTTATTAGTTTTTAGTCGCATATTACTATTTATAAAGGAAAGTATTTTTAAAAAATGTTTTTTTATTTTTTTTTTTTTTTTTTAATGTAAAGAACGCCATTTCATGTACTTATCTCAATATAGAAATACTAATTTGACCAAATTAATTTTCAGCTTATATTATAGATATACACTATCGATTTGTGTAGTGATGGCAACCAAACATTTTACAACCGGTTCTATAAAAATAAAAACCAAAAATCGTTTTATTTTAATAAAATATCGTTTTATTTGAATAGAATTGATTTTTTTATTTCTTAAAATTATTTTAATGATTTCATTATTTTCATTAATATTTTCTTTGGCGCATTTCTAATTCTGGTATCATCAGCTGAATTGTGAACCAAGTTTTAAAATATTCTCCAGCATTTCAAGATTCAAGTGGTGATCCCATTATATTAACACTTGTGGAAGTAGAAATATGTTCAACTGAAAGATTAGCTCTTTTTTCCACAAATAATATTCATTAATGAGAATCCTCGTTCGGCCTCTGATGAACTTTATAGCGATAGTATTAATTATGCTTTTAGTTTTTTGTATTGTTTCTATTTCCGAGTATTTTGCTTCAATTACATTTTGTACATAATCTCTGAAATCGTTCATTGGAATTTCGTATACCTAATTATTTCATTTAGATTTTTCAATTTTTCTTCTCCGATAATCCACGGACAAGTAACTTCTGCAAATTCCAATCACTTGCTTCAAGTAAATTAAATAATTCGGCAATAGCTATGTCGTTATTTTTTTCATGTTTAGTCATTCTTAATTTAACATTCGAGTATTCATTTTATCAATTATTGTTTGAATAATTTTTTTTTTCTTAGGTGACTTTCAAATTTTTTATTTTCCACAAAAGTAATATCTACAAACGTATAGGTGACGACAACATTTCTTCAACTTTTTTTACAATTTTTTTTTTTTAAATATTTAGAGTTCTTGAATTTGTTGATTCCTAATTAACAACCTACTAAAAATACTAAAACTACTAAACATTTAACAACTGGTTCTATAGAACCGATGCAAAGCGGCTACAGTTCATCACTGGATTAGGATTTGTGTAAATAAATCTAGAAAAAACAATATTGATTGCATAAATACCATGTTATTCCATATTTGGTTAATGACAAATTTTGTTTAATAAGAAAAAAAAATATGTAAAATAATTAGAATTTTATATTAATTAATATTTTCAGAATCGATTATCTGCAATTATGTTTCATATTTTTAATACTTTTGGAAAGTTTATAAAATCAAAGTGACTAAAAAAAAAAAATTGTTTTTGTTACAAATGTCTGAAATTTGAAATACGTTGCTAAATTTAAAATAAACAAATTATAAAAATTATCTCTTCTTATTGATGGTCATTATATCCTTTATATTTAGTTAACCATAAATAATGTATACAACTTTTCCATAGTTAAATACATATTTTTCCATAATATTGAAGAATAAATTGATACAATTAATAATAATTGTATATTTTATTTAAATTATACTTATAAGAACTCAACAATTAATTCACCATTCACTTTAATTATCAGAATAAAAATTCATTAACTTCAATAATTAGGCAAAATAATTACGTGTAAATTTTTTACCTTTATCCCTATGTGTAGCTATAAACTATAATTATAATGTCCTTGTAATAATTCCATTAATTTAATATTTTATGCAAATCTGGTTTTTCATATTAACAGGATATTGTTAACAGGAAAATTGTTAAAAAAATGTATATAAATTATCTTATCTTATATAAATATTCATATATGCATAATAATGTGAAAATTATTTTAATCATTTTGGGATGAAGAATTTTCAAATGGATTTGTATATTTTACAATTTCGCTCTTATAATAGTGTAGACAAAATTTTATAAATTTTAATTTTTATTTTATTAGTGCCATTTTCTTTTGTCTTTTTATTCGTTATTTATTACAATCTTCACAATTATATTATTTTTTGTCTGTATGGCGACGGATTATAAGTACTTATTAAAATTATAAACATAAGTAATAAAATAAAATATGGTGAAGTCGAAATTTGTGACAAAAAAAATGTTTCTAAATAATATTATAATATATATATATATATCGTTAATTGGAATTGATTATATAAAATAATGTCAGAAATGGTATAAAATTATTAACATAATTTTAATATACATGAACATGACATGCAACTATTTATTAAACTCTAATTAAATCTTAAAAAGTTGGGTTTTTACTATAACGTAAGATGATAATGAAATTAAGCTTATATGGGTTACAATAATATTAGATATAATTTAAATTATAATTAAGAAATTATATTCAAATTTGTGAAAAACTAGCTTGGAAGTTTGGAATCACCCGGCTTTTTATTTTTTTTTATATGATAGGATAGTTTACTATACACGGTAATATAAATGTTGTTGTTGTAAATTAATTTTAAAATTAGATTTACCTTTTTATAATTTCAATGATAGTTTTTAAATAATAGCATATCCAATTTTTGAACAATAATTTTACTTTAAATTAAAATTTATAGTTTTTATTATAAAAATATTTAATTGAAATATTATATATAGCGAATAAATATTATAGATTTAATATTAATATCGCACAAAAATCTTTTAATATCCGATGAGTTTTAAATTTTTAAACTCTACACAATTTCTACACAAAAAAAAATACTAATAGAAAATTGTAGAATCCTTGTTGAGTTGAAAAAATAATTTCGTTAAAAAAAAAAAATTCAATATGATATGTACATAAGATATAAACATAAATAAATTTTTATGGATATATTTTTGGAAGATATATAAAAACAGATTTTTAAAAAATATTTCTCCACAAAATATCAATTTAAAAATTTGTAAGGTAATACAGCATCTTCGTTAAAAAAAGAGAAAAATATATATAATTAAGGGATTCAAAATGATTTAAAATGTTGATAACAGTATTCAGCAGCTAAATTTGATGAAGAGAATAAAAATGACAAGAAGTGTTGCCGAAGCTATAGAGAATTATACCTTTGCTAAGGTCAGGGTATTTTAACCAACTTTATTTTTTAAAACTTGGGTAAGATTTTTCATACACTTTATATAATTACATTTAACTGTTTCACTATCTGCAATTAAATTATATGCCCTATTCTAATTTTTAAAACTTAAAGAATTATACAATGGAATACTATTCAATTTATGCTATTTGTAACAACATTTACAAAACAGTGATTTGTTATATGCTACTCCTAAAAAAAAATTTCTATATCGCTTTTTTTTTTTGCCACTGACAACTTATGATAATGGAAATCACTCTGTAACCATAATCAAATAAAATCTACCCTACGTTGAAATGCTTCTTAGCAATCGTTCCAGATCGCTGAATCAAAATATTTACAATTCTATTGAATGCTGCAGAATCATTTATGTTGCATTCTCAATATAGGCGACAAGAATTAATATAGACTTAATGTCGCACTGATGAATATTAAGCATGCCACAAAATGTCAAAAATATACAAATTACGTATCCATGTTTTTTCAATTAGAAAATAAATGGTTGATCTGCACAGTGGATTGATATAAATTTATAATTTTTTGGTTTATTCTTACATATAAGAAATATTATTTTGACGACAGACTGTAAAGACCTAAGTGGACATGTCGCATATATAAATTAAACTAAATGTATTCAAAATCTAGAAATCAATAAGTTCAACTAAGTTCTGTCAAAAAATTAGAAAACTGGCTAATCTTAGATTTTCAAGCGGGGAACTTATAAAAAAATTATAAAAAATAAGCTCCCAGCACAAAATATAATGGAATAATATGGCCATTTATACAATACATATTCTTATACATTACTAAATGATCAGGACAATTGCAATGACATTACTAATATTATGAAATTCCGGATATGAAACAACGAACGTGCAAGACTTAAGAACTTTATCTCTGTTTCCCCAAAGCCTATTTTAGGCATACTTCAAATCAATAATTTATTTAATAATACATTTTTATAACGTATTCACAATTGTAACATTTGCAAGATCTGTACTAATTGAAATTTACTTTGAATTTATAATCTTAAAAAGTTGTTTTTATGTATCGTGGACACAAAAAAGTATAAATAACTTTCAAAATGAGACCAAATTCCGAAAATTTGTAAAAACAAATAATTATAAACGAAGTAAAAAACAGCGGCGTAACTAGATCTTCCAGTGCCCTGTGAAATTTTTTTAGGACCCATATTTTTTGAGTATAAAGTAAATTAGTACAAATATGATATAAAAAAGTTCAAAATAACTTTTAAAAAAAACATTTATCAGGAAAATAAAATATCATCAAGGTTGGATAACCTATCTTGTTCGATAGTTGATCTTAAATAATTTTTTATTAATTTTAATTTGCTAAAGGTCTCACATGAAGCAATTGATACTGGAATAGTAAGTTCACTAGCAAGATCAGCATCAGCTTTTTTGAAATTTACAACGCTGTCTGTTTCTAAAAATTAAAAAATAAATTTCAGGGCCCTCCGATATCTGATGCTGAAATTTTAAATAATATTAATAGGTGAATTAAATATTATTAAATAAATAGTAATTAAAGAGTCATGGTAGAATGTTAATTTGTTTTATTAATTACATTTTATTTATTTATTGTAGAGGAACTTCCACTTTTGTATTTTCTTTTTTGTTTAGTAAATATATTAAAAAATTATAAAAAAATACAAAAGTTGAAGTTAATCAAATATTAAAAGTTAATAAAATAAAAACTGTAAAAAAAATTTTGAAAATTTTGTTTATAATTACAAATATTTTGAGGAGCGGACCGGTGTAAGAATTCGCTCCGAATGCTTGTTATATACATAGTATATTGTATATATTGATTTATTTAAAACTATTGATACCATACAATGGAATATGATAAAATTTTCAAAGCATTACACAATCAAGAAATTAATAATAAAAATGAGTCAATCACCCCTGTTCTGGATTCCACTTTTTATGAAATGAAATGCGAAAGTGAAAATTGGTGTTCTCAAATACGACGGAAATGAAAAAAATGACACTTAATGAATTGACATTTCGAAAATGAAATTTGATGTTCTGTAATTCGATTTACTCCCAATTTCAATTGAATTGAAATCACTTCAAGTTGTATTAGTTAAATTGGTGTGAATTGAATTTTGAAGTGATAAAATAAAAATGTAAGATTTGTTTTTAATAATTGTTATACAATTTAATATTTATAATATTTATTATATTTGATTATTATAGGGGAAAACATAAAAATCTTAGACAAGAAAAAATTATTGTTAATTTTATGGATGAACATCAGGATCTAGCGAGGAATTTCGTGAAAGGTGATAAGGTATATGTGGACACGTTGTGGACTGAGTTAACTAAACTTTTAAATAGTGAGGGTCCACCAAACAAAGATGCAACAGGATGGAAAAAAGTACTTTGATTTCTTTGTTCTTTTTAATACAAAATGTTATTTTTTCTTTGTTTTTTTTATAATAAAAGGTCTGGTTTGATTGGAAGTGCAATATCAGAAAAAAATTAGCACACAACAAAAATGAGACAAAATCAACTGGAGGTGGACCAAACAACGTCTTGCCCATATCATCCATAGAAGATACGATTGCGAAAATAACAGGTATATATACTGTTGTCGAAGGTTTGGGTGGTCGTTCATTTGGTACTACCACAACAGAAAATGAAGAAGAAGAAAATTCCGAAAATATTAATCTTACCAACATCCAAGAACCTTCAACATCTAGAACAAGAGCCGAAAATATTAATCTCTCCAACATCCAAGAACCTTCAACACCTACAGCAATAGAAATACCAAATCCAAAACCACGTAGACGGCAAAATAGTATCGACAAATATATGGATGCACAAATATGTAGCTTGAAAAATATTTCTGACAAATTAAATAAATATGTAGAAATTGGAAATGATAATAATAGTAATACTAAAAGAACATACCGTGGCATAGAAAAACTGTGTGATATATTAAAATCTAAAAATGATGAAAATAAACGTCATCATCTGGAAATAGAGAAGTTAAAGCTGGAGAACATTAATATTAAAAAAAGAAAGTTGGAAATTGAAGAAATGAAATTAGGTATGGAAACAACTTACGATGAAAATACTTAATTTTTTTATATAAAGCTTTATTAATTATTACTTTAATATTAAAATGAATTTTTTTATTTATTTATGTTATTTAAAATGAATTTTTTTGTTTAGTTATGTTTTTTAAAATGAATTTTTTTATTTAGTTATGTTATTCTTATTAATTAAAAAACTAAATATTTATAAAAACATTATATTTTATTTACATTGCCAATCATATAAATGTAGATTCCTAAGAAATTATATTTTGAGCAATCTCATCCCTAACTCTTGCGCCTTCTATTAAGTGCTCTCCATAATGTTCGTCGTGAACATCGTGTTGTATTTCATCTTCTTCATCTAATTGTATATCATAGTCATCTAATTCTATATTATAATATTTACATATGTTGTGAAGAGCACAACAAACATTAATTATTTGAATTACTTTATTGGGCTTGTAGTACAACGTATTGAGCAAACATCTGAAACGAGTTTTTAAGTTCCCAATTGTCCTTTCCATAATGTTTCTGGCTTTTGCGTGTTTTTTGTTGAAGTTGTGTTGGAATGTTCCAGCTTGTACAAATTTATACGGGGTTATTATAAAGGGTTCGAGCGTAAACCCAGAATCTCCAAGCAACCAAGAACCACGCTCACCACTTTCGAATTTTTCCAAAAAATACCTTCTACTATCACCCATATACCATATCAGAGCATCATGACTAGAACCTGGCCGAGTTGCATCAACTGCTCTTATTCTCATTTTATGATCACATACCTACAATTTTTTTTTTTTTGTTAAAGCTATTTAAAAGTAGTTATCTAAAAACAAAGCACTTACAATAACAGCATTGATGCTGAAAAATCCTTTTCTGTTGAAAAAAAGGTTGTAGTCTCTATGTGGCTTTAACATTTTTATATGCGACCCATCTACACAGCCTATAACTCCAGGTATGCCAAAATTTTCAAAGAAATGTAATTTAGCCTCTTCTTTTTCTTGATTAGTCATATTTAGCTTTATCCAGATGGGACACAATTTCGTCTCTAAAACATTTAAAATTTTTGTTAACGTTTTGCTTACTGTAGATCTCCCTATAGCAACATCGAAATCTTTTCCCACAGATCTTTGGTACGCTCCTTCAGCAAAAAAACGAAGTGCTGCAGAAAGCTGCAAAACCACCGAAATTTTCGATTCTTTAATTGACGGCGTTATTATATCACCAATGTATAAAAAAGCTTCCTTATTTAATCTAAAATAATCTATAAAACTAAGCAATCAAATTGAAATTAAATTATGTTCAAACTATTTTAAAGCTCAATAAACTTACATTGCATCTGGGAGATCCAGCACATTCGATTTATCTCTTAATATTCTTTTTCGAATCCTTTCTTTTCTGTTTTGTTCCCTTTTTCTATTTTCTATTTCAAACACTATTAAATCCATATTTTAGAGCCAAATAAATTTCCACAAAATATTAAATATTACTAAAAAAAATTTTAAATTGTCAAAAAAAGTATCAGCTGATATTTTGACAATTTCGAAAGTGAATTCGAAAAAAAGTAAAACGAGTGAAATTCAGAACACACATTTACAAATCGAGTGAATTTGAAATTCATTTTCGTTTCATTTTCATGCGAAATCCAGAACAGGGGTGAATAATTATGAATTATGTATCATCCAGAGATTGCGATTTTTGAACAAGGAGCATACAGAACAGATTGCAAATCAAATGTATAAACTTTCTTCGCAGTATTTTCTTGAGCTTTCAATTTATCTATATATTTTTTTATTTTCTTGCATATTCCTTATTTTGAATATGTTTAGCATAAGCATGTGGTAACAGAGTTTCAGGAGCATTCTTATATTGCTCACATTTCTTGCAAGTATCCTTCTTTGGAACGTGAAGTGAAAAATTAAATTTATTATTAAAGATTTTTCTGTACAAATATTCTTTTATTTCAGATTCCGGATACTTTTCTTTATAAAGGTAAAACATTTTCCTTATTTGTTGGACCGCGACTATTTTTTTCAACTGGTAAACCGGTTTTTTCTTTATTTTTTACCGCCATCACTGCTCCATCCTAAGTCTGAATCCAATTTTATTCTAGATAAAGCGTCTGCATTGGTATTCATTTTTCCTTGTTTATACACAATTTCGAAATCATAATCAGAAAGATCTAATCTGATTCTTGTTAGTTTTGAAGATGGATTTTTTATGCGTAAATAAACTAACTAACGGTCTATGGTCAGTGACTACAATAAATTTTCTACCATATAAGTAAGGTCGAAAGAAATTTATTGCCCAATGTATACTTAATAATTCTTTTTCTATGATTGGTTTATTTAGTTCATGTTTATTGAGAGTTCTGCTAGCATAAGAGATTGGTAAGTCTTTGCCTATTTCACCTTGAGAAAGTACAGCTCCCAATGCGAAATGTGAAGCGTCTGTTGTTAAAATAAATTTTTCATCGTAATTCGGATATTTTAAAATGGGCGGATTCATTAATTTGTTTTTGAGAACTATGAATGCATTTTTACATTCTTCAGACCATTCGAATACTGTGTTTTTCTTTGTAAGTGAATTTAATGGTTTAGCTATTTCTGCAAAATTCGGGATAAATCTTCTATAATAATTACAGAATGCTGTAAATCGTTTCGTTTCATCTGTATTCTTTGGTATTGGATAATTAACAATTGCGTCATATTTTTAAGGATCTGTTTTAATTCCTTGATTTGTTATTAAATGTCCTAAGTATGTTACTTGTGTTTTCAAGAAATTACATTTTTGTGGATTTAATTTTAAATTATACTTTCGTAACCTGTCAAAGGTTTTTATTAAATTTTTATTATGATGATATAAACTACACCCAAAAATAATTATATCGTCAACATAAAGAAACGCTTCCGAATCTAGTCTAGATAATGCAATAGATAGCATTCTTTGAAAACTGTTGGTTTATATTTTTAAACCAAATTGTAGTCTTTTGAATTGATATAAACCTTTATTTGAAGAAAACGCTGTTAATGGTCTTGAACTTTTATTTAATTCTATTTGATGAAACGAACTAGTTAAATCTAATGTTGAAAAATATTTTGCTCTTCCAAGATTGTCTAATACATCGTCTAATCTTGTTAATGGAAATTTATCATTCATTATTTTTTTATTTAATTGTATAAAATCAACTACTAAACGCCATTTTTTGTCCTCGGTATCAGTTTTCTTTGGTACTATCAGTAATGGTGAATTATACGGGCTAATGGAAGGTTCTATTATATCGTCATCAATCGATTTCTGTATTTGTTTATTTATTTCGTCTGTTTGTGTTTGGGGAAGCCTATATTTTTTTATATATACTCGGGCTTTCGTCCAATACTGTAATTTTTTGTTTATAAAAATTATTCGTACTTAATATGTCACCATTTAAGTGAAATATAACTGAATATTCTTTACATATATTCAATATTGATTTTTTCGCTGTTGTATCCAATTTGTCTATTTTTAATTCTTTCAATAATTTTTCATATCTTTCCTCTTTAGATTCTGTATTATTATTTTTTCTTAAATTTATTATATGATAGTTTCTAAGTGTTTTAATCTTTGGTTGAAATTTTTCTAAAATTACTTCATGTTCCAGCGTGTTTAATATTTTTACATGTGCAACTCCTTTTGCAGGTATTATAGTACATATTAGCTAAAAAAAACTCCTTCTTGTATTTCTTGGTTAAATATAATACTGTCTTCTTTAACTTTTATATTTACTGCTTGTATTTGTTGTATCCTTGCTGGTATTCGTAGTGTTTGATATTCTGGTAATTTTGTTATTAAAGGTAGAATTATTTCAGTGTCATTAATATATATTGAAATTGTGAAAGTTTCATAGTCTATTTTACATAAATTTTTGGATAAAAATTCTCTACCTAGTATTTCATCTGTTAAGATTGGAAAGTCATTGTTTGCTATATGGAAATTTTGTTTTATTTTTTCATTTTCAATATTAAGATATGTTAGAACAGAACCACAAAGCAATAATATAACAGAGGAACAAAGCTGAACAAATAAAAGGTCGATTTTTTCCTCCATATAAAATGCAAATTTCTAATAGCTCCATTCTAATACATTCAAATGCCATATATTTATTTACACGACAACCGCAAAGAGTGATACGAGAGAAATTGAAATTATTTTATGAGATAGTTTTTTTTTTGTTTTATGTTATTCTTTTTCTTTCTTCTAAGCATTAAAGCATCATAAGCAAAGCACAAATGAGGGCTTCAGAACCATAGTGGACCAACCCACAAAATATTTGTTTTTTGTTTTTTTCGTTACATCTGTTGTAAATAATCTCTAGAATTTAATAAAAATAGTTTCCAGTCCCAGAAACACTTATTTTATAATTTTTTTTTATATAAAATTGTTTTGGCTCGGAAATTCGTTCATGTAAAAACCAAAGTGGACCAACCCACAAAAAAAGTGCTTTTAATAGCAGCTGGGGCAAAATAATATACAGCTCATAAAAGTACAAAAAAAAGTGTATAATGAACTTTTGTTCGAAATCCAAAGCTTTATAATATAAAAATTAGTATTTTTTAATTTGCATTTATTTCGAAAAGTTGTTGATGTGGGTTGGTCCACTATGGTTCTGAGGCCCTTATTTTATGAAAATATTTTTTGTTGTTGGATAGCTAGTGGGATAAGCAATAATTATGTTTTTACTAAATAAATATTTAAACTGACAAAAAATCTTAATTTTTTTAATGTTTAAATTTTATGTTGTTAGTTGTTTCAAATTTTAAAATTTTTGAAAATTCACTATGAATTTAAATTTTTTTTATTTATATATATGATATGCCCAAGCAAAACAACAAAAAGAACATCATAAAGCATAAAGAAAACGAAAAATAAAATTGAAAAAATAAAGAAAAATGAGAAAAATCTAATAATGAGAAAAATTTGTTTCTCATTTTTTACTTTCTTGTACTTCAGCTAGTGCAAACAAAACAAATACATTGAAAGGTGGAGCCATTAGAAATATAAATTTATTTAAAATGCAAAAGAAGAAATAGTCATTTTTTTATATCAGTTTGGCGGTCTGTTATATTTATTGTCTGTGACAGAACCTAAAGAAAAAGTTTCAGAATCTGTAACACCAGTTATTTTGCATTTATTTTCAGTTATTTGAATATCATATATTTCGTTAATTTTTAGAATCGATATATCTGCTCCGGTATCTATTAGAAATGTTTTTGCTCCCTTTGATATATCAGTACAGTACCAATTGTAATGTAATTAGTTGCATTATTATTTAAATTATATATTTTTATTGAGGGTTGTTTTAGACATTCAGATTTGAGTCACTCGATTGATGGGCATCGGGAACTGCCACCTCGTTTTCCGAATGATTTACATAATTTATGCAATTGTGATTTTGATTCCGACTGTTATAATTCGCATTGTTGTTATTTCTATTATTGTAGTTATTATTGTTTCTATTATGATAATTATTTATATTTGTATTATTACCAGTTCTATTATCATATCTGCTATTATTTCTGTTATAATTGTTACCATTTCTATTATTGTTATTGTTATAGTTATAATTTTTATAATATCTTTTATTTTGTCAATTTCTATTATATAATTTATTTCTATTAGAATTAAACTGTATTCGGCCTCGTACAGTATATTGAAAAATGCGAGCAGAATCAGCAGGTTGTTCGATTTCAGATGCTAATTGTATGGCTTCTTGCAGAGTCTTTGGTCTGGCTGCAAATACAGTTGTCCTTATTGGTTCATTTAGACTATTCTTAAACACATTTAAAGCTATTTGGTCATTTAGTGTACCAATAATCTCTTTGTTGTTTTCACCTTGTTCGACTATTTGTAGTGTATTCAGCTGCGATGTTAAATTTTCGATTTTACTTGCAAAGTTTGTTATATTCATATTTGCTTGCTTTGTTTTGGTTAAGTCGGTATGTATTTTTAGCGATGTAGTATTTGATTTAAAAATTTGCTTAAAAACTTTTTTGAATTCTATTAAAGTGTTTGGGTTTTCAAATGACCTTAATTTTATTCTAACCTTGTCTGAAATTTTTGTTTTTATAATGAAAGTAATCAATTTTTTCTTTTCTTCATGATCTTTCAATGTATCATTAATATATTCTACGAGATTAATGAAATTTTCTAAATTTTTTGTATCACCATCAAATTCAGGTATTAATTTATATGTAGTTACAATGTCGAATGTAGCCATGTTTGGTTCTTTTTTTTACTGTTTCAGTACTTTCAGATTCGTCGTCCGTCGTTATTTCTGAGTTGTCCAGTATACTTTGAGAATGCTTATTTAAGATTACTGATAATTCGTTATATATGTCGCGAAATTTATTTTTATGACTTATTAATATTTCTGATGGTTGTACTATTTTTAAAAGAGATTCATAATGAAATTTGTATTTAGCATAAATTTTATTAGTAATTCGTCGGCTGAATGCTATTTTGGTCCAAACGCCATTTTCGGTTTTTTGGAGTTAAGAACACATTATTTGGTTTTTCGGGATGCTCTTTCTGAATCTGGAGCCTATTTCTTCCTATCTTGTTTAGTTACGGAGATATGCCGTTGTTAGTTTGATCCACATCCACTAAATTTACTTGATTGGAATGCTTTTTGATCCATATCCATAATTGGTGGCGTATGGATCAAAAGTTCATATATTTTAAGGCATAAAAATTATCAATGCTATAAAGAGCCATGTACATATGATCACAAGACTTTTGTTTATTTTTTGTGCTATAATGGTACACGTATATTATAATTAATTGAGATGATTATATACATTTTACCGTTGGATATAGATCAATAATTTTTTCTGACATACGAGTCCATTGAAGATGTATATTCTGATATATGTATCCATTGAAGATGTATATTTTTTTTACGCGGAATGATATCCATACATACTTCATTTGTGTGTTAAAAGTTAAATTGAAAACACGTCGGCCAGAATATTTTTTTTAAGTGGCTCCATATGCAGAAGTGGATTTAATTTCATCATAAATGAGAAGTGGATTCCAAAAATCATTGAACATTCATTATTAAAAATTAATAATATGGTTAAAATATATTAAATGTATTAATGTATATTTTTTGTTATTCCTTTAATTTGTACTTATAACATTTGAGAGGGTTAATCAAGACTCGCTGCCAAGGATGGAATTTCAATTTTTGCTATATGTAAGAGTAGCATTATTAAGGAAGGGTTGTCGTTATCAAAATAGCCCACTGACATAATCAATTTAATTTTGAAATATTATGACACAAAAAAAAAAAACGAAATTATACAAAAGATTGGCGAAATGAAAATTGAAAAAAATAAATTCTTCCAATCAATTGACGAGTGGACCAATCGGCGATATATGGATATTCATTTATACTATGCTGATGGAAAATCAGACAATTTGGGTCTAGTTCGCATTGACGGTTCAATCGATTTAGTTGATAAAAAACTTAAGTCTTTTGAATTAAATTTTGAAACTGACATTGTGTCCACAACAAGTGATGGAGCCAGCGTGATGGTTAAATTTGGAAGACTATCTCCTGCATACCAACAACTAAGTTATAACCATGCCATTCGTATAGCCGTTACAAAATTTTTCTATATAACACAAAATCAAGATTGTAACGTGAACATAATACTATTTTACAAAATTATGTAAAAAGTATTGAAGAAAATGAGTTATAACTTTTATTAGATTGTAAAACGCGATGGAATACCATAGAAATAATGGTTGAAATATTTTTAAGAATAAAAGTGCATTATTTGATCTCAATTTATTTCACTTATGGAACTCTGAATTTGATGATCCAATTGCATTAAACATATTGAAAGCCTTGAAACCAGTTAAAATTGCAGTTGAGGCACTTAGCCGACACGATACAAACCTTTAAACAGCTGAAGGTATTTTAAATTTTTTATTTAATACTCTCACTACAAATAATTGTGCTGATATAAGTGCATTACTTTTAGAAGAAATAAAACTACAAATTGCAAAGAGAAGAGATCCAGTTTTGGTATCCTTGATAAAGTTTCTACAAGATCCAAATAGTTTACAATTAGAAGAAACAGATGAATTTTTTATACCAAGTTCGAAAAATGATATAGTTAAAGGAGCTAAAATCATAATGAAAAGACTTTTCAAAAATAACAATGATACTGAAAATATTTGTCCAGAAACTGACATTAATGAGTGTGATAATAATTATGACGAACTTGAAATTGTTAATGAACAACCTAATAGTTTAAATCTTAAGAGGAAGTTAGAAGATTCTATCCGTCTTAAACCTACTCAAATCATAATTAATGATGACTTCCGCACTTTATTGAAAGAAAGAAATATATATGAAGCTACTGGAAACTGGAAACCTTACAAATAATTTATTGCAGCTGAAAAATGCTTTAGGTACGAAAGAACTAAACGAACAAAACGAAAGAAATTTTTCGATATCTAGTAATTTCACATCAAAAAAGAGAGGAAGATTATCTGACAAGTAATTGAATTGTTTATGTTTTTTGAAGAATTATTTCTCAAAATATGATTAAACTTTATATAATAATTTATCTTAATTAAATTATTATAAAATTAATTAGCAATATATTTAGAAATAATAAGCAATATTAATATTTTTTTTTATGTTAAATAATTTCCAAAAGTTACAATATATTATTTTTGTTATTTTTTTTAACACACTGAAGTGTGTTTTTTAAGTTTTGTTTTTAAAATAATAAAAAAAAAAATCTAATTGAAAGTTCTGTATTTTATTTCTTGAAAATTCTCGAGAATTCGCGAGAAAATATTAACAAATTTCTCGTATCTCGAGAATTTAAAAATTGCTAAAATGGGAATTCTCATTTCTCGAGAATATAAAAAGTACGAGAAATCACAATCTCTACTTGGTATCGAAGAAATTAAATATTTTCGTCCTGCTGAAAAGTACCGAAATATGAGATACGTCCAATTCAAAATTCACCATGTTAAAATGTTTAAATGGTAAAATGTTCCTGAAAAACAATAGCTTACTGCAAGTTTTCTCGTGGCTCGTGGTAAAATGTTATTGAAAAATAATAGCTTACTGTTTATTTCCATTTTTCTTAGTTTTTTATGCAAAAAGTGATAAAGTGATACCTATATTTAGCTATCAACATAAAAATGATATAAATCGATGACAATCACGGTGATTATCACTTTATAAAATGCTTTTTTAATTTTTTTACCGTCAGTCTCCAATCGCGTATCACTTTACATAATTACACAATTGTTTTTTCAAAACATGAAATCTGTAAAAACTAAAATCATAAATAATTATTATTTCACACTTCGATAAAATTTATTTGCTATACAATTCAAAGTTTTAAATATGTATGTAAATATTGTCCCAAAAATATAAGTTAAAATTTGAAAAATCAAATCTCTGCAGCAGATTTCGGACGAAACGAAAAACTGAATTAAAATATTATTCTTACAAAAAAGCAAATTAAATTGGAAGTTTTCTTGGCTAAAGAAAAGAAGAATAGTTGAGTGTGATTAATACCGCGTAAATCGAAGTTGCTATAATTTGGGATACGAGACTAAAAATTATAAGAAAAATAAAGAAGCATTTCATTCAGACAATTTAGTAAAATAAAATTATGTTTGCATAAAGGTTTCCTATATGTAATGACTCTATTAATGAAAATATGGTTTATTTGTGTACAAGATAGTTCTACGTGCTATACTTCAAAGAATACTATGGTGTAGTTGCAGTTGTTGAAATCGGTGTACTATACTTTCGTCATCATTAAATCCTGACATGTACCTTATTGAGAATCAAATTGAAAGAAAATCTCAGAGTGGAAGAACAAATAAAAACTTTGCAATGTAAAAACTTTAATTAAATGGATATATTTACATATATACTTATGTTTTATGTATACTAAGTAAATATTTTACTGCAAATGTTAGTTTGCTTGTTCTTTTAAATATTTTTTTTTATAAAAACTAAATTCAGTTATGTTTATAATGAATTAGATAAAAGTTTTAAACTCCTACTAAATTTTATATAGGTATATATTTCAGAAATAAACCGATGTCGACTCAGCAGAAAATAAAATCATTGCTAAGATAAGACTTTAATTGAAATGGTGAAGCAAACGAAGCCAAATTGAACAATTTATGAAATTCTATATAACACTTTCGTGTTATATAGAATTGCATGAAATTATAATTAAATGCTTTACTACTGCAAAATAAGAAGAGTGACTGACCATCTTGCGTTAAATTACTTAAGTTTTTATATGACAAAACCACAATATGTTAAGAACCGCAAAGCGAAAACTAATTTAATTCCGTAATTCTTTTAATACAATAATATTTCCTTTTTGAAGTAGTATATAGTATAGGATATAGATACAGTATTTCTGGAAAAGTACATTAGTATACATACTTAGCCTTACATATTGATGTTTAATAATTAGATTATTTGTTAATAAATTCGTTTGTTTTTGCGTGATAATAAAAATTTAAATATACATATTTGTACCAATGTCATTATCCAAAAATTGATAGCGAGTGTCGAATGTTTAACGAAAAATGGACAATAAAATATTTTGTTATACAATTTAAAGATAAAAAAATGTGTTTTATTTGCAAAGACACAATTGCAGTTTTTAAAGAATATAATGTGTATAGGCATTACACTTCGAAGCTTTTCAAGATGTACTCAAAATATGATGGGGAATTACGTAAAAAAGAAGTTGAAACTCTCAAAAAAACACTTTAAAATCAGCAAAATATATTTAAACAAATGTCGAATCAAAATATTTCTTCAGTACGAGCAAGTTAGGATGTTGCTAAATATATTGCTGACGCAAGCCGGCCATTTTCAGACTGAGAATTTATGAAGAAATGTGTATGGAAAATAGCGGAAGAAGTATGTCCAGAAAAATTGAGTGCATTTAAAAATGTAAGTTTATCTGAAAACACAATAATGATAAGAATTGAAGATATTGGTACCAGCGTTTTTTCGCAGCTAAAAGAAAAAGAAAAGCAAAGAAATTTATATTTTTTTCAATTGCACTCGATGAAAGTACATATGTGTCCGATACCGCTCAGCTTCTTATTTTTATTTGAGGAATGATGCTTTTCTGATAATTGAAGAATTAGCTGCTCTCAAGAGTCTTAAGGGAACAACCACTGGAGACGATATTTTTCTTAAAGTTTCCGAAATATTGACAGAACTACAATTAAATTATAAACAGTTGATGTGTGTAACTACAGATGGTGCAAAAAATATGATTGGAGCAAATATATGTCTCATTGGACGTATTAATAAGGAGTGTGAAACACTGGGGATAAAAAAAATATGCCCCCTACATTGTGTTATAAATCAGCAAGCATTGTGTGGAAAAATATTAAATGTAAAATCTATTATGTCAGTGGTTATTTCAACCATAATTTTTTTTCGGAGATATGGCTTGAATCATCGTCAATTCCAAGAATTTCTAACATCAATTAATGCTGAACATGGCGACATTGTTTATCATAGCGAAGTTCGCTGGTTGAGTAGAGGGAAAGTACTAAAACATTTTTTTGATCTTCGTCATGAAATTTTTAGGTGAAACACATGCAAGTATTGCAAATAAATTTAATATAGGAAAGACCACTATTTTTGACATTAAGAAGAAGAAGGAAGAAATTCGAAAAATTATTAGTTATGGAAGTACAAATTTAAAAAATAGGAAGACTTTGAAACCATGTGAAAATCCCAAGACGCAAGAGGCACTCATTCTCTGGTTCTTACAAAGAAGATCAAGTCATGATCCTGTATCCAATGAAATGTTAAAATCAAAGGCTATTTCATTTAAAGATAAATTAGAACCAGACAACAAATTTGTTGCTATAGTGACGGATGGTGCACTCGATTTAAAAAAGGTATGGTTTAAGATATTTGAAATTATCGGGAGAAAAACTATGAATCTGAATGGTGATCAAATTTATAATGCGGATAAATCGGCTTTATTTTGGAAACAGTACCAAAGTAAAACACTTGTGCTTCACCATGAAAAAACAGCCCCGGGTAGAAAAAACTTAAAGAATCGAATAACTTTTATGCCGTGTTGCAATTTAACAGGATCAAATAAGCTTGAATTACTTGTTTTGGGTAAATCTAAGAACCCTAGACCATTCAAAAACTTTAAATTACCAGTGTATTACAAATCATCCGGAAAAGGATGGATGACAAGGGATATTTTTGAAACCTGGTTTAAAGAAGAATTTGTAACATCAGTTCGAAGATTCTCTGCTTCAAATAATTTACCACCATCTGCTGTCTTGGTATTAGATAATGCACCAAGTCATCATACTGTCATGGATTTGCAAAGTGATGATGGTTTGATTAAAACTTTCTTTTTGCCACCGAATTGCACAGCATTAATTCAACCCATGGATCAACATGTCATATTTTCAATTAAAATGCATTACAGAAGGAAATTAATTATGGAGCTGTTGGCAAATGAAGCAAGGCCTTTAGCTTTGAAACTAAAGGAAATTAATTTGAAAGATGTAGTTTTCATGTTGGCTGATAGTTGGAATTTGGTAAAGAATCAAACAATTAAAAATTCTTGGAAGGCTTTAATTCCAAATGATTTAAGTTTAGATGATTTTACAGAAGAAGATCTAGTTCCTCTTTCTGAATTGGCCCAACAATTAAGAGAAAATCAAAACATTGACAGGAACATAATTGAAAATCATATTGCACAATTAGCCAATTCCGAGAATGTGAATTATGATATTTTGGATGATGACGAAATTATTGAATATATAAACGGTTCAAACGACAATAATGAAACTAATTCTCAGTTGAACCTAGATATTCCTATTAATGATCCCGAAAACTCTGAGCAAGGTGTAGATGAAATGACAGAGAGTAATATTTCATCATCATCAGCTATGAAAAGCGTTAATGATTTAATACAATTTGCAGAGGAACAACATTTTTCACTACAGGATATTTTATTATTACGAAATATGCGTAATAGAATTTTAAATCAACATTTAAAGTTCTATTAGAATTTTAAAGCAACATTTTTTATCTCTTTTTGAATTATTTACAGTAAAAATTAATAAATTTAACTTGTTTACTGTAGTTTTTTTCTCTTTAAATTTTCATTCACTAATCCGACCAATTTTTTAATCCGAACATAATTTGCAAAACTTTCCGTTTGGAATCTCTATGGGAATTTACCAGTTTATCAAAGTCTGGACTTAATTCGCTTGTAGCAATTCTTAAAACAGCTTGAAGATTTTTGTCTGTTATTACAGACCTGTGCTGTGATTTGTTAAATCTCATTCTCGAAAACATCGTTTCGCAAACATATGTGGAACCAAATATTACAAAAACTTTTTTTGCTAGATTATTTAATTATGCAAATTTTTCATTTCCCAACGAGGCATAAAAATCTACCAAATGCATTGTTCTAAAATTTTCATTTAATAGTGAATCACATTGCAAATCAATCAACTGCAATTGCACTTCAGCAGGTGCTTCTTCAACTGCAAACGAAAATGGACAAGAAACCAGAGACATTATATTTTCCATTTTTTTAAAATCTTGAAAACGACGTGAAAACTCAGCTTGTAAATCAGATATTGAGGTATTATATTTTTGAAAATCGTAATTAGTTGTAATTTGGCTTCTTTCTTTCATAGTTGGGAAATGAATTAAATTTTCAGATTGTAAATGTTGGGAAAAAAGTAATAATTTTGTCGTGAATGATTTTACATTATTATACATTTCATGTATAAGCAAATTTTTCCCTTGAAGTTTTACATCAAGGTCGTTCAAATGTTCCATTATATCAACAGCAAAGCTGAAATCATTTAACCATTGCTCATTTTTTAATTCGGGGAAATTTTCATTATTTTTCATTTCTAAATAAAGAATTATTTCATCTTTTAATACCCATACTCTCCGTAATATTTTAGCTAAACTCAGCCATCTTACAGGTGTGTGGTAAGGAATATCGGTGTGCTCAGATTCTATATCTTCCATTAGCGATACGAATTCACGGTGATTCAAAGCACGACCACGAATAAAATTAACAATTTTAGTTACAACACTAATAACGTTATTAAGTTTTAGCACACCTTTACAGAGAACTTCCTGATGGAGAATACAATGCAAAAAATATATTTCTAAATTCGGATTTTCAATTTTAACTTGGTCATTTATCCTTCTCAATAAACCAACGTTTTTTCCAGTTAAGCTTGGACATCCATCTGTGGTAACACTGACAGCTTTTCCCCAATTTAAACCTATTTTATTAAGGCAGTTGTTAACTTCCGCAATCAAATCCCCACCAGTCACAGTTCCTTTCATTGGTTGTAAGCTTGCAAGCTCCTCTATAATTTCAAATTGATTATTAATACCGCGAACAAATATCGCTAACTGTTCAGTGTCTTTGATATCACAACTGTTATGTAGTGCTAATGAAAAATATGTAAAAGATGAAGCTTTTGATTTTAACTGGTATAACAAACTTTCAGAAATATCCGTAATACGCCTTACGACAGTTCTGCGTGACAAAGAAATATTTTCAAAAAGTTTTTTCTTATCTGGACACAGAATACTTGCAGTTTCTACCATACAGTCTTTTAAAAACTCACCGTCTTGAAACGGTTTACTATATTTTGCAATTTTATGTGCAATTACATAACTAGTCTTGGTTATTGCAATATCTGATTCCGATTGACGAGTAAAACATTGTTGTTGGGTTTCTAATTGATTGGTTAATTCAAAAGATTTGGCAATTTTAGCACTGGTTGATAATTTATTATATTTCTCTGCATGTTTTGTTGCAAAATGTCTACTCAAATTATACTCTTTAAAAACTGACACAGTTTCTTTGCAGACCAAACAAACAGCCTTGCAGCCAATTTTAATAAAAAAATATTGCGAAGTCCACTGTTCTTTAAAAATTCTGCATTCAGCATCAACTTTCCTTTTCTTTTCCATTTCTGTTTAAAACCCTGTAATGTTTACGTTAGTTATACGAATACAGTTGTGATGTAGTATAAAATAATTTATGATTTTTTTTTAAAATAACAAGTTTCTTACCAAATCCTTCTACTAAAAACAAAATTTGTAGTAATAATAAAATTTTTCTTTACACTATATTTTTTTATTTACACAAATCAACAAACTCATCTGATAAAAATTAGAACTTAACTAAAAATCGTCTGGTAAATTAACATTAGTAAAAATTCGGTTTACTTTTTTTTGCAAATTGCTATGACTACATCTTCACTTTCAGAGCCTACTATTTCTAAAAAAATAGATATGAATGTATAATTATTTTGAAAATAAATATTATGTACATTTTTATTATAGAAAGTAAGTTATTTTTAAAATTAGATATAATTATTTATTTTGTCGTTGCGGGCCGGATGAAAACTTATGGCGGGCCGTATACGGCCCGCGGGCCGGCTTTTACCCACATATGCACTAATGTGTATCAGTGTGAGTGATACACTAATTTATTGCTAACAAGAAAGCTTCCAAGTGTACAAAATTCTATAGTCACAGCATCTAAAAAAGTAAAAACATTATAACATCATAAAATAATATGATTTTGCCAAAACAATTATAGCTAAAAATTTATAAATATATAAATATTATATATTAAATATAGCTTACAATATACAAAATATAATCTTACCAAAATGTTTTTCTCGTTGTTTTTATTTTATTTTAATTGTTTTTCAAACTCGATAAAATCTTCTTTTAAAACAAATGCGAACAGTGGCAACAATGTATGTATGGTGGTTTGCGATGATTTTTTACAACATTTAATTTTTTGTTTTCACGAATAGTCCTTACCCAATATTTCGACACTGTTTTTAACTATTTAATTTCATTAATTACTAAAAATAAAAGAATAATTAAAAACGAAAACAATTAATTAAATATATTGAAACTTAAGTTGATCAAATTGATATTGTGGTATGGTTACATTTTCATATGTCACACTCTGCTGATTTTGTGGTATTATTTCCGTTTCATTATTGTCGCTGGGTTCATCATATTTTACAGAAATTTAGTCTCCATATCATCTTCGTATAAATCATTAAAGTCTACATTTTTAATTGGAGATACAGCACGCAATGCTGATTGTCGCTCATAGATTTATGTTGATGTTATTGGGATGCGATCATCTAAAATAATATATAAAAAAACAGAGTAAAATAATAAAAAAAAAAAATTTATAATAATTTTTTGTTACCAGGTTTCAGTACCTCAAATTCTTCAAAATTATTTTCGGTGTTTGTGCTTATAAGTTTTTTATTACGATTATTAATTTCTTCTTCATTATCATCTAGTGTTCCAATGTAGCCAATAAATCTTCAGATGACATAGTAGCAAAGCAATTTAATAATAACTAATTTTGATGCAGAAGTGTTATAAAAAAGAACTGTAAATTATCAGCAGAACAAAATAAAATTTTCTTAATTTTATCCGAAAGTTTTATTGTTTCTGTTTGTTCTGATAAAATTGCATTATTTGTGGAAAATATATTTAACCGAATTGAATTTACAGAAGTTATAAACATAGGTTACAAAATGCTGACACTTTCACTTTTAGAAAAACTTCATTATTTTCTAGATAAATGTTAATTACTTTTTTAACTTTTTGATCTATTTGTATGAAATTGTTTGGTTCAAGTATCGAAAATATATATTTTTCTGTCTGTATTTTCAAAATTTTATAATTTTTATAATTTTTTAATAATATTTTAGGATATGTTCATCTATGTTATCTTCATTACGTAAATTTAAACTCTTTTCTATTACTCTGTTAAAAATTTGAGATAATTCAAATCGCTTTAAATGCACAATTTTTTTTTAATTTCTTGCATTTTGTTTTCAAATTTAAATGCGTTAATATTTTCTAAGGTTCCAAGTATTTTATATTTTAGAAATTTTTTAGATCTTTTTGATTTTGTCCGCAAATGTAAAAGAAACTTCATGACACCTAAACATGCCAAATGTATATAATCTAATGGAAAACCTGTAACTCATCCTATGTTTAATGAATCTATAGCTAGTGGCATTAAAGATTTGTGATGATTTACATGAGTTCTGTTTGCGAAGATTTCATTTGATCTTAATGCGGCATTCATATCTAATAAACATAAAACGTTGTTGATTTTTTCTCCTTTAACCAAACATTTATATTGCAACAATAAAATCCAATATGTCCTTTGATATTTAAAAAAAACGATTTAGCAGGTGTAACACAAATAAAACTATGCACATTTATGTTATATAGTTTTTGATGAAATGTGAATCCATTTTCAGTATAATATTTTCTTCTTCAACTAATGTTTCAACAAAATATTGCAATTATTTATTATTTAAATTTTCATCTCCAACTTTATTCGAGTTACTGAAGAAGAAGTCTGTCAAGCAATTTTGCAGACCGTGATGCATGTAGTAACCACTAATATATAATCGATATATTATGCTTGTTTTGGGTTCCGTTTAATGTCCGAATATCTGTTAATAATGATAGCTCTAATTCGTGTAGAACTTCTAGCAGTATATTCAGTACGTACTACTCAGTATATTATTCAGTACGTAGTACTCAGTGCATTGTTCAGTAAGGAGTACTCAGTGCACTACTTACTAAATTATAAAATCTATTGTGTGCTTTTACAATACATTTTCTTATACTATTTTTTCATACTCCTGCAATGTTGAATTTGGATTGGATCATAATCTCATGGTTCTGAATAGCAATAATTTATATAAACATAATATATTTAGTTTTAAAACAAAAATATTTACCATATAAAATCGCTTTAAATAATTCCAAACTTTTTAAACTTCTTTTTCCGAAGACTCCATTTAAATTGAAAAGCCACGTTGTTTGAAAATTCAACTACTGATTATTGATTACTCTTTACTTCATTATGAAAAATCATTAATATTTCCTTAATGAATATAGTATACTATTATTTGCTTAATGAATATAGTACTGAACTGATATCGTCACACTAGAATTAGAACGTGCTATGCGCTATGAGGTAAAATATGCAGTAGAGGTAAAATACCGTAGAAAGCTCCGTGAGAGCTTAATTTTAAGATTTAAGTAAAAAATATTATGTGGTTGTATACTGTAAAGAGCATAGCATATTATCATAACATAAAATCTGTGTATATTTATGTAATTAATCAAATATAATCGAAATAATGCCATGGATATTATGCTATATTCACTCCATGCTACTATTTTTATTCAAAGCTTGGTATAGAATAGTTTTTGTATCGCATAGCCTCACCTAATATTCTATTTAAAAGTTTTGCTTATTGCAACTTATTAATATATCAAAAAAGACGTGTTTCGAGTAATCATAGTTCATTTAATATTCTTAATTTTAATAAAAACATAAAAATAATAACAAATTGAACTTGTGATGCAGATCTCAAATGAAGAAGATGAAATATCGGAAGATGAAAACGAACAGTTTGATATTCCTGTAAATAACAAAAAATATAACGGTAAAAATGGAACTGAGTGGATGGCCAAACAATATGGAAGTTCCCGCTCAAAATCGTGCAATATCATAAGGGGAATACTTGATACAGTTGTACTTTCACCAGGAAAATCATTGGATAGCATTTGTAGCAGCTTCAAAATGTTTATTGATGAGGCCGTCTGTGACCAGATTTTAAAATATACGAACAAAGAAGCGGTAACAATATATGGTCAATCAAGAAAGTGGAAACCAATAGATATGGATGAGCTCCATGCATTTTTGCACCAATCAGATCTATTTGGGAAATGGTTAACCATAATTTTGGAAAATATTATATGCCTTAAGAAAATATTGTTGTAGATCAACAGCTTATGCCCTGTCGCAGTCGGTGTTCTTTTATTCAATACATGCCATCAAAACCTGACAAATATGGAATAAAAATTTGGTGGTTATGCCTATGCGATTCCAAAACAGCCTACCCACTCGGCGGAATTCTATATACAGGTAAAGTTGGCAACACCAGAGCAGTTGGACTTGGAAGAGAAGTCGTTGAAAATCTTTGTGCACCATATTTTGGGACAAATCGCAATGTAACTATGGACAATTACTTTACAAGTAAAGAATTAGCCGAAAGTCTTTTGTCTAATGGTCTAACTTTAGTAGGTACTCTGCGAAAAGATAAGGCCTATATTCCACCCGAATTTCTGCCAAACAAAAACCGGGAAACACGTTCAACTTTATTTGGTTTTCAAAACAATATTACTATTACGTCGCATGTACCCAAGCCACGGAAAGCAGTAATTTTTTTGTCAACAATGCACCATGACGACAAGATGACCGAAAAAAAAGATAAAGTTATGTCGGAAATAAATAAATATTATGACTTAATCAAAGAAGGTGTTGATACTTTTGATCAACTTATTCATGAATATATGATAAAGAGGAAAACTAATCGTTGGCCATTGGCTTTTTTCATGAATATACTAGATGCCGCTGGAATAGCTGAAACCCAACATACGAAATTTATTCCTGCGAGAATTGGGCGAATCTCTAGTTGAACCTTACAAAAGAAAGAGTCAAAATAACAAAAACTTACACCAATCATCCCAAAGTGCAATAAAAACCTATCTTGGAGCTTTGCCTACTGAAAGTTCTTCTAGCAGTCCTTCAACTTCTACTTCAGATGAAAGCATCCGAAAAAGGAAACGGTGTCATTTGTGTCCATACGCAAAATCCAAAATGCAGAAGCAATGCTGCGATAATTGCCATAGAAATGTGTATAATGAACACTCAATAAAAGCAATAAATTGTTCGTCATGCCAAAATAACTAGGTATTATTTAGTTAAATTATATATGTAATTATGTTTACATATTTTATGTATATATATATTGAATTATATTTTTTATTTTTATGTAAATAAAGTAATTTTTGTTCTACAATAAATTATTTGAGTCTAATTATTATCAAAATACAAAGAAATATGTCATAGAGACTCAGAGGCACTGTTGTTCGCTAACGCTTGTAAAATAGTTGTGCTTTTTAGGGTTAAAATGCACTGACTTTCTTATATACTCTTTGCAATTGTATGTATTAATTAGGGCTATGGATATTGCAAACAATTCTTATAATGAAAGTTATTTCAGTTTGTACCAAATCCATACGATATTTTGTATGACAACTAATTTCATATGTACGTAGAACAAACTAGTTCTGATAAAAATAAAAAAAATAGTGTTCCACACATATTGATAATAGATAAAGATATAGAACAACAACAAACTAATAGTCACAAAAAAACTTTTAAAAAATGTATTCACTTGTTGTTCCATACGCCGAAAACTGGGATATGGCGCAAACAAAAATTAGAAATCGTTAAAAAATGGATATGGAACAAACTTACTATTAAATATCTCAGTAACCAATAAGATTTTTAAAAAACTGATGAAAGATTCTGAAAGAGGGTCATTTGTTACCTTAGTCTACATTGTTAAGTCAAAAAACACGAAAATGGCGTATGGACCAAACTAATTTTCAGTCTACGATATGTTTTATTAAATTACTTTTAGTTTGTATTTTTCGAAACAATTTTTTTTTTTGAACTTTTATCAATAATAATTTACTCACATTGACAAGACATGTCTTAATTTTTCTTACGTTTTTACATGAGTTATAAAACCATATAAAAAATTCTTACTAGTTTACCTCTTTTGCATTCTTTATATTTCTACCTTTTTTATATTTTTATATTAATTATAAATTAGCCTTTAGTGATGAATCTAAATATTGCTTTTGAGGTTCGGCCCGACAGTAATGCGAATCACCGGTTGGGAATTTTTTAATGTGCTGACGGACAATATCTTTCTTGGTATCTGGAACATATTTCTTTGTATGTCTGCCTCTTGCAAGAGTGTGCGATACTTCATCATTACCACATTTATGACACAAATATATTATATTTTTGTTTATGTAAAGCGCATTAGTGAAAAAATCTTGACAAACCCTTACTTTGACGGCATTGTTATCAAAGAAATATTGATACGATTTATTCTTGATACTTTTAATATTTTTGGATCGATGTCACTTGCACAATAGCTTTTTGACAAAAGTTGAATAAAATTAATTTTTTTTCTTGTCATCAAGTTTCCAAAATGCCGTATGTATCTCTTGCCTTCGTTGCATTGGCAAAATTATTCATGCATTTGAAAGGACATTTTTCTGAACACACTATACTTTTAATGGTAATTAATTTCAGTGCCGAAAATTTCTTCATTTTGATTTTAAATATCTACTGCAATTTTAAATATCTATTGCAATTTAAATTTAACAACATTATTTAATAGAAGAACACAATTTTAAATATAATAACACAAAAGTTTTAATTTATACATAAATATAAAAATAAATTTAAATTTAATTGCAATATATATATATTTAAGAAATATATTAAAATTATTTTTATTTTTATTTAGAATTAACAAGAATTATTATGTATGCTATAATAATTGTAAATATATATATTAGATATTAGAAAATTTACCACAAATTGAAAATATTGTTTATTATAATAAAACTTCAAATTTGACATAAAAAAAATTCGGAATATCAAAATGTTTCCGAAATTTCTTATAGTAGTTGGAAATTTTATCTCTTTCTGTACGGTATAATTTTTTATGCTGTCTCTTTTCATTTTTCCCAAAAAAAGTCTAGATGACTTTTAAAAAAGACTAGTGGACTGCATCCTTAATGGAATAATACTATATGAAATATTAAAATTGTATCGAAACACCGATCGAAAAAATTGATTTTGTTCAAATCATTTTATTTTTACGTTTTTGTATATGTGGAGTATAAAATCTTGTATATTAAAATTAATGTAATATACTATTAAAAAAAAATTAATATAAATACATGAACTAAGCAAATTTTTTCATTCAGCTAAGTTGCTTACTTTGAAATACATTTATATTAATTAATTATTTCCCTAAAAGAGCATGTAAATTCTCGTACACAATTTTTTTAAATTGTAATAAGGCTACTATAGTTTTTTCACTTCTAATTCAAGTTTTTTCATTTTAAATTCAATTTTTTTCATTTCAAATTCAATTTCTTTCATTTCAAATTAAATTTTTGTCATTTCAAATTCAATTTTTTTCATTTCAAATTCAATGTTTGAAAATAAATTGATATTTATTTATAATTTTTTAAACTGAAGAAACTATAAGTATTTTTAAATAAAACAAATATATTGTTAAACTGGCTATACATCATATAGCCAAAAGATAAAAAAAAAAAAATTCACAACAACATAAAATTTGAACATTGCATTTTATTTTTAAAACAAAGCAAACTACAAATAACTATATTAAAGATATAACAATTAATGTAGTGGTTGTCCAACTGCTGCCAAAAGCAATTTCATTGACATATCCAGATAATAATTGTTGCAATCGGCAGCGGTAAATGTTGCCACGGATGTTTGGATTACAGTTTCTAAATTGATATTCTTTTGTGGATCTTCCAGCAAATTTCTCGCTGACAAGTTGATCTTGAAAAAAACCTTTTCAATTGAATTTAACATCGGCAAGTATAGAGAAAGAAAAACGAGTGTGTAAGTTGTTTCACTAATTTTTTCACGTACTTCACGGGTTTTGTGGATAATACAATTATGTAAAGTCAACCATGCCCCTGTGATGTTATCAGCAACCAGTTTAACAAATAATTCATCAAGGAAAGTTATAAAAATATTTGAATTCACAGATGTGTTTGCTATTACTTTTCTATGCTATATATAGTACCATTTAAATTCATAGCCGCAGCCTTTATGAAGGACACATTACATACTCCGACAGCTGGTACTATTATAAAGCAGCAGTATTTACTTTTGATCTTGCCCTGGTTCTGCGAAGATAGCAGTTAAAACCACATTCATCTAGCTAGAAACACTATTTTATCGCGTGTGTATGGAGCATTTTGTAAAAAATTAAGTGCATATACTTAACGTAGTTCAATTGTGTTTATACTATTCATGCGGTCCAAACTGATTGTAATGTTATTCTTAAGGTTTTCAATGCATTAAAAATACTACTACCTGCGCACAGACTGCCATTTTCGGTTTCCAATATCTTCATTTTTATTTGTTTTAATGTAACACATGCATTTTCTTCTATTAATTTTTTAATTTCATTTAATATCCAGTCAATTTAATGTTTCTTGTACCACAACGACTTCTTTTAAAAAATTTCAAGCCATCTTTGTTGTACCTATTTATTATAGACAAAGCGGTATTCCGGTATTGTTATTAATTCCGGCTATTTGACTTGCCTCGATGATGGCTTTGCCTCCTTCATTTTATCAATAGCTGCTTTTGTATATGGTAGTTTTACAGTATTGTTCTCTATGATATCCGCTAAGATGAACAACCAAGTTAGATAAAGTTCATTCGTTAATTTTACTAGTGCGAGAATTCGCCGATAGTTATATCCATTGGGACGAATAACAGGACTTGAATCTCTGGATGAAATGTTATCAATTTCATTGTTTAATTCTATATTCATATTTTACGATTGCATATTAATTTAATAATATTGGATAATGACAGAAACATTTTTAAACAAAAGAATAAAGATAAAAGTTTTAAGTTAAAGCCTACTGCAATTGCTTTAACTTTAACATTTTATCTTTCTTCTTTTGTTTAAAAATACATAGTTTCCTCAGTTAAAAAATTTAAAAATAAATATCAATTTATTTTCAAATATTGAATTTGAACTGAAAAAAATTGAATTTGAAATGAAGAACATTGAATTTGAAATGAAAAAAATTGCATTAGAAATGAAAAAAATAAAATTTCAAATGATAAAAATTGAATTTGCAATGAAAAAACTTGAATTAGAAGTGTAAAACCAATACATTACATACACATATATAGTTTTTAAAAGAAAATATTGTTACTGTCGAAAATATTATTGTTCAGCATCAACTATCCTTGAAAAATATAATACGACATGTAGTTTTCTTTGAGAACGTTATATTATAAAGAATTCTTTAATATATTTTTATATACTTAGCTTCATGTTTGCTTAGACCTTAGAGCTTAGAAAGATAGAGCATAGAATTGAATACAGGAGCAGCATTATTATATAAATTATAGCAGATTTATGGGAAGAGATATTTTTTAAGGGTGACGTCTTCAGAAATGGCCCTGGTATTTAAGGTAAGCTCTTTTTTGAAATGTTACTCTAAAAATTTTAAATTTATATTTTTTGTTTATTTACTTTATAAATAATAATTAAAATAAATATAACACAATTTTAAATTAAAAATGTAATTTATTATTGTAATTATGTTTATAAATTGACTATTAAATTATAATGATACTGAATTTAAGTTATTTTGAAAATATACAATACGAGGCATTTTCCACATCACCTTTGAGATAAGCCTGTTGATGCGTTTTTTTTGTAGAGCTATACCCAGTACGCCTAATGCTCTAAATGTAAATTTTACATTCCTAAGAATAAAATAATTTTTTGAAATTTATTTCTAACAAAACTTTTTTCAGATTTTTTTTTAAAATGTATTAATATCTAGCGTTTAGATATATATCGATTATGGCTTTGATTAATAACCGCAATATGCTGGAACTCTTTAGAAAATATATTTTTATCAAACAATGATTTTTGTGTTCAAACACATGTTCAGCTATTATGAAATTTTAACGAATAGCTTCAAATTTGATCAATTATCGCATGAGTATCTGAGAGTTTATGTAGATTTCTTGTGGGGAAGAAAAACAGCAAATTTAGTTAATATTTTTAGAATTTTATTTTGTTTTCTTTGAATAATGTTTATATGGTTCTTGGCGCAACTACCCCAAATAGGAGAACCATATATACTAATACACTTTGAAAAATCATTTTATATATTATTTTATTTACATTTGATAATTTTGAATTGCGGTTGATAAGTGGGTATATAACAATTTGATTAACATATAACATTTTTTTATTACCTGATCTTTATGCACCTTAAATTTAAGTTTCATATCAAGAGTAATTCTAAGATATTTAATACATTCCTCCCATTTAATGTCCAGAGGTGGTAGCTTCATAAACGTGACGTTCAATATTTTTGGTCGATTGCAAAGGCGTTACGACCACGTGTTTGCTAACCTGTAAAACCAAACGCTCTTTCAGCAGTATTGCCAAAGTGGATCATATTAAGTTTATTACAATTTATGAATTGATGTGTTTTTTGACATAAAAAATTTAAAAGTCGATGTTATTGTTATTATTTATTATTGTGTTGTAATTACGTTCAAAATAAAGTGTGTGTTTTCAAATTAAATTGTGTTAAATAAAATATTTAACCGATGTTTTTTTTATGAAAGAGAGCTATGATGATTGTGTAGACTTGATACTGGAAAGAAGAGTTTTAATAGACCGAAAGACTTCAGAAATATTCAGTAAAGGTTTAAAGGAAAAAATGTTAACTTTGGTTTAAAGGAAAAAGTGTAAATTTACGTTTTTTTTTAAATTTACAAGGAATGCTAACATTTATTGTTTCTAAAGTTTTCAGGAATATTAAATAAAGAAAGTTTTCGTGCAATATTAGATGAAATTGTATTTAAATCAGCACATAAAAGCACAGCAGTTCCTCCCATTTTAAAATTAACGGCCACTTTAAATATGTTACCAACTGGAGGATATCAAAGTAGTGTAGGTAGTAATTTTTTAAATGGAATGTCTCAGAGGACTATTATATTCCAAGAAACTATTCGTATAATGGAAGAATACCTGTGTCCAAAATGAATTAAATTAAATTCTGAAAATTTTATGGCCTCTAAAAATATATACTTATAAAAAAATATCATTAAAGGAACTTTGATTTTTAATTGCATTGCAGATGCTTTTTTCATGTTATTTTTTCCATATTAATTTCAACCTGCATCAGCATCAGTTTCTCTGCATTGTTTATCGAATGCTCCAATGCCATTTCTTTTTTAAAATTAAATTTTTCTCTTTCAAAATAACTTTTCTTTCTCAATATCTTTTATTTCAATTCAATTCACATATTTTTCTTGCACACAAACATATTTTTAGTATTTGTTTTTGTTCTTGTGGATGTACTGGGAATTACAGCTAGTAGCACCTCGTGTCGGGCTAATCTTAGGCTGTGACCAGAGTAGAAATTTACACACATCACCATGAGGTTTGGAAAATTCCTTTTTATATAAATTTTGATAAACGCATGCCTTTTTTGTGATCACACCAGATGTCGGAAGCATCGTCGCTTTTGTCTGACAGTCAGGATTTCTGTTTTTTTTTTTACATTATTTGTTGTGTTAAAATCATTTTTAAAAATATTTTTCAGGATTACTGTTTAATTAAAAAAAATGTGTTATTTTTAAATATGAATTATGAAAGTATAAATGCAGGGGTAAGTAAATCATTATTTTGTGTGTGGGAATAAATATAATATGTTATTAACTGATTTATAGTGCGAAGAGAGAGTAGAAATGGCTGTGTTGATAGATAGAAGACAAAAAGTTTCTATATGACACATCCGACGAGACATCAATAAAAAATTAGATGCAGTGAAACCGTTGGCAACGGAACTAAACGTATCAGGTAGTAATTTCTTTTAATATTTAGATAAAAAAAATTGTACTATCATTCTGTAGAAGAAAAAAAAATGATACTACTACGCTGAAATTGTTAAAAGAAATACATAATAAATATGTAAAACTTGTTTAAATTATTCAATATAATTGTTTAGCTGTTTTATTTACAAATTAAAAAAATATACAATATTATACAAATTAAAAAAAATTTATCTGTTTTCAACTTGAGTTACTAAATAATCACAATAACTATCTCTATGTTGTTGATATTTTTGTGCATATCTGCATCTCGCGATCTTTTTATTTTCATATAAGCAATTTTGTGGTACAATATGAGATACAGCCAGAGTGTTTGCACAGGCCTTAACTATAAACTCAGGATTTGTTGTGCTTTGTAGGATTGCAAAGATTTCGAAAAGCTTTTGCAAGATATAAACATTGTGCTTCCTGCTCCTGAAATATTGAAGAGTCTCTGATAGCCTTCTTCCACCATATGGCCTTAAGTAATTTTTTTTAATGGAAATGCCTCGTCACCAATGCAAAAATGATGGTATGTGGTATTTGACTCTGGGTAACAGTTTATCAGTACGCCACGGAAAATGTTCATCTTGTATCATTGTTCCCAACGATAAATAAGAAAATATATTTCCATCCGACTGCGATCCATAAGCACCTATATCGACGTATGTAAAATTGCAATAAGCATGACAAACCGCCGACAGCACCACACTGAAAAATTGTTTATAGCAGTAGTACCTTAAATAAAATAAAAATAAAATGTATTATAATATTTTAGTAAATGTGGCAATTATTAAATTTACTTAGATCCAGAATGTGTAATTTTCTGAATTCGAATATGCTTTCCATCTACAGCTCCACAGCAATGAGCTAATCCCTACATTTCATAAAATTCGTTACTAATTTTATTCAAATCATTCATTTGAATATAATGTGGTTGCAAAATATCCCAAATTGCTTGGGAAACTTCTGGAACAATTTCCTGCACTCTAGTTTTTCCTATAAGGTAATCTAAACCTATTGATTCTTGGGACTGCCCGGTTGCTAAATGTCCTCATGTCACTAAGACTCGTCTAGAGGTAGACTCTTTCTCCAAATATTTGATTTATCAAAAGCTGGTGTTAATATTTTTTTTACCAAAAAATCAAATTGTGTCTCCGACATTCTTCTATAAAACTAAGATTTTGCTGGGTACTTTCGTTGCTCGTTCGTTATATTTATATATTTTCCAGAATCACATCTTAACATGTTAATTGGATGCACTTGCCAGCGCCGTATCCTCCTATTTGTTGCATTTTCGGAATCGTTCAAATTTGCAGTATGAATTAGGTTTATAACACGAAGTATAATTTCATAATCTTTTTCATATCTTTCCAGATTAGGAAAAATATTTTTATATTGGTGATAATAAATATTAATTATCCTGTTGCCTTCGGTTTCAATAAAATTCTTGCAATTATCTGACAATTTATCCTCAAATATATTGAAATGTTCAATAAACCTGATTCCTTCTTCTAAAACTACAAAGCTGTTCCACTCTATTTCAATAATTTCACTTTTGTTTTCACAAATATAATAATAAATGTCTATTGTATGCCTGTAATAAGATGCTTCTATAAAACTATTTGTGTCCGATTCCATTTTTATTAATATTTTATTTATTTATTTAGTTTTTTATTAATTAATACGACTTTATTAAAAAAAAATCTCAAACTTTGTTTGTTTACAACAATTTAAAATGTCTGAAATTACTGAAATGTCAAAGCTCACTACACATACAGAAAAAAGAAATCAGGTATACTTCGTATAGAAAACGCATAACTCCATACAAAAAAAAAGGAAAGGAATTTTTCGACGGATGGAAATTTTTGCTATAGTCGCTACCTTACTGGGGAACGCATTGGAGACTCACATTCATTTTGATAACTTATTCCAAAATTTTCAAAACTAAGTTCACTTTATGTCCTCCATTACCATATGTCATAGTATTAAAAAAATCTGTTTATATATTGATAGCAATGTAATTTAATTATTTATTACCAGTTGTTGTTGATGGCATCGTATCACAGGAGTTGTCGTTTTGGAGGGAGAATTAAGCTTTCATCGCTCGAATTGCTTGTTGAGCTATCATCTAAAACTCGCTTCATGGTTATAAAATCGGTGATACGCATTTGGTTCTTGGATTTATCGAGTTCTTTTCGAATCTTAATATGCGGGGATAACACTTCTTTAAGTTTCCGTTGGAAGTTTAAGCTTCTAGACATGTCTGGATCATGTTCAATAAAAAAGTCTCAAGTTTATGTACTAGTCCTCACCCTTCGCTCAAATTCTGTGATGTGAAGTTTTGAACTGGCTTTTCTTCTACTTCGCTTGAATTCGAATGTTTTTCTTATGAAAATTGCTTTAAATATCGCAATGACGCTCTGATCTTGTGGCTGTACTAACGATGTTGTGTTTGGTGGTGAGAACATAATTTTTATATTTGGATGACTAAGTTCTAATGGATGGCATGGAGCATTGTTAATTAATCGTAGAACCTTGAAGTCTAAGTTTTTTTTCATGTAAGCCTCAACTTCTGGTACAAATAAATTATAAAACCAATCTTTGAACAAGACGGACGTCATCCAAGTTTTATAGCTCTCCAATAAACGGGTAATTTTGTCTTATCTATGCAAAGTTTTAAAGGCCGAGGATTTAAAGCGAGGTGGAATACTAGTGGCTATGTCATAAAATCTCGCGATGCATTGCTGCACAGAAGGAGTAAAACACGGTTTTTTGCAGTTTTAAATCCTTGTGAAGTTTTTTTAAGACTGACAGAGGATCCTGCGGATACAGCTGCTCTTATTTTGTATTCGTTCTTTTTTATTGTTCTTACAGTTGATTCTGCTAAATTAATCGTTTTCTAAAGTTTTAGATTCAAAATAATTTATTTCTGCAAATTTATTCGGTTCAAAAGTATCTGAAGTTAGTTCTGAATGTGAATTATTAATTACTTTAGACTGAATATGTAACTGACTTACTTGATGATACAAAAAATTACATTTACACTTATCAAATCCACATAAAATATCACATTTATTTTTTTCACGAAGAACATGAATTAATCTTAAATGCTTAATATAATTATTTGCAGTGTTTAGTAATTATGTACAAAGAATTCAATTTAAAATCACTTTGATACATTAAAAATAAAAATTAGAAAATATATGAATTTAATTGATTCAATTAAATTAATTGCAGTATATTTTTAATATCTATTATTCTGCGTTCTGCCTGTAGGTTTCTTTAACTCCAAATCTTACACTATACAATATACATACTCAAGGAAATTAAAAAAAATGTTTGATAACGCTCAGTATATTGGAAGCCAAATATGAAAAAAGAACACTAAAATAGAATAATAACCATTTATGGTAATTTTTATTCCATCTATTGTGAATTGTAAAACTCGATATGGCTGCTTTATTTGCACTATATCCATATGCAATGATTGTTGTCCACCTAACACAAGATCTAGCTTACCAATCTGAAATGTTAAAAAAAGAAGTATAAATTTCTTTGTTTAAATTGTTATGAAAATTGAATAAATATTTACTTTGTGGAATTTTAAAATAGACTAGTTTTTTTCTTCAATTGCCTTTCGAGGGAGGAATCTTGCACGAAGTAGTATAATTAGAATGAAGAAAGCTGTTGTTCCTTCATAATAATTGTATGTGTATAATTTAAATGTATAATTAAGGCGTAGTCTCGTTAATTCGATTCTCCATGGGAATGAAATATACATCTAAATAAGCGATACATCGAATTAAACGACTAAATAATTTTTTAAATTTATTTGATTTTGATTTTGATTTCTAACAGCTATGACGATTTAAATTTATATATTTACTTTACATTTTCTCAAAAAGAGCATCTTGCTCATGCAGGTTTATAAAAAAAAAATCTTTTTAAACAAATTTAAATAGTGTAAAGTTCAATAATTGAAATTAAAATGGTAACAAGAAATAAAATGAAATAAGAACAAGAATAATAAGAAGTAATACAAACAAATGATTGTTTTTTGCAAAAAAAACTCAATATTATTTAAACTATTGAAAAAATCATGTGGCACATTAGGTTTGTGTTGCAAAAATTTACGAATATTTTCTATATTGCTAATTACGTCGTTATTCGTCTGGAATACTTTCTCCTTCTGCACCACCTTCTACTTCATTCAATGTATCATTCACCGCCATACTTGTTCTATACTATTTGTATTTTATATTATGTCCATATTTGACATTATGTCCCCAATTATTATGTCATCATCAAATTCCATGTTTACTTGCGGCAACTTTCATCAGTGGGAATGAGTACAACATTCCGAATTAATTCAAAGTTTCGGTTTATTTCTTCATCAATAAAATTTTCTTCTGTAGCAGCCAGTTGTGCCAAAGGTATATCATCTTCGAAGTCATTGTGATCATCTTTATTATAGAAGCCTGCGTTTCGGAAACAGTTTTGGATAATTTGTTGACTTATTCATGTATCCCATATTTTTGATAATAAGTTAATGGCATGCAATAATGTAATTTTTTTTCAAATTCAACATTTTTTTCCACACTATCAAGCATTTTTAAAATTATTTCGTTCCTGTAGTGTACTTTTAAGGATCTTATGATGCCTTGGTCCATTGGTTGCAGAATGGCCGTCAAATTTGAGGGAAAATATTCCAGCTTTATTGCTTTTAATATAACTTGAATATCTTTTTTGTGTGCTGAACAATTATCGAAAAAAAAAACTTCGATTTTGCTCCCTGAATTTTTTATGTAGCCTAACTAGCCATTTTTCAAAAATGATTCCATTCATCCAAGCTTTTGAGTTAAAATCATATTCTACTAGAAGGCTCTTTATAGCTCTGAAGCATGGTGGTGTCTTAGATTTACCATTAATAAGGGGAGTAATCTTTTCAGTACCGAACATGTTTGCACAAAACAGCACGGTTACTCGTTCCTTACTATGTTTCCCATTCAAACATTTGTCATTTCGAAATGCCATGGTTTTTCCAAGCAAAGAACGAAAAAATAGACCAGCTTCATCACCATTAAAAATGTCATCTTTCGAATAACGTGTTACCAATGGCCGGAATAAATTTTCCATCCAATTTTTTGCCAGTTCTACATCTACCTCGGCTGCATTTCCCGTTTAGCGTCTCCATTTCAATCCATTTCTGTTTTTAAATCTCTGGAACCATCCTGGGCTAGCTTTAAAATTTTCTTCACCCAGTAATGTCCCAAACTGCATTGCCTTTTTTTAAAAATGGCGCCAGTAACTGTAAGATTATTTTCACGAGCTTGGCTGATAAATGCAATAAAGGAACTATCAATTTCTTTATTTTTACCACTCCTCACTCACTCTTTTTCTCTTCAAAATATGTGGCTTTCCATTTATTGCAATATTCTCATTATTTTTGTAAATTGTTGAGAGGCTATTATGTTTGATACGAAGCTTCGTGGCCACATCTTTAATCTTCCTCTCCTTTTCAATTTCAGCAATAGCTGCTAATTTTTGCTTCATATTTAAACTACAATATTTACCTGTTGATGCCATTTTAATGGTGAAATAATAATAAAAAAAAAATTAATTTACATGACATTAAAAAACTAATTAAGCGGTAAGACTACTATAGATTTTATTTTTAAATTACATCTAATTCAACGGATATCGAATTACCCGAGAATCGAATTATCCAGTACATTTTCTATTGAAATCCTATGGCCGTTCCTAAACATCGAATGAAACGGAAAATCGAATTAACCGATAGTTGAATTAACTTGATTTTAAAAGTTTCTGCAAGTTTAGTAATTTTATTTATCATTAAAATAGGTTTGACTTTTTCAGAATATCTTAATTTGAAATCATGTTAAATGTTATATATACTCCGGAAGAATTCTTACTGTGTTAGTATTCTATTTGGAATTTTATGCACAAAAGGTTATAATTTCCAAAGATTTGAAATAATATTTATTCAATTACAGCAAATGGGAAAACTTTGACGCTGAGAAAAATAATAATATTATGCTTTAAAAATTAGATTTATTTTTCCGAGTCCAAAATTATGTAATAGATTTTATACTAATATACAGATTAGATATTCTCAATCTCAACGTTCATCAGGACTAATATAAAATAAAAGTTATTAATATTATAAATATAACTTCTATATTGTTAACTTTGATTCTTTTTTAGCAACAAATAAAAATTGTCGTATCGTTTAATATGATTTTATTCCTGACTTAATCAGAATAAAAATAATTGAACCAGTAATTCTAAAATAATTTGTTTATTTATTTTGACAATCTTAATTGGAATGCATTATGCATATAAATGTTATACTAAAACCATATTTGCCATTCAGTCAGACTCCACTTAAATTCAGAAACAATAATAGAAACTCACAAAATGTTATTAACAGATTTATAGGAACTAATGTTTTATTTAAAAATCTTACAGGATTCTATTTATCTTAATGCAGAAGTTTAAATTGGATTATATATCAGTCCTACGCGACTGATAGAAAATAGCTACTTTTCAAAATTTTAAATTTTGAATTCAAATAAATTTTTTGACATTTAAAATTTTTTTTTGAATGAAGTATAAGTGTGAAAAATTAATTTAAACTTTAAAGTATAATAGCTGATTCATAATGAGATTAACGCAACTGAGCTAAAAGTCAAAGCAAGCTGACACGATGGTTTTAAAAGTTTTCAATTCACAATGTACAATATTTTCTTATTTGTTTTATTTACACCGTAATATTTTCATCACAAAATAAATTAAATTTGACTTTTCAATTTTATATTTTTTTTTTTTGGCATTTTACAACTTTTATAATCGTAAAAGTTGGAAGTTGGGCAACTTTAGTTTAGCGTACAGTTGCGTTATGTTTCTGACTTTGCATTGTGAATGAATGTACTATTTTCATATAGTTTAATTTTGTAACTTTGAGTTCAGTTGCGTTAACTTTCTATTATGAATCCAGCATAAAGTACATAGTTTTGTTTACAAAAACTATTGTTTTTAAACTGTCTGAATATGTCGTCCGTTTCAACCGTCGAGATTGTCCTAACGAAAAATCTTATGCGTTTCTTGGCCGTCTGTTGTCAGTCGAGCTTGTTTGAACCATTAAATCAAAATTACAACTACAGAAAACTATAATATAATTTTTAACTTTTGACGTATTATAAATTTTTAAAAACAAAAAATAAAATAAAAATAAATTCAAATTTATACATAATTCATGATTATTTATACAGGGTGGGTCACGAATATTGCTACAAAAACGAATGTAAATATTTCTGTAATTTAAAAAAAAGAAAAATATTTGTTTATTATTTTAAATCAAGAATTTTATTGAATTTTTAACATAAGAATTAGTTTTTAAAAATAATTTGCTTTAAGTGTCTACCACCTTCGTTAATGCAAAATCCTGTATCTAACCAAAATCTTGTTCAATGCCGCTGTTAATGCTGCCCGGGGTAGTTTGTAAGTTGGATCTAGTATGGAAATAAATTCAAATCTTTATGAAAAATCCGCGAAACACTCCTTTGACTGACAGCTGTATTCAACGCTAATTGTCTTGTTGAAATGCCAGAATTGTTATCAATTGCTGCGGCCTCTGCGGCGATGGTGTTTGTTGTGCCAAATGACGGATTTCGGTGGTAGGCCGTCCTCTGAACTGTGCCATGTGTATTGAACCTCTCCACAATTCGCATAATGGTCCACCACCTGGGCGGATCCAGATTTGTTTGAGTCCTAAATGCTCTCTGTACCAAAATTAGAGACTTTAGTTCATGATACAGTTGCACCACTCGTATTCTATCTGCGTCTTCAATCCTATTCATTTAAAAAAAATTATATACCACCTTTTATTCTGAAAAAAAAAATTAAAAAACATTAAAAATAACAGAAATATTCACATTTGATTTTGCAGCAACATTCGTGCCCCACCCTGTAGTTATATTACGTTTAAAATTATTCTTCATTTGGTATATTTAAATACATTTAAATTCTATTAGTTATTAATTAATTATTAATTATATTATTTACTTTACATAATTAGATTTTACTGAATGAAAAGCTAAGCAGTAAATATTCTATAATAATTCATTTTTACTTTTAAGTTAAGTAATTGAAGCTAAATTTCATATAGTTATTTTTATTACATTTATAATATTTTATATTTCATAATTCATATTAATACGCTATATTTATGTATTTATTTTTATCTAAAATATAGAATTGTATAAATAATATTCATTATTTATAAGAAATCTAAATGTAAATTTTGTTGTACATTCCGATATCTTTTATAATCTCTATTATTAATTGTTTTTCTTCAACAGTGTATTTTGGTACATAAATGATTATGTATATTAAAAGTAGTACGGACAGCAGCATAACGTGAACAATTTTTCAAAAATATGTTTAACTGTTTATAGATTGTTGCATACATAATTCGAAATTGGAGCCTCCAATTTGGAGGGTTCTTATCGTTGATATATATATTTATCAAATTCATAATAATTAACATAAGTAACATTTCATTGAAGTTATATATTATATTTCACTTTTATTTATATTATCCGTTTTCTTTTATGATTCTAACAATTTTGTACGGAAATAAATACTTTTGGAAAAGATGGAATAGTCAAACACAAATATTTAATTATAATGCCATCATTTGTACAATGATGTGGAGCTCTTTTAAAATGTTCAAATATATATTTATGTATAGATAAACATCCTAAATCTATTGTTAAATATTTGTTTACATCTATGTTTATGTATTTTAATAATTTACATTAGATTTTATTGGGAAATAATTCTGAAAAACTGAAACATAAACTTTATTTTGCCATTCTAATAAAAACTTGAGTTCCCTCAGGCATATATTTTTTGTATATATACATATATGTATCTGTACTGTTTATATGCTTTTGTTTTATTTAAGAAAACTGAACATATTATGTTAGTTCAAGTTTTTATAATGCTCCAGTCGAGTCGCATAAGTTTAAAAAGATTGTTTGATAACAATTTCAATTAAAAGTTCATAAACAGAACAAGAATTTTGTAAAATAATTATATAGCTAAAAGTTAAAAATTTGTAGCTACATATTTATTTTTCCCCAAATAATAAGCATAGTTTTGTTATATTGTAGAACGAGTTGGTTAGATTTTCATATAATTAAATTTCTACACATAATTAAAAAGTTTCTGCGATTGTGATGATTTTCTACGTGCCCATTAATTATGTACTTCAATGCTTCGGAAATTAAAACCTTATTATTTAAATACATATATGTATATAGGTATATATATACATATATATATATATATATATATATATATATATATATATATATGTATATAATTTAAGGAACAACGGTCCGCACACTATGCGACTATACCATTTCCGATTTTCTTTATAGTCAGCCGAGTTCAATCATACCATATAATTTTTCCTATTTATATAGTATAAACATTGTACAGAACATATTCAATATATTAAAAATCATATACATTACATATAAATATATAGTAGTGCGATTCTAAAATAGTTTATTCGAATCCACCTTAAAATATAGTGTCGGAAAAAAAATCTATACCTTTCGGAATCGGTTGCAGATAAGAAAACGATGTTGATGTTATGTGTTCTTTGAGTTTTCTGATTCAAAAGTCCTGGGGTCGAATTCTCTGAATAGATATCGAGTATACGATATCGAAATTTGTGGTATTTGGGATGATAGCACTCGATTGAATGAGCATTCAAACGATAATTTCATGTGGTCGCTTTTTTATGTTTTTTTTTTTTGGAAAA